>BSBK01009845.1:0-394962 GCA_027943335.1 Chamaecyparis obtusa
TGTCTCTACCCAGCTCAACTTTCCCTCCCTTGCGAACCCTAAATAGGGTTAGAAACCTACAACCTTTAAAAAAACATAATATATATTTTCAAAAAAAATGCAGAGCATATCAAAAATAAAAAGATAAATAAAATACATGACTGAAATAACCGTAAGGTTTTTTCATCTAAGTTATGCCTTGAGGGCATACTTATAGATTTTTAAATTTTGTAGATTTTCTTTTGATTAGATTTAGTTGGTATTTTAATATTATGGATTTCAAAATTTATTCAATAAATTATACAGTTGTAAATGTTGACTTGGAGAATATAATATTCTAAAAGATTTATTTATCTTGTTATTTAAATTTAATAGTTAATTAGCAATGCGTGAGGGTTAAGATTATTTATTAGGTTAGTAAAGTAATGAAATAAGAATTAAATTTAATCTTTTATCTAGGGGGGTAAACCATATTTTATTTCAATGAAATTAGATTGTTTAAATTTCTCTTAGTATGGATTTTATTAGTATTTAATTAAGGATTGAATTTTTTTTTATTAGTGAATTCAAATTACATTAGCATTATTAATTATTAGATTTGGGATTATCTTTATTAATTTAAAGAAAGGGTAAATTAAGTTGTTGCTTTAGGGAATAAATACATTAGAGTAGTATAGATGTAAATCTATTTAGTTTATGATAAATTTGAGTTATTCTTTAAATTGATATAATGAATTTTAACGTTTAAAAATTAGTCCCATATCAGAGGTCATAATTTGATAAAATTATTTTTGATTAAGTTAATACATTAGTTAAGAATTGATTAATATTATTAAATAATTTATCATGATAACATTCAAATTATCATTTTAATTTCTTTTAAACTAGTTCAACCCTAGTTAACTAGTAAGTAACAACCTAGTTAACATTATAAGTTGATGATAGGGTTACGACCCCATTTTGTGATTAGTGGTTCTCTTGATCAAACCTAGTCAATCGAGACCTATTTTCACCTAACGAGATTACTATAATTGCAATGGTTAGTGTGAACCATAGTCAACTTATAGTCATGTGTTTGTACAAAAGTAGTTAACTATAGACCTTTAGAATAAATTTTGTAGTTGTGTTTTGCCCAACTTAGGGCATGATAGGGTGAACACCCTATGTTCTGAGAGAGAGAGAGAGAGAGAGAGAGAGAGTCCTAAAGGGTAAGGGGTTGTAAGGGGTTATCAGGGGTCCTAGGATACATTATGTGTCCTAGGACCCCTTAAGACCCCTTAGGACCCCTAGTAATATATATGTGTATGGTAAGGGATCATAAGGGGCTATAGGACATATTAATGTGCCCTAGGACCCCTTACGACACCTTACCATACATATTAGGGGTCTTAAGGGTTGTTAAGGGGTCTTATGATACTTTAATGTTGCATAGGACCCCTTACCATACATCTTAGTGTTGTTAAGAGGCCCTATGACATATTAATATGTCATAGGACCCCTTAAGACCCCTTACCATACATTAGTGTATGTTAAGGGGTCATAAGGGGTCTTAAGGGGTCCTAGAAAACATTAATGTGTCCTAGGACCCCTTATGACTCTTTAGGATCCCTAAGATGTATCTTAGGGGTCCTAAAGGATCTTAAGGGGTCACAAGGGATCTTAGGACACATTAATGTGTCCTAGGACCCCTTAGGACCCCTTATAACCCCTTACCATATATTTGTGTATGGTAATATGTTGTAAGGGTTCCTAAGACACATTAATGTGTCTTAGGACACCTTAACAACCCTTACAACCCCTAAGTTGTATGGTAAGGGGTTGTAAGGAGTGCTAGGACCCCTAAATGTCCTAGACACATTAATGTGTCACTCATAGAACATTAAGGGCTATTAAGGAGTACTAAGACCCCTTAATGTGTCCTAGTGGGTCTTAAGGGGTCCTAGGACACATTATTGTGTCCTAGGACCCCTTATGACCCATTACAACCCCTTACCATACATCTTAGGGGTAGTAAGGTTTAAGGGGTCCTAGGAAATATTAATGTGTCCTAGGACCCCTTAAGACCCACTAGGACACATTAATGGGTCTTAGTACTCTTAAGGGTTCTAAAGGGTCGTAACGGGTCATAAGGGGTGCTAGGACACATTAATGTGCCCTAGGACCCCTTAAGACCCCTTAGGACCCCTTACCATACATTTTTGTATGGTAAGGGGTTGTAAGGGGCAAAAGACATATTAATGTGTCCTAGAACCCTTTACCATACATCTTAGGGGTCGTAAGGGTTGTTAAGGGGTCTTATAATGCATTAATGTGTCCTAGGACCTCCTAAGACCCCTTACCATATAGTAATGTGTACTATATCTTCTTATGACCCCTTAAAACCATTTAGGACCCCTAAGATGTATTCTTATGGGTCCTAAAGGGTTGTAAGGAGCCATAAGGGGTCCTAAAAAAAATTAATGTGCCCTAGGACCCCTTAAAACCCCTTAGGACCCCTTGGGTTACATTTTTCTATGGTAAGGGGTCCAAAGGGGTCCTAAGACATATTAATGTGTCCTAGGACCCCTTATGACCTATTACCATACACTAATATATTGTAAGGGTTATTAAGGGGTTCCATGACACATTATGTGTCCTAAGAGCTTGTAACAACCCTTACAACCCCTAAGATGTATGGTAAGGAGTTGTAAGGGGTCCCAAGACACATTAATATATCTTATAACCCATTTGGAACCCTTAAAACACCTTAAAATACACAAATGTATGGTAAGGGGTACTAAGGGATCATAGCACCCCTTATGAACCCTTATGACCCCTTACCATACATCTTAGGGTGCATAAGGGTTGTTAAGGGGTCCTAGGACACACTAATGTGTCGTAGGACCCCTTAACAACCCTTAAAACCCCTAATATGTATGGTATGGAGTCCTAAGGGGTCATAGGACACATTAATGTACCTAAACCCCTTATGATACCTTACCACCCTTTAGGACCCCTTACCATACATTTTTGTATGGTAAGGGGTCGTAAGGGGTCCAAAGAGATCCTAGGACACATTATTGTGTCCTAAAGGCTCGTAAGGGGTCATATGACACATTAATGTGCCCCAGGACCCCTTACCATACATATGTATATGGTAAGGGATCGTAAGGGGTCCAAAAGGGTCATAGCACATATTAATGTATCCTAGGACCCCTTAAGACCCCTTACCATACATTAGTGTATGGTAAGGGGTTGTAATGGATCTTAAGGGGTCCTAGGACACATTAATATGCCCTAGGACCCCTTAAGACCACTTAGGACCCCTTACCATACATTTGTTAGTGAATGACTTCTTGCGAATACTATTCTTCCACCAGATCCATATTTCAACCCTTTTATGGATCTACAGGATCAATCATGAGCCCACTGGATTGGCCAAGAGAAAGTTGTGATTATATATCAACTGATTACAAAATGTTCAATTGAGGAGAAAATATTGTAATGATCAAGAAGAAAACTCATTATGGAGAATCTAGTTATGAATTTTGTTAAGAATGAAACTATTAAGGAATTTCATGATATTTTACTCCATGGTGCAAGGAATATATTCTTGATGAAAATGGGATTTCAACTACATCTATTCAATATACAAAGGAAGATATAGAAAATCTTCTTAATATAGAGATTAATGTGAGAGAAAAGGGAATTTCAAAATAAAATAGTTATATTGGGGCCATGCAAGGTATGATAATTACTTAGGAGGAAGAGAAAAAGCCCATAAATAATGGGAAAGAGTGGGAAGAGCTTCTTTGACCCATGACAAAAGTTACAGATACAGAGGAAGAGCTAGGGATGGGAAAGAGGAAAAGGAAAGAAGTAAGATATGCATGTGTAATCACCTAAAAATGGTCAACAAAACCATAAGCTCCTAATCTCGATTGTTCATCAAAAGATCCCTAATCTTGATTAAATCCCCTAAGTTCTTACCTAAGGTAATTCAACTTATCAATCTAATTTGACCTATACTCTAGGTCCCATTCAACCATCACACTTGATCTTATTTAATTAATTTATCCCTAAATCCTAATGTTGTTAACAATTAAATCAACCTTATGCCATTCACTTTATTTAATATTTGAGGATGTTGATTAAATAAATAAGATTGTCAATTAATTACAAAAAATAATTTAATTAATTATGTCATCACAATTTGGAGGAAAATACATTAAATCATATAATTATTCTAAAAATGCATTTAAGGAGTCATCATTCAGCCAACTAAACTGATAGGGAGATCCTTCACTACAAGCCATATCTCCTCTAGGACTTCACTAGGTCTCTTCTTTGACCTATCTTAGGGTTCCTATGACCCTTCTATCAAAGGGATTCTTCCTAATCTCCCCTATTTTCCAAGATCTTCCTACCAAGGTCTTCTAGTCTCCTTAACTCCTCAACTCTTCCAAATGAACTCAACTAGGAATTCATCCAACCCCCCATAATCTAGAATTCAGTTAGTAGGTATTGGAGAGGACTCTTTTATTCCTTATTTGCATCAACTTGGGGTGTTCCATCTATTGGCACTCTTCTCCAAGTACCCGATCTCCAATTCTAGCCTAAAAAGGCTACTAGGCCTAGTAGGTCTTCAAACACTCAAATGGGAGCCTAGACTTGAAAAATTCCACACAAGTACCCAAAAAAATTATATTTTTGAGTACCCTTTTCAGATTTTGTCAAGATTCCCAAACCCTTATCTCTCAAAAGGTCCGTACTGTACCTTCCTACTTTATAGCCTTATTTTTAGGCCTCTTTAGCCCTCACTGTTTCACAGTGAGGGTTTGATCTTTGCACCCCCAAATGATCTATTCATAGGATCTCCTTTTTAGGAGTGATTCATAGAAGACTCATTCTAAAGTATTAAATTGGGTTCATCAAACCCCTGGCGCTCTCCTAAATGCTGCCTCAAACTCAGGCCTCTAACCGAGCTTGTCTCTGCTTGCCTAGGGCCTGCAAGTAAACACACCTTCCATGCATTTGAGACTAATATAATACATATTTACAAAGCTTACATAGTACCCTAACATAATCCTAGAGGCTGTGGAGTTTGAGGCTGTGGAGTTCTAGCCATGGAGTCTTAAGTTAGGGCCATGTAAAGCACCTCAACTCCAAACAGTCCAGCAAGCTGGCTTTTAGAGGAGGATTTAATTACAGAGCTTCCAAGAACAAAAAAAAACTAAATTAAAGATTGAAAACAATAAATTAAAGCATGAGAAAATTAAACTTCTATTCCATGACTCTAGTTCAATCCATAAACAAGGATGACCGAGCTCTTAGTTTCAAAACCCTCACGGGTATAGTCTAACCAGTCATAAAAACTCCAAACAGTATATATAAAAATTAAAATGCCAACCTTTGTCTTAATGAAAACAAGCCTTATATAGGCTTAGGACCTCCTTCTCGGCTAGTTTTCAAACTTCTAACCAACTATCAAACTTAGATAGGCATTAGACTGAGAGTTGTCATGACAACTTTCAAAGTTGTCATGACAATTTTTACAATTGCTTGACAACTTTTGTCATATTGATCCAAGAGTCTAAATGGACTCTCTCAACCTCCATAAGACTTATAGGACCCTAAAATCACTTAACCAAACTCATTTACTAACCTTTGACAGTCAAGATCTATCATTGACTGATTAGCTCCCTTCATTGGCATGTAAGCCATTTGATTGGGCTCTTCCACAAACCCATCAAGACTAACACTAGAACTCACCAACCTAACAAGAGACCTTGGTTGGACTTAAAACCACACTCAAACACACTAATCAAGTATAAAACAAATCCAAAAGTCCACAAGGGACAGTGACTTGTCTACTAGTCACTACAAGCCAAAATTTTAGTGTAGGTGTCTACGAGGTAGCCTAGGTGCTCCTACACCATACTCCCCAACAAAAAGAACCTAAGTCCCATTAGGATACATGAGTGCCATATCTATGCCTAGATTATTGAATCTATTCTCTTCAATCCATTGAGCCTTCGATTCAGGAAGATTCTTCCACTTCAGAAGGTGTTCCATGTACACTTCATGTCTAGTCTTCTTTTTGATCCTTGAGTCTAGGATCTTCTCAGCTTGAGGCTTCACTTGGGATGGAAGTTTAAGTGCTTGGAAATCAAGTTGAACATCAAGGTTTTGTTCTTTCTCCTCCACATTAGGTCCTTTATATTTCACCAAGTCTTGCACTTTGAAAACCAGTGAGATGGATAGGTCACTAGGTAGGCCTATCTTGTAAGCATTTGAACCATAATTCTCAAAAACCGTACAAGGTCCAACTCTCCTCATTTGTAGCTTGCTTGGTATTCCTTTTTGAAGCCTTTCTTTATTCAAATGTACCATTACCCAATCACCTAATTCAAATTGAAGGTCTGTCCTCCTTGTGTCAACTCTATCCTTGACCTTTTGATTTGCTTCAATTAAGGTTCTTCTAACCTGCTCATGGACTTCTTGCATTGATTGGGAAAAATATTTAGCATGTACACTCACTCCACTTTGGTTTCCAAGTTATCTCAACTCACACACACCTCTTGGGTGCATGCCATAAACCACCTCAAAAGGACTCTTGCCGGTAGACCTATTTATGCTATCATTATAAGCAAATTCAACTTGAGGTAAGACCTGGTCCCACACTTGTCCATACTCCTTGGTAAGACACCTTAAGATATTTCCCAACACTCTATTGATCACCTATGTTTGACCATCCATTTGTGGATGATAGGCTGACCCAAAAGAAAGGTTGGTGCCCAATCTCTTCCACAAAGTCTTCCAAAAATGTCCCATGAATTTCACATCTCTATCTGATACTATGTTGATTGGTAGACTATGAATCCTTACCACCTCCTTGAAGAATAGATGTGATATGTATATGGAATCATGTGTGGTCTTTCATGGTATGAAATGGCTCATTTTTTTGAATCTATCTACCACCACATAGATGCTATCAAAACCAGTAGTTGTTCTTGGCAAACCCACTATAAAATCCATACTTAGACACTCCCATGGGCTCTTAGGAATTGGTAGAGGCTGATATAATCTTGCATTTGATGATGTACCTTTAGCCTTTTGACAAACCATACATTTCTCTACATACCTTCTTATATCTCTTTTCATCTTGTGCCAATAATAGAACCTTTGCACTAGGTCCAATATCTTATTCAAGCCAAAGTGTCCACTAAGGCTGCTATTATGCTTTTCTTGGATTAGGTTCTCCCTCATAGAACCTCTAGGTACACATAGTTGGTTACCCTTAAATATAAATCCATTTTGTAATGTATAATCAGCAAACTCACTATGAAAGTGATTCTCAAAATCTTCACATACCTTGTAGGCTTTGGAGAAGTCTTCATCTTCTTTATACAAACCTTTAAATCCTTCCACACCAATGCTTTGAAGCTGGATTTCTTGTACAATCAGAAACCTTCTACTTAAGGCATCAGTAACCTTATTGTTAAGCCCCTTCTTATGCTTGATGGTGAATGTATAGGCTTGTAGGAACTCCATCCACTTGATATTCCTATGACTAAGCTTGTCTTGAGTGTTAATGTAACTCAATGCTTGGTTATCTGTGAAGACTACAAACTCCTTAGGTAATAGATAGTGCCTCCACTTTTTGAGTGCTTGAACCAATTCATACAATTCCAAATCATATGAAGAATATTTTGACTTGGCCTCATTCAACCTTTCACTGAAAAATGCAACCGGTCTCCCTTCTTGGCTCAACGCTGCTCCCACTGCTATGTTGCTTGGATCACATTCTACAATGAACAACTTGTCAAAGCTTGGTAACACCAATATAGGCTGAGTTGCCACTCTTTCTTTCAACTTCTCAAACCCTTCTTGAGCTGCCTTGGTCCACACAAACTTTGTTTTCACTCCACCTTTGATAGTATTGAGCATAGGTGCACATATCTCACTGAATCCTCTTATGAACTTCCTATAGAACTGAGCTAATCCATGGAAGCTCCTTACTTATGTCCCTATTTTAGGAGTAGGCAAACTTACTATGGCTTCCAATTTTCTTGGAACCATCTTGAGGTCACCTTTTGACACCACAAAGCCTACGTACACTAGTTCTTGTTTGAGGAACTCACTCTTCTCTAGGTTAATGGCTAACTTCTCTTCATGCAATATTTTTAGGACAACTTATAAGTGTTGCATATGGTCTTATTTTTTCTTGCTAAAGATGAGAATGTCATCTAGGTACACCACAACAAACCTACCTATGTAGTCTTCTAGGACTTCATTCATTAACCTCATAAAGGTGCTAGGTGCATTTGTAAGTCCAAAGGGCATAACTAACCATTCATAAAGACCCTCATTTGTTTTAAAGGCTGACTTCCACTCATACCCTTCCTTCATCATAATTTGGCGATACCCACTCTTAAGATCAATCTTTGTAAAGTATTGAGACCCCCCAAGACAATCCATAAGGTCTTCTATTCTAGGAATAGGAAACCTATATCTAATGGTAATCCTATTGATTGCCCTAGAATCAATACATAATCTCCACTTACCACCTTTCTTTGGTGCCAAAACCATAGGTACAACACAAGGACTAATGCTTTTCCTTATCATCCCTTGATCAAGAAGTTCTTGAATCTGCCTTGCTATCTCTTTGTTTTGCTCTGGGGTCACCTTGTATGCTGCCTTGTTAGGTAAGGATGCTCTGGATACAAAGTTAATTTGATGACTAATTGCTCTTTAAGGAGGGAGTGTAGCTAGTGTCCCATCACTTATGATGTCTTTAAACTAATCCAAAATTTGTTGCACTTCTTTAGGCAATGTAGGATGAATCACTTTGGTCTCCTCCTTGGGTTTCAAGACTATAGCTAGTCCCACTCCTTATTCTTCATTGAGTTCATGTAAGAACTCCTTTCCACTCATCAAAATAACATTAGGATCAACTAAAATTTCAGCTCCTTCCTCCACAAGTGACTGAATTTTGTAAGTCACTCCATTCTTTTTGAAGTTATACACATTTCTCTTCCCATGATAAACAACATCACGGTCATATTGCCATGGCCTTCCTAGTAGAAAATGGCAAGCATCCATTGGTAGGATGTCACATAGTATCTTATCTTGATAGCCACCAATCATAAAGTCTACCCATGCTTGTTCATTCCATTTTGCCCCTTATTCAACCAAGTTACTTTGTAGGGGTGTGTATGAGGTATTTTCTCAAGCTTGAGTTTTTGGACTACCTCCTCTGAGATTATATTATTAGTAGAGCCTAAATCTATAATGACTTTGAAAACCTTGCCAAGGATCTTACACTTGATCCTAAAGAGAGACCTTCTATGTTTGGGTTCCTCTTTCACATGTTCCTTAAGTAGAACTCTCCTAAACATGAGGTTCTCTCCATGCTCTGAATCTAGGTTCACTTCAGGTGACTTCACACTTCCTTCTTCCTCTTGGGCATAGGTTACCTTCTTCTCACCATGAGAACTTGAAGCCTTATTAGGACATCTATATGCAGGATGGCCTACCTGCCCACAATAATAGCATTTCATATTTGTAAAATGTGATCCCCTGCTGAATCCACTTGATCTTCCTCTACCACCTTGGAACCCTCTACCTCTTCCATAACTTCCTCTTATACTTGGCTCATTCCTTTGTTCCACCAACTTGGAGTCTCCCTAATTTCTTGACTCGTTACTCCTTCCACCATAGTTGCCTCTATGTCCTCTAGCATCTCTTCCCCTGCCTCTACCTCTAGATGAGGAATCTTGTTTCTTTTTATTATTTTCCTCTACCTTCAATGCTAATTGAAAGCATTTGTGGATAGTAGTAGGAGTCCAAAGACTGATTTCTTCTTGGATACTCCATTTCAAACCACTGAAATACATTTCCACTCGAACACTTTCCTCTTCTTGCACTTTAGACCTCAAATAGAGTTTATGAAACTCCTTGGTATAGGCAGTCACATCCATTTCTTTTTTCCTAAGATTTTGTCTTTTCTTATGTAATTGGATCTCATGATCCTCTAGTAGGTAGTTTTCTTTGATCTTTATGACCATAGCATTCCAATTTGCAATGGGCCTCTTCCCTTCTCTTTCCCTCTCTTCTTGAAGGAACTTCCACCATTTTAGGGCTGGTCCCCTTAGCCTTGATTTGGATACCTTCACTCTTTGTGCCTCTAAGACACCTTCACATTCAAAGTGATTATCCATCCCTTCAATCCACTCCATCACCAATTTTGAATCCATTTTGCTTGTAAACAGGGGTATGCCTTCTAAAGCTTTGCCTCCCAATGCCTTGATGGCTTTTAGGAAAGGTTCTTCTTGGATTGGTGGATCAGGTTCAGGTACATAATCTTCATTAGCAAGTGCCTTGCCCTTTTCATCTTCTCCTTCTATCTTTTCTTTCATCTTTTCAGCAGCCTCTGCTACTAGCTCAAGCTTGTCTTTCAAAGCTTCCACAGTCTCTTATAGGATTCTGTTTCTTTCCTTTTGATCAACCACTTCTCTAGCCAATTCAACATTGGTCACCATTGTGTTATCACCAATGGATTCACTCCTTTCTGACATACAACTCACCCAAGCCTTTCAATGGCTCTGATACCAATTTGATAGGGAGATCCTTCACTACAAGCCCTATCTCCTCTAGGACTTCACTAGGTCTCTTCTTTGACCTATCTTAGGGTTACTATGACCCTTCTATCAGAGGGATTCTTCCTAATCTCCCCTATTTTCCAAGATCTTCCTACCAAGGTCTTCTATTCTCCTTAACTCCTCAACTCTTCCAAATGAACTCAACTAGGAATTCATCCAACCCTCCATAATCTAGAATTTAGTTAGAAGGTATGGGAGAGGACTCTTTTAGTCCTTTTTTGCATCAACTCATGGTGTTCCATCTATTGGCACTCTTCTCCAAGTACCCGATCTCCAATTCTGGCCTAAAAAGGCTACTAGGCCTAGTAGGTCTTCAAACACTCAAATGGGAGCCTAGATTTGAAAACTTCCACACAAGTACCCAAATAAATTATAGTTCTAAGTACCCTTTTTAGATTTTTTCAATATTCCTAAACCCTTATCTCTCCAATAGGTCTATATTGTACCTTCCTACTTTATAGCCTTGTTTTTAGGCCTATTTAGCCCTCACTGTTTCATAGTGAGGGTTTGATCTTTGCACCCCCAAATGATATGTTCATGGGCTCTCCTTTTTAGGAGTGATTCTATAAACATATAAGACTCCTTATAAAGTCTTAAATTGGGTTCATCAAACCCCTGGCACTCTCCCAAATGCTACCTCAAACTCAGGCCTCTAACCAGGCTTGTCTCTGCTCGCCTAGGGCCTGGAAGTAAACACACCTTCCCTGCATTTGAGACTAATATAATACATATTTACAAAGATTACATAGTACCCTAACATAATCCTAAAGGCCATGGAGTTCCATCCATGGAGTCTTAAGTTAGGGCCATGTAAAGCACCTCAACTCCAAACAGTCCAACAAGCTAGCTTTTAGAGGATTTAATTAGAGAGCTTCCAAGAACACAAACAAGCTAAAGTAAAGATTGAAAAAAATAAATTAAAGCATTAGAAAATTAAACTTCTATTCCATGACTCTAGTTCAATCCATAAACAAGGATGACCGAGCTCTTAGTTTCAAAACCCTCACGGGTACAGTCTAACCAGTCATAAAAACTCCAAACAATATATATAAAAAGTAAAATGCCAACCTTTGTCTTAATGAAAACAAGCCTTATATAGACTTAGGACCTCCTTCTCAGTTGGTTTTCAGACTTCTAACCAACTGTCAAACTCGGACAGGCATTAGACCAAGAGTTGTCATGACAACTTTCAAAGTTGTCATGGCAACTTTTACAATTGCTTGGCAACTTTTGTCATATTGATCCAAGAGGTCTAAATGGACTCTCTCAACCTCCCCAAGACTTATAGGACCCTCAAATAATTTTAAAAAACTCATTTAATAACCTTTGACAGTCAAGATCCATCATTGACTGATTAGCTCCCTTCATTGGCATGTAAGCCATTTGCTTGGGCTCTTCCACAAACCCATCAAGACTAACACTAGGACTCACCAACCTAACAAGAGACCTTGGTTGGACTTCAAACCACACTCAAACACACTAATCAAGTATAAAACAAATCCTAAAGTCCACAAGGGATAGTGACTTGGCTACTAGTCACTACAAGCCAAAATTTTAGTGTAGGTGTCTAGGAGCTAGCCTAGGTGCTCCTGCACCATAAACATGATTTTGGAAACAATCCAGTTAACTGGGAAACTACCTCTATTAAATCATCTTTCAATTTAGAAACTTCAGTTTAGCCTTGGAAGTATTCAAAACTACTAACCAAACCAGTTTTGTAAACTGATTATCTCAATGAATTGAATCAGTTGCATATGGATTGTGCTAGTCTAGAACAAATCTCAAACGTCCATCTTTGGTCAATCTCATCTATTCATTCTCAAGAGGATTCCTATATAACCAGACATCCATTCTCACAAAAGAATCTAATCTTTTACTAAGTAGTGTAACACTGTCAATTTTCTCATTATTATTTATGCATTAAAATTGTTAGTTATTCTTAATTGCATAGTTAGTTTGTTTGAATCACATCATTGGTTCATCTATCAAATTTAGGCACGCTTTATTTTGTTTTCTTGATATGGATTAACTCTTTAGTTAATTGGATGAACATTGAATTTTCATATTAGCTTAAAATCCTTTACTTAGATTACATCTATAGTCACTAGGTTTTTCAATGACCTGAGATAAAAACTCATACTTGTGTCTACTAGAAGGAAATGAGTCACCTTGGTTGATTTTAGTTTTAGATTATTCCATTTTCATTGTTTAAATCATTCTTATAAAGAATCATTGAAGTGTAGTATTATTTATCAACCACTTGTAACACACACATTTCTTAGGAACTTCACATGCAAGAAATTTTAAAAAGAACAACTATTTGGCATGTTTGAGAATAGTGAAAAGGTAGGAGATTATGCTCTTTTCCCCTTGATGGAAAATCAAAAATCCAAACCCTCATAGCTCTTCTTATTCATTTTTTGCATTCCTTTAGATGGGCCTATCCAAGTGGGAAAAAGTACTCACCCTTGGAGAATGACCCACCTAAGCACGAGGTGTAAGCCACACCACTCCAACTCACGTTAAAGAAATTGCTTCCTTGAGGCCAAAGCCTGAGAAGTAAGATGTCATTTGAGCTTATACTTGCCTCTCTCCTAACCACATAATAGGGCCTTAGGGTCTCAATCACATTTACGTGACTAATGGTGCAAAGGTGTTATGTGGGGTTATAGGACAAAATCATGCTTGTGTGGACATAGAGAATGTATTCGAACAAATACCCTTACTAGACTCTATAGATTACCATCCTACCTGATTCACCCCCAAAAGTGGTATAATCCAAGTGCAAGGGAGATAGTAAATCCCCCAAGACACTCATCATATCATCTCATGTTAGCATTTGGAGTCGGATAATATGGCATCATTATACCCATTGCATGGTTGGTGGTGGTTGTATTCTAATTACCTATTGGGTGTGTACCTAAGTCAATGAGAAAGGATTTTCTCACTCAACCAATTGACTATAGGGCTTAGGAAGTGCTACTTTTCACATGTGCTAGTTGTGTTTGTATACCTTGAAATTCTTGATATCGAAACCTTCAAAATAAACTAAAAACCGAATCATGAAACAAGAAGTGGAACAAAAATCCTACCAAACATTTGGTAAAATAGTTGGAAAAAATTTGAAGCCTCGTTAGTCTTTCTTCATATATCTAGTCAAATTTGTCATGTGTTTCACAGGTATACCTCTAAGGTTGTGAGTTTGTCATAATTGATCCTAATCTTTGGTTATTATTATTTTTGCTATCATGAGTTATGTCTTGTTTGTTTAGTCCTTTGATTAGTTCCATCACCATCATCTTCAATCTTCCTTATCATTTGTCCTTCCTTGATTCGAGAGTGCATTATCATCTAGGTTTCTTAACCTTGACTCAAATCTGAGTCATTTGCATCTCCTTCTTGATTGGATGTTATCTTGTTTACATCATCATTTACCTTTGAATTGTTCAACACAACTATTTTCACTTCAGCACCTATCTAACAACCGGCCAAGTTATGCCTATACATACTAGAAGTTCTCTTAGATAATTTTTAGGAGAAGAGGAGAGACCCCTTAGATTTGAAGAAAATCCTCTTTTTGTAGAACAACTAGAAACTTCCAAGAGATCAACCCATCACCGAGACAAATCCGTTGACCCAAGCATGTATGGAAAAGGAAAAGGGCACATGGATTTTAGACATACACATCAGAGTGCCAGTTCTCATGCTACAGATAGCAAGGATTCCTCAAGCGAATCTGAACCCAATGAGGCCATTATCGCTAGATTTAAAGGTGAAAAAGGTTACTTTCTCAAATTAGAGAAACAAGGAGCACAACTTCCTCCTCAATACAAAGCTGAAGATGTCATTTCTAAAGAGGAAGAAACTCCTTTCACCGTGGTAACCAAACAATTACAATCCTTGCAAATAGAGTTGCAAGAAGTGAAGAAGAACCAAGAGAAGCCAACCATAAAATATTCCATAGACTCCATTTTTCCATTTCCTCTTGATAAGGACTTATATATACCTCCATTCCCACATGGAGTTGAGATCCCAAAATTTGACAAGTACCTTGAAAATTTTGATCCACAGGATCAAGTTCGGGAATTTTGTGCCCTATGTATGGATTTTATGCATGAAAAGATATACCTCATGCATCTTTTTCCCTGAAGTCTAGGGGGCAGGCTATCGAGTGATTTTCAAAGTTACCCAAGAATCAAAAATTTTGATGAACTAATCGAGAAGTTTTCACAACAGTATTCTTACAACATCTAGCATCTCATATAATGACTAATTTGTGTAATACTAAGCAACAAATGGGAGAGCCTTTTATGACATTTCTCCAGTAATGGAGGAAAGTTTTTTCTCGATATCCATGCCTCATACCTGAATCTGAGAAGATGGATATATTCACTAGTGTACTGATCCCTAAGTTGAGTTTTCCCATCCAATTGCATGTCCCAAATACCTTTAATAGATTAGTGAAGAATGCAATAAAAATAGAAGATGTGCTTGTTAGAAAGGGTGAAATCACCCTTTACAAAGAAAGAAAATACAATTCCAGTTCCAAAGACAAGAGAAAGTATTAGAACAAGAATAAAAATGTGGTAAATGATGGGGTGGTTGACCATGTTGCTCCCCAATCAAAACCAACAATCTTCAACCTAACAAGCGGCACTAAGGCCCTAAAATTTGTTGAGACTACCACTAAGGCCCCTTCAAAAGGGACAAGAAATCTTCTAAAAGAGAAACCCTGGGTCAAACATAAGCATAACTTCACTCCTCTATGTGATTCATATGAATCAATGCTCATGACTCTTCTGGAAAATCAACTGATCGTGTTGCCAGATAATTCCAGACCATATGAACCTGAAGTAAAACCAAAAAGGTGGAACGATAATGACTACTATAAATTTCATAGAAAAAAGGGACATAAGACTAAGAATTGCATGTGACTCAAGCATGAGATCCAATATCTCATTGACAATGAGGTGATTGTGGTCGAAAATCACACAAAAAATATTGATCACAATGCATTTAAAGACCCCTTACCCAAGTATGAAAAGGGAGAAAGTTCCAAAAAAAAGGAAGGTACCTGAATTAATCACACATATGGCCCTAGTGATAACAATGTCATTCATATGCTTGAAGCAGTCCCTTCTGAACATTGCAATGTTGTTATTGTCAAGAAAGAAGAAAGAGAGTCTAGATTTGCTAACACTGTGACCTGAGCACAAGAAAAAGTCACCCTAGGAGGAGAAGGATCTTCCAACTCTAGAAATCAACCAACATCATCGAAACCCTCCACATCAAAAAAACAACTAGCTACAAATATGTCTAAGTCATCAAATTCCAAACAACTAGTTTCATCACATGTTGTTGACTACAACATTGTTTAGCAACAATAGAAGATGAATGCTCAGATATCAATTTTTGAATTTCTCAAAACCTCTCCATCTCACACAGAAATCCTAGTTAAATATTTGTCAACTACCAATGTCCCTAAGGACTTGATCTTAGATTGGTTTCAATCCTTGGTGGGTTATTTGACCTCACCACGCTACCTATCAATTTTAGAAGAAGATGATAATTCTTTGAGTTGCCCACATAATCTACCCCTGCACATTGAAGTTATGATCCACATGTGTCAGGTCAAACAAGTTTTGATAGATGGAGGTGCATGGTTGAACATCTATACTTACAAATTGATAGAGCAGTTGGGCTTTTTAGAATCTTCCATTGATCCAAAGAAGAAGATAACAATAAAAGCCTATGATCAACAAGAGAGATCTTCTAAAGATCTTGTATGTCTTCCTATCAGAGTGGGACTTATTGAAAGAGAGTTCATATGCTAGGTGTTGGATCTCCCACTCATATAAAACATTCTATTGGGATGGCCATGGATCCTTAAAATGCAAGTTGTCCCATCCACTTATCATAAGTTCATCTAGGTCCCTTTCAACAGTGTTGAAGTCACTATTCCTACATATACCAGTTATGTTTGCAACACACTAAAATAATCAGCTGATACTCTTATCCCACACAATAGGGAAGCTCCTACCTCTGAGTTTGGAAGAAACATGATGAAAGAGATGGAGAATAAACTATAGATCAAAGACACATGATTGGGTGGATACATGATAGATCTTGTTCTGTCCTTGACATCACTACCCACATCTCCCAGATCTTATGGGAAACCTTCAGAGGAAATGAAACCATTAACTGCACCAGGTCAAGTCATCTATGATGGTAGCTTCATTTAGGAAATTGTACCTCTTGAAGATTAAAATGAAGAGAAATCCATTCTGGAATGGCTATATAGAGAACTTGAAGGTAATGAGGTCAAACATTGTGAAAAATCCTTTAAAAAATATGGTATGGGGTATGACCTGATGAAATAAATGGGTTATAAAGGGAAGGGTCCTTTAGACAGGAATGAGATAGGACTCGTTGAACCACTTCATGTAGAGTTCAAGAATTCAATAGATAAAATTGACATTGGTTTTAAAGAAGTAAAGTTCCATCCTATTGTCGATCGAGGAGGGCCCATATTTGATACAGAAAGTGAGGAAGAAGCTAAAATTGAAAATATACCTTCTAAAGGATATTGCATATCCAAAAAAAGAATCCTAATTATCATGGAGAACCATGTCTTTTACAATGGTATAGAGATCTCCTTGGCCCAAATCAACCAGCAGAAGAACCCTTGATAACTCAACATGAACAAGATCAAGAATCTGATACAGAAGAGAATGAGTTGAACCAAGGATCAGATGATAGACACCATAACTAGGAAATTTGTAACTATAGAACATGTGTTGGATCTACCCCACTTTATTTATCCCAATGAATTACCTATATCAGCATAAGAAGATGTAGTGATAAGACCTATGAAAGAGGGTAGATAACAGGAGAGAAATAATCCAGGTGAGGATGAAAAACCTCCCATGACCCTCGCATGATACCTAGGTAGGTCTAACATCAACCAGACCAATTCACATGAGTATGAATGGGATGTACTCTCAAATTATTCAATATATATAGAAGTGGATGTGATACACAAATATGCCACTCAATTTGAACAAGGAAAAATCTCAAATGCAAGGGCTATAGAAAATTGGGACTTTGGGGAAGATGATGGATCTCTGGAATTCCTACCACAAACAACTCATAGGTTCTCTGACCTAGTGATTTAGGATACAAATTAAACAAATATAGACACCTAGGTAATTCAAGAAGAACCTGGAAGAGTATCTGAAGATAGAAACTCAGACTTGAGGAACAATGACACAAGCCCTAACAATAGAATTCTCTCAAGGTCTAGGATTGAAATAATTCCTCTCAAGACATGGACCATCATAGGACAAGACTCCTCACGATATAGCCATATCTACTCTTACCTCTAAGACTGAGTTATCCCTGATAACATAACCAAAAATGAAAAAAGAAACCTTATCTGAAACTCTTCACGGTATGCCATCACCGCTAATGACCTATATAGGAGATGTTTAGATGGTACTTTTTTTAGGTGTCTAGAAAAGGAAGAATCCAAGTGTGTGTTAATCAAAGTCCATGAGGGTGTGTGTGGATCCCATTCTAATGGTTTGACTCTATCTCGAAAACTATTGAGAGATGGATGCTATTGGCCATACATGGAGAAAGAAGCAATAAGGCACTTCAAAGCTTGTAAGAAATGACAAATGCATGGAAATCTTATACACGCTCCAGCCATGGATCTTATTCCTCTTATCACACATTGGGCCTTTTAGCAATGGGTATTTGATCTCATTGGGTAGATGCATCTGTCTTATTCAAATGGACACAAGTTAATAATAATAGTCACAAAATACTTCACCAAGTGGGTTGAAGTAGTCCCACTTACCAAGGCAATGGGAAAATAGTTCTAAATTATATCATATGTCGGCATGGTATCCCTTTCTCCATTATAAATGACAATGGAGGACAATTTAAGAACAATGATATAACTAAACTCTGTGAAAAATTTAAGATCAAACAAAATTGTTCTTGCATCTACTACCCACAAGGCAACGACCAGGCTGAAGCCTCAAATAAGAATCTATTGAAGATCTTGCATCACACTGTGAGTAAGTTAGGAAAGGATTTGCACCTACAAATCAATCCCACATTGTGGGCTTACCGCACTAGCATTAGAACACCTACTGGGGTGACACCTTTCACTCTAGTATATGACACATAAGTGGTCCTACCCATTGAAGTAGAAATCCCTTCTCTGAGGGTCTCTTTACACTAACTGATACCAAATTAAGATTATCAAATATCCAGATTGCAATAACTAGAATTGTTGGATGAATATCAGCAAGTGGAATTCAATCACCTCATAGCATATCAGAAGAGAATGTCCATATGATACAATAAAAAGGTCAAACCATGAGAACTTCAAGTTGGTGACCTAGTGTTGAGAGAAAATCCCTGCAATCAGTCACATTGAGAACAAATGGGGAAGTTTGAACCTAATTGGTTGGGTCCATACATCATTACTAAAAAAAAATTATTTGGCACCTATTGACTCTCTATACCAAAAGGAGAACAATTCTAGGAGCCCATCAACACTCTCCACCTAAAGAAGTTCTACACCTAAGCATTCTTGATATCCAATAGCTTGTACATATCTATATTGTCTTGAAAAAATCAGAAAAATCAGAAAAAGTCCTAAAAAAATGATCATCTTGGTGAAAACCTGGCAAATAGGCACTTTGATGCATCAAACAAAAAAATTAAAATTTAAAAAATTTAAAAAAGTCAAAATTTTAAAAATTTTAAAAATAAAATAAAAGTGCCTTAGCGAAAACTTGGTAAACAAACACCTTGGTAGCAAAAATAGAATATCTGCCAAGTGGTGAAAACTTGGTGAAAAGGCACCTCTTGTACTCAAGCACTCCATCTATCAATGCAAGTCTTGGCATCCTTCATTATTTCCTATCATTTTCTTTAGTTTGTACATAGCTTTCAGTCACTTTTGTGATAAATCAGTGTTTCATGCAAAACTGCCATGGATTGGAATCAGTTTTTATCTTTGTCCTAGGACATTGAAGTCTTGCTAGGGGGTAGTTTCCTATCATGACAGTCAACCAGATCACCATCCAAAGTGAATCAAAGTCATTTTTCTAAAAACCATTGAAAGGTTTATCACTGACATAGAACAATGTTTCTCAACACCCCACAATGTGAAGACATCACCAAACAATGTTTATCAACACTTATCGGATAAACTTAAATCACAATCCAAAAAAATAAATGATAGAGTTGAATGATCAAACAATGTTTCTTAAAACTACACACTTCAACAAGCTAGAACATTTAACACAGACCAAAATACAAACAACACCCAAAAACTTCCTAAATTGATGTTGATCACATCTCTATTTCAACTTGACGATGTCTAAATGACTAGACAAGCAATAAAGGTTGTGAATTTTCTTGGTATGTTGTTTGTTATCATTTAAATTTACTTATTATCCCTTTCTAAGTAACTCGATGATGTCTAAATGACTAGAGGAACATAGACTAGGGGCATAATCATTTTTCTTTGACTTCTTCTTGTTGGTGTGGTTCTGAGGATCCTTAATTGTCCAATAAATTGGGTGCATGTGGTAAGATCCTCTATCTTTATTGGAATGTGGCACATACCTCGACTAATTTTATATTGACACTAAGGTGAAGTCCTAACTATCTCCTTATATTTTATTTTGTTTGTTTACACAAGATCACACTCATGGTTATCTTAGCTCTAAATGCCTCGATGCTAGTGTAAACTTGCAATATCAACTGGAAATGATGCTCAGGTCATCTCGAATTCTATGCCATGATTCTTGTGTTTTTTTTCCATATTTTCTATGATATAGGTCATATTCATATTATCATGATTGTAGTAGCACCAATGAGAATTATATTAGCTATGATGTCCCACAATGCTCAATGATAAAAAAAAATTCAAATATAAATCTAGTGACTAAGTCCTAGGATGCATTCATGTTAGTTTTGAATCCACATTATCTCTTGAGTGGAAGGTGAGGCCTGAGTTTGAATTGATCATCATCCTCTCTAAACAAGCAGTCAACTATGTCATCAAAGATATGATCGAGTAACTATGTATGAACAAGAAGATTTCCTGCAAGAGATGTTAGAAACCATTACATATATAAGCGTATCTAATAAATCCATACATTTCCATTACATATTTATTTACATATATTCATCACATAAACACTTGCATTCATATATACATCCACATAAACATTAGAAAATCATAAATAGAAAGTGCATCCATATAACATCATAAATTAATAAATACATCTCATAACAACAACTGATACATGTGTACAATGAGATCTAATCACATATCTATGTATATATCATCAAATGTCAATATGGGATACATAAAAAATGTACAACTATCATAGGAGCAAGTCATCATATATAATGGAAAAAATGGGGTACAAAATAGGTAAGAAAGATATCAAATTGTAGAGGATAGCACACCACCATGTCCTCAGCATCATCTAGAGCCCATGGAGGTGGTAGTGGAAGAGGTACAACCTCATCAACCTATGGAATATGTGCACCCTCTTACCTGACTGTGTAATGAGAAAAAGGAGTCACATGTTGGCCCACTGGAATAGTTACAGTATAAGTTGCAACATAATACACTACTCAACTAGTCTGAAAAGTGGCAACCTACTAGAAGTGGTCTCTCTCTGCTATAATCTCAACTATCTTCTGGTATCTCTCGATGATCCTAGCTTGAGAAAAAATAGTCTCAATCTATAGACCACAAACTCTCTCTCGCAGGGATCATATGATATCCTATGGTGTCCTCTATTGCAGAGCCTCTCCCTCACCACCCATGGCTAGCTCCCATGTCCCTATATCCTCCTCTATCCTCTACCTCACCTACTAGGCTACCCCTCCAGACTGATCTCTTTTCCCCTTCCCTTCCTTGGTCTCCATTGTCTAACTCATCCCAACATCTGCTGAACCGATTGCCCCAAGGGTACCTCCATCTCCTCTCCTTCACTACCCAGTCATTGGAACTACCTTGCTAGTGCTAGCCCTTCCATCTCTACCAGTCAGTCATGACCTTGTGTCCCTCCTACCCTCTGGTGGTGAAGGTAGAGGAAGAGTTTCACCCTCATCCTTGATCCATGGTATGGGAGCTACCAAATCGGTAAAATATGGAAAAGGGTGGTGAGAAAAATAATCCATGTGCTCAAGAGTCACCCTAGCATCTGTAACTACCTCTAGATAATCCTGTTGAGCTCTCCTAAAGGCAGTCAACTCTTGTAAAGTGTTCGTGGGAACTAGTCTTAGACCCCACCCTGCACGTACCTCATCTACATACTAAGCATATGTTGTAAACTCCTACGCAAGAGCCTAAGGACACCCATACTGTCACAAAACTTGGGATACCACAAAATTCTTTAGCATAGCACAAGTCTGACCAATCAAAGGGTGGGTCATGAACATGTCTCTCTGCTATGATCTCCAATCCCCCCACTCCTATGTGCCTAGGTATGGTCACCAAGTGACCACTATCATATCGTCTAGTTGTCATCTCTAATAGGTAGTCTTCTCCAAATGGGGATAAACAACATAACTATTATATCTATAAATGTAGGGTTGTGTGAGTGTCCTAGCATCATCCCTAACTATCTGAAAAATAGGGAGGTTCTCCCATGCCCAGATCTACAATATCAAAACCCCAACAGCTAAGCTCCTCATCCCCCAGTACATGATCTCATGGAGCTCATGGTACATATGAGCCAAAAGACAAGAACCCCACCCTAGCTTTGCTGGATGAGCCAAAAACCTCTCTAAGACTACCCACACCCACACTAGAAACCCTCTTTCCCTCCATCAAACATGATAAAGAAACCTATAAACCCTACCATGACACATACTAGGGGTGAATCACACACATATCTGGACATCATAGTGTCTCACCCTACCCATCTCTCTATAATATCATCATCCTAGAATACCCTGTAGACAACGAACATACCAAGGCTATGAGAGGACTCATACTCTACCAAAGGGACACCAAAAGGAATACACAATATACGATATATATCCTCTAGGTTCATTTTCATCTCTATAGTGGGCAAGTGAAAAGTGTTGTGCTCACTATGGAATCCCTCCACCAGAGCAATCAACAATCTGTGGTTCACACAAATATTATCAATTTGACACAACCAACCAAACCCACACTCTACAAGAATAATCAGCTCATCCTCGGACAAACATGGAACAAGTCTCATCATCGGTGGATATGTGATCCAGAATTGCACATCCAAGAGCACTTCCTGCAAGAAATGAACAAGTGCTCATTAGTAACAAGTTTGAATAGTATATTGAGAAGCTAGGAAAGAAAAGAAAGTGCTAATGAACTTTAATCAACAAACAACAAAAATTGGATTTGGACTTTTATGGCCTAAAAAATGCTTGTTTGTTTTAGTATGAGAAAACACAGTTCACCAAGTTCTCATACAAGCATTCTCACCTACCAGTACGAGTAAACTCTCTGGTACGAGTAAACTCACATAAGGGTATGATATTATGGGCATTTTTGTATTTACTCGTATGACTTGAGGGTGGCCCTAGTACAAGAAGCCTAATGGATTCATATGAGTAACCATTTTGATGTAGTTACTCATATGAGCCCCTATACAATCTCATACGAGCAATCAAGATTAGTGACAAAACATATAAAAACTTGTAAAAATTACTCGATAGGTGAAGAATTTGGACAACTTATAGCTGGCATGTAGTTCCACGGCTAGTTGTGGACCCGTTGCTTCTTGAATCGATAGGTTTCTATCAGAATCAACATTTTTTTCACTCGGAGAAGGTTTTTGAGTTTCCAAATTGGATTCATGAAAATAAAATTAAAAAGACCCTTTTGGCTCTTATATAGTTTTTTGACCTAATTTTCAACTTGCTCCAATTGACATGAAAATTTCACCCCCAACTAATTTGACCATCCTTATTCTATTTTTGGAATCAAAATCAAAATCTGAGATCATTTTATTTGTCAAAATCATAGTTTGACTTTTTACTACTCTAATTGCAGTTGACCACTTGTGCAATCAATCTTTTGTACTCCAAACCAATGTGATATTTTCTCCAAAAACAATCAAAGTGCTAGTTGTGGTGAAACCTTATCTAAGTTTTGGTCAAACTTGGTCAAAAGGACTTGAAATAAGTGTAGAACGTGACCTATACGCTTACAACCTCATCCAAATCAAATCAGTCTCTTCCTACATCATTTTATCAATAAAAAATACTTCAGATCACTGAGGCACCTAGCCATATTTCAATTTCTCTCTTGAGGGGGCATGATCATGATGACATCAACAATTCACATATCACATCATCAAATATCGAGAAACCTGTGAATCTTTAATTAAGCAATCAAATCCTCAAATCAAACAAGACCTCATTGTAAGGGGCATCTTAGCTTCATCACACCACATCAAGTTGAGATTCTTCATCATCAAATCTCTAGGGGCATATCAGTTTCATCGCTTCACATCAAACTAATATTTTCCTTGTCTATCCAATTAGCTTCATTAAATCAAATCAAGTCAATTTTGCTATTGATCTCTTAATGTTAATCAGTTTCATCATTTCACATCAAATTGGTTATTCATTCAAACCAATCCAGTGATTTAAGAGTCTTTTTGACATTAATAAATTTTATCACTTCACATAAAATTGGTTATTTGTCATTGTCAATCAATTGATTAGGTGTTCAATTTCATCACTTCACATCAAACTGATCATTCTGATCTATCCTCGTCAGTTCTAGTCCAATCAAGTTTGAAATCGATATCTTTGAATCAATCAACTTGAGAGTAGTTTCATCACTTCACATCAAACTATTCTTGGTCTCAACACTAACTATTCTTTGAACCAATGCACTAATTGCACACTAATTTAAAGAGGCAATTCAACTTATGAACCTGATTTGACCTAAGGAAATTCAACTTATCAATATGATTTGACCTATACTCTAGGTCCCATTCAACCATCACACTTGATCTTATTTAATTAATTAATTCCTAAATCCTAATGTTGTTGACAATTAAATCAACCTTATGCCATTTATTTAATTAATATTTTAGGATGTTGATTAAATAAATAAGAATTATCAATTAATCACAAAAAAGAATTTAATTAATTATGTCATCATAATTTCAAGAAAAATGCATTAAATCATTGAATTATTCTAAAAATTCATTTATGGAGTCATCATTCAATCATCCGAACATGATTTTGGAAACAATCTAGTTAATTGGGAAACCACGTATATTAACTCATCTTTCAATTTAGCAACTTCAGTTTAGCCTTGGAAGTTTCTGTAACAACTGACATAACAAGTTCAGTTAACTAATTCTCTCAACCAATCAAGTCAGTTACACATGGATTGTGCTAGTCAGGAACAAATCTCAATCCTCCATCTTTGGTAAATCTCATTCATTCATTCTCAAGAGGATTCCTATATATCCAGACTTCCATTCTCACAAAATAATCTAATATTTTGCTAAGTATTGTAACACTATCAATTTTCTCATTATTGTTTATGCATTGAAATTGTTAATTATTCTTAATTACATAGTTAGTTTGTTAGAATCACATCATTGTTGCATCTATCAAATTTAGGAATACTTCATTTTATTTTCTTAATATGTATTAAGTCTTAGTTAATTGGATGAACATTTCATTTGCATATTAACTTTCAATCCTTCATTTAAATTACATCTATAGTCACTGGGTTTTGCAATGACCTGAGAGAAAAACTCATACTCATTTCTACTAGAAGGCAATGAGTCGCCTTGGTTGATTTTGGTTTTAGATTATTCCATTTTCATTATTTAGATCAATCATATAAACACTCATTGAAGTGTAGTGTTATTTAGCAACCACTTTTTATAAAAGCAACATGTGAGCCTATGTCAGATGATGATGATGAATACTCACCATCTACTAGTATCTCAAGTAGTGACATAAGCTCTTCAGTGCACATATACACTAACACAAAAATTTAGATAGAGAAGTAACAAGTCTATGGAATTATCCGTAGAGCAATGTGAAATGAAGCCTCAAATTGGCTCATTAGCGGGCAAAGAATTTGGGCATACATTTCATTCTAGCAAAATAAATATTTCAATTAGAAATTCTTATTCATCAATGGCCTTACATTAATGGGCCTTGGGAAGCTAGGTTACTCATATTGGACATTATCCCACACCAAGTTTATGGAATTATCTATAAAGAAATGTAAAATGAAGCCTCAAACTTGCTCATTAGCAGGAAAAGAATCTGGTCATGCATTTCATTCTAGCACCACAAATATTTCAATTTGAAATTCCTATTCATCAATGGCCTTGCATTTACAAGACTTGGGAAGCTAGGTTACTCTTATTCATCTTTGTATATATTAATGATCTTAACAAAACAAAAAAATGTTCAAATTGCCACCTTTGGCAAGGCATTCTCACTCCTCATTTTATAACAAAGTGTAACCATCTATAGTCCAAAGTTTTAATTTAGCTGACAAGTCGAGAGATTCTCAAGGTATTGATCTCTTTCAAAGAGAAGTTCCTAACTCATCTCAGGGTTTTCATTTATGTGACCAACTCCCTAGAGGTCCATGAATAGACCAACTGATTTCCCAAATTGGTAAAAGGGTAGATGTTATTTTGGAAAGAGTGTCCCAATCATAGAGAAATGGAAATCCTAGTGAATATACAATTATTGAAAATCCAATAGATGTATCTCATCCACTAAAAAATATAATTGCTTCCAGAGACTTGATTAGAGGAGCAGATGAACCAAATATTGCTTGAGTAAAGGAGATACTAGTTTATTATAGAAATTGTTGTTGGATATTGCTAATGCATTGGGGAAATGATTGATACATTTAATATGTTTAATCACTACATTGAGTGATGTTGGATTTGTTGTTGTTTTCATTAGTGTTTTGTCACTGATGTCAACATATGTTTCTGTGAAGAGAATAGGCTAGTTAGTACAGTGTATGGACACTATACAGATATTTCAGGACATGAAAAGTCAGATGAGAGTACAAGAATATGTTGTGATCTTATATCCAAGATCACATCATGTAATGATGAATATTGGATGAGTTACAAATGTTTTGGTGAAGACTAGTTACTGGACTGTGACAGTGGAAGTTGACAGAGTTAGTCTCTGTGTTTTTGGTATATCTTACAAAAAGAATGGATTCAATGTATGCGAGCTTAAGGGATAACAGAAAAGGTACTGAAGAATGTTCATTGGTCAACACAAGGTACAAAATTATGGATGACATTAGTTGTGGCATGTGTTCTGGAGATGACTTATTTGGAAGCCCATTTGAGAGATGTAGTGTGCATTTTGGTTGGGGAATGTGAATTAAGGATGTTGATCTTTAATTGTTGTAATGTAATCATTATATGCTTGTTTTACATACCGTATGTTTCTTAGCAAGGGTTTATGTAATTATTTGTATACTAGGAAAGCCTAATCGGTCAACCTAATCATGTAAAATGTAATAGGGTATATATGTAAGATCTTTTCTTTGGAAAAGATATGGTGAGAATGTATGTGATATAAAGGAGAATGTGAAACCTGCGAGCTTGTGTTTGTTGGATGTAGAGCAAAGAATTATGGGTGTACTTCATTAGAACTGATCAAGAAAATATAGTTGATGTCAGACAGTTCAAAATATTGTGTATTTCTTCATATATACTTGTGTTGTGAACAGTGAGTTCTAAAGGTGGATTTAAACTTCTTTGGGTAGTGAGCCCACCCTTCCTTCTTGACTCCTAATAGGGTATGTCCTCTAACAAGGAATGTGTACTATAATGTTTCAATAAGCTCCTAACAGGGCTAGATCTTCTAACAAGGATACTATACTCTCAGTACATCATTTGTGGGTGCTAATTCCCACTGAGGTTTTTACCTTTAACAGGGTTTCCCTGACACTAAAATATTGTGTTATTGTGTTGGCATTCATTGTGTTCATTGGATTTGATATTGTTGCTATTTAAAGTCTAAAGTTTAATATTATGTCATACAACTGATTCACCCCCCCTCTCATTTGTATCATGGACTGTTATTCCTAACAATTAGTATCAGAGCTACTAGTCCTTAGAGAGAAAGCTTAACATCTTGAGGTGATCTTGGAGATGGTGTTCTATAGGAAGGATAGTCTGAAATTTGATCCTGAAAACTTTGACAGTTGGAAGAACAAGATGAGAACTCATTTTCTATGTTTGGGCATCAACTATTGGTTGATTACAAAGAATAAGGTAGCTATCAAGACTGAGAATGACTTTCCATCAGCTAATGATGATGAAAATAAGGTATTCTCATACAACATGGTCGCAAGGGAAGCATTGATCAACACACTCTATGAAGGAGAATTTACTAAAGTTAAAGACTTGGATTCAGCACACCAACTTTGGAAAATATTAGAAGCACTATATAAAGGAGACAAGTGTACCAAGCAAGAGAAGTTATAGAACTGGAAAAAAAAAATGGAGAAGCTACAAATGAAGGATGATGAAAGCATTAGGGCTTATGCTCAAAGGGTTACAGAGGTTGTGGTTGGAATCAGAAACTATGGAGGCACTTATGATGAAGAAGAAGTCATTGTCAAGATCCTTAGATCACTAACACCTATTTACAAGACTAAGGCTATATATATACAAGAAACTATACCTTTGAATCTAAACTTTAGCAGAGAGATGTTGATTGCAAAGCTAACTACCTTTGAAGCTGCTAAAATGAGAGATTTTGTACCTAAAGTTGAATCTGCATTCAAAGCATCTGCACACGAGAGGATAATGTCTACACTTCTGAGCACTAGCAGTGAGAACCTAAAAGAAGAGCTTGGTGAATATGTTGAGGAATGGGAACATATACAAGTAGAGGAAAGAAAGATGGATGAACTTGTTACACTGATTGCTAGAAGAGAAAAGAGAGGTAAGGGTAAATTTGAAGGAAAGTTACCTTTGAAATGTTTTTCATGCAATAAGGTAGGTCATTTTGCATCTAGGTTTCCTACAAGAGTTCCTAAGTACAAGCCTAAGTTTTTCAAGTCTAAGTATTCAAAGGATAAGGAATGTTATTATACTAGTGAATGTATTTCTGATGATGATGATTTAGATTATGAGGAGATTGGATTTGTTGCTATTAAAGATGAACTAGTATATGAGGAAAATGCTTTAGTATCACATGTTGATAAGAAATCTGAATGGATTATAGATAGTGGTTGTTCACATCATATGACTAGAGACAAAAACAAGTTTGTTAAATTAGTGAAGTATGATGGTGGTGTTGTAAGATTCGAAGATAATCTTCCTAAACCTATCATAGGAGTAGGATCTATTACTCTGGATGGAAAAACTAATATTGATAATGTACTACTTGTTGATGGACTTAAGCATAAATTTTTAAGTGTTGGAAAATTTAAGGACAAAGAGTTTTAATTACAATTCAATGATGCTAAATGTTTTATCAAAAGTAAGGCAGAAAAGTTGATTGCAACCAGTACAAAATCTAGAGGTAATGTATTTGAATTAAATACATCTGGAGCCTCTTGTTTTGTTGCGAAGGTAGATGAAAGTTAGTTATGGCACAAAATATTTTGTCAAGTTAACTTTGATAATATTGTGAAGGCAAGTTTGACTAATGTAGTAAGGGATCTACCGAAGATTGTGAAACTATCTAACATTATATGTAGAGAATGTGTTATGGGAAAACAGACTAGAAGTAGTTACAAAAGGAAAGCATATACATCAAAAGTAAAGTTGGATCTGGTACATACAAACCTATGTGGACCTACAAGGACAAGATCATACTATGGTGAAAGGTATTTTATACTTTTTGTTGATGACTTTTCTAGAATGATGTGGGTCACTTACTTGAAAGAAAAATTAGAAGCATTTGATAAATTTAAGTTATTCAAAGCAAAAGTAGAGAATGAATCAGACTTAAAGATAAAATGTTTGAGGTCAAACAAAGGTGGAGAGTTTACTTCAAACTTATTTATTTCATACTACGAAGAGCATGGAATACAAATACAGACATCTGCTCCTAGGACTCCACAACAGAATGGGATAGCAGAGCAAAGAAACAAGACCATACTTGATGCTACTAAGACAATGTTGCTTGAAGGAAATATATCTCATGTTCATTGGAGAGAGGTTATTGGGAGAACAGTGTACACATTGAACATAGTTCAAATCAGAGAAGGTACAAGTAAGACTCCTTATGAATTATGGTTTGATCATACTCCTACTGTAAAATATTTCAAAATATTTGCTAGTAAGTGCTATATCAAGAGAGATGATGAGATAGGGAAGTTTGATGCTAGAAGTTATGAATGAATTTTCCTTGGTTATTCTAATAAGAGAAAGGATTACAAATGTTTCAATTTTAGATTAAGGAAGATGATTGAAAGGAAAAATATGAAGATATATATTGAAAGGTTTAAGATACAAGAGAGAATGTATGACTATAATTAGAATATAGAGATCAAAGATGTCATTGTTGTAGAAGAAGAAGAACTTTTTGAGGTTGAATGTGAAAATGAGACTTGTGATGATGACACAAATGAGGCTACTGAGATTCCTAAGACTCCAAGGTATGTTAAGAACAATCATCCTAAAAATAAAATTATTGGTAACTCTAATCAAGGAGTAATGACTAGATCAAAGGCTAGAGAAGAAATTTGTTTGATTTCTCAAGTTGAACCAAAGACTATAGATGAAGCTTGTAGAGATGAATCTTGGATAAATGCTATGAAGGAAGAATTAGATCAGATAAAGAAGAATAACACTTGGGAATCATTTCCTAGACCTAAGAACAAAAATGTAATAGGAACTAAATGGGTTTTCAGAAAAACAAAATGAATGAAGAAGGAATTGTTGTAAGAAATAAAGAAAGATTGGTATGTAAAGGTTATTCACAACAAGAAGGCATAGATCTTGAAGAGACATTTGCTCTTATTGCTAGAATAGAAGTTGTGAGATTATTCTTGTCTTATGTTGCACATAAGAACTTCAAGGTATATCAGATGGATGTGAAATCTGCATTCTTGAATGGGGATCTTGAAGAAGAAGTGTACATAGAACAACCTAATGGATTTCCTTTATCCGAAGATGGAGACATGGTATGCAAGTTGAAGAAAGCTCTGTATGGACTAAAGCAAGCTCCAAGGGCTTGGTATGAAAGCTTAGACAAATACTTACTTTGGCTTGGATTCAAAAAAGGTAATATTAACAGTAATTTGTATTTAAGAACTAGTGAAGATGGAGTTTTGATAATAGAAGTCTTTGTTGATGATATTATCTTTGGAGGAAATGATGAACTATGTGAGAAATTTTCTAAAGATATGGAAAATGAATTTGAGATGTCCATGATAGGCGAAATGAAATTCTTTCTTGGACTACAAATAAATCAGAGCAAGAATGGCATTTTTATTTCTTAGACTAAATATCTTAAAGAAATATTGAAAAGGTTTGGAATGGAAGACTGTAAACAAGTTGGCACACCCATGGTGACTAGTAATAAGCTGACAATTGATGATGAATCAAAGTATGTTTTTAGACCAAGTATAGATCAATGGTTGGAGGATTATAATATCTAACTCACACCAGACCAAATATTGCTAATGATGTTGGGATTATGGCTAGATATTAGGAAGAACCTAAAGAGACACACCTAGCCACTATGAAAAGGATATTGAGATATCTAAAAGGAACAATAGACTAAGGCTTATGGTATGATAGAAATGATAGCTTTGCACTTCATGCTTATACTGATGCTAATTGGGTAGGAAATATTGATGACATGAAGAGTACTAGTGGTGGTGCATTTTTTCTTGGGAAAAAGTTGGTTTCATGGATAAGTAAGAAGCAAGATTGTATAGCTCAATCTACTATGGAATCAAAGTATCTTGTTGTTGCTATTAACTACACTCAAATTGTTTGGATGAAACACATGCTGAAGGATATTGGAATAAATTTTGATGAGCCTGTGGTTATCCATTGTGATAACACCAGTACAGTGAATATGTCAAAGAATCTAGTGATGCATTCTAAAACTAAACATATTTCTATCAAGTATCAATTCTTGAGAGACAAGGTGGCAGAGAAGGAAATAAATTTGGAGTATATTAGCACAAAGGAACACATTGCAGACATCTTTAAAAAGTCATTTCCAAAAGATACATTTGAATATCTCAGAGGTATGCTTGGGGTTCAGGACCCTCCTAGTCAGAATTAAATGATGCAAGGATGCATCAGTCTAGAGGTTTTCAAAGCCATATCATTTTCTAGACTTGATGTAGGGATCTACTCCTTAAGGGGAGTGATCATTGAAGAAAGTTGTGAAGAACATTTGATGACTTATGGAACCCTTTTCCATTATTGTCAAAGGGGGAGTGTTTCTATGATAAAATCCCTACTATATGGGGAGATTGTATGGAGGTGTACTATGAGATTACTATTTGGTTACAAAACTTTGGATTGATAAAACTTTGGGTTAATAGATTTTCCCATATGTTGACATCAATGCCAAAGGGGGAGATTGTTGGATATTGCTAATGCATTGGGGAAATGGTTGATACATTTAATATGTTTAATCACTATGTTGAGTGATGTTGGAGTTGTTGTTGTCATTAGTGTTTTGTCACTGATGTCAACATATGTTTATGTGAAGAGAACATGTTGGTTACTATAGTGTATGGATGTTTCAGGATGCATAAAGTTAGATGAGAGTACAAGAAGATGTTGTGATCCTATATCCAAGATTGCATCATGTAATGTTGCATATTGGATGATTTATAGATGTTTTGGTGAAGATTGGTTACTAGACTATGACAGTGGAAGTTGACAGAGTTAGTCTTTGTGTTTTTGGTATATCTTACAGAATTTATGGATTCAATGTATGTGAGCTTAAGGGATAACAAAAAAGGTACTAAAGAATGTTCGTTGGTCAGTGCAAGCTATGAAATTTTGGATGACGTCAATTGCGGCGTGTGTTTTGGATGTGACTTATTTGGAAGCTGACTTGAGAGATGTAGCGTGCATTTTGGTTGGGGAATGTGAATTAAGGATGTCAATCCTTAATTGTTTTAATGTAATCATTGTATTCTTGTTTTAGATACCATGTGTATCTTAGAAAGGGTTTATGTAATTATTTGTATATTAGGAAAGCTTAATCGGCTAACCTAATCATGTAAAATGTAATAGGGTATATATGTAAGATATTTTCTTTGGAAAAGATATGGTGAGAATGTATGTGATATAAAGGATATTGTGAAAGCTGCAAGCTTGTGTCTGTTGGATGTAGAGCAGAGAATTACTAGTGTACTTCATTGGAACTGATCAAGCAAAGATAGTTGTTGTCGGACAGTTCAAAAGATTATGTATTTCTTCATATACACTTGTGTTGCAAACAAGGATACTATACTCTCAGTAAATCATTTGTGGGTGCTAATTCCCACTGGGGTTTTTACCTTTAACAAGGTTTCCCTGACACCAAAATATTGTATTATTGTGTTGGCATTCATTGTGTTCATTGGATTTGATATTGCTGCTATTCAAAGTTTAAAGTTTAATATTCTGTCATACAACTAATTCACCCCCCCTCTCGGTTGTATTGTGGACTGTTATTCCTAACAACTGTATGATCCCACTTACAATCAACTACTACTTTTTGAGTGGCTTTCTAGCTATTGTTGTGTAGGATTTTTATAATATATAATGTCCTCATGCAAGTACATGCCAATTTTTGTAAACATTTTCTATTGTAAAGGGTTAGTGATGTGTTGTTCCCAATATTACAATTAGTGGAATAGAGATAAACACCTTAGAGGATACCTCTTTCTATGCCATTATTTTATTTTTTATAAATTGTAATGTCCCTTGCTAGGGATATCTATAAATTCCTTCAATCTCTTACACTATTTGATCTTTGTAATTGACTAGTTTAGAGAGATCACAATATCTTCATATTGACTAAGTAATATTAACATATTTTGGTTTATTATAAGGGATCATAAGGGGTCTTAAGGGGTCCTACGATACATTAATGTGTCCTAGGATCCCTTATGAGTCCTTAGGACCCTTTAGGACCCCTAAGATGTATTCTTAGGGGTCGTAAGGGGTCATAAGGGGTCTTAAGGGGTCCTAGGACACATTAATGTATCCTAGGATCCCTTAAAACCCCTTACCACTCAATTATGTTATATCTACAAAAATTTGCAAATAAAATAGGCTTATCCTTAGAAGCTATTGGGAAAAAATACATCAAAAGGGTCAACTGATTGAGGTGGAGGATGTGAAGAATCTGATAGTAGAAAGACTTAGTGAAATGATTAATTCAATTGGAGATTTTGATCTTGTAATAGGTGGAAGCCCTCGTAATAATCTGTTAGGAAACAATAAGTACACTAAACATGGACTAGATGGAAATCAATCTTCTATTTTCTATGAATTTATGAGGAATCTAAATTATGTAAGGGGTGTGCAATGCATTCAAGCCTAACTTGACACAATAATATCATTATCAAAGGTCTAAAAATCTATTAGAATTTTGTAATATAAACCCTCTGCAGTCACTTATTGCAATCTCTCTCTCTCTCTCTCTCTCTCTCTCTCTCTCTCTCTCTCTCTCCCTCCCTCCCTCCTTTTCCTATTATTATATAGGGCATGCAACCTATAGGGTATATGTCCTATATGTTGCATGTAAACTACTTCATCAAATGAAACATTGCACAATTTGTTTTACATACATAAGGCGTACGCGTTGTTGGCTACATTAGGAATCACCAAGCCTAAGGCTTGGATTTATTTTGGACATCAAACCCAAAGTGTTGGAGGACTCAAACAGGTTTGAGACATGATTTCTAGCAAACATACAAAAAAATCACATATTTTTGTGTGTGCTCCCATCATGTTTGCACGTGGTTCAATAACAACAAAATCAGATGACTTGATATTCTATATCTCTTTATTATCTATCTAACCATATAATTTATTTTAAATTCTAGTTATGTTAAGCTTTTCATCATAATTTCTTTTGTAAGTATGTCCATTTTTTTGTCAAAAACCAACATGTAGTATTTTGGGCTTAGATTTTGGCTCGTTCATCGAATTTTGAAACAAATTACCTTTTTGGAGACTAGACTCTATTCCACACACTTCTTAAAAAATATTTTTTTATTTTTGATTAGTTTTCAATGATTTCTAAGGGGAACACACACAAATTTCATGTTTCCAGGATGTGTACACTTAAAAAATTCATAAAAGATCATATATTCATAAAAAAATGAGCAAAAAAATCTAGGATAAACTATGTGGTGTTAGCTAACTTCTCACTAGAGCAATTAGAAAAATTCAAAAAAAAAGTTAACATTTTAGGGGGAGCACAACAAACACTATGTTATGTTTTTTCACAAAAAATGGGACCACTTTTTCTACTCCCACTTTTTTAGGGCCTTGATCTCCACCATTTTCAAAATAAATTAGTTGTTTAGAAACTAGATTCAGAGTATTAAAAATCTTGTTCTTGTCGCATCTTGAAATTTTGAGTCTAACTATCTTCAATTTTTTGTTGAAATTTGGAGTTTGTTGATTTGAGAAAAAAAAATGGCATCTTGTACCCCATTTTTGGCCCCCATCTTTGTGCACTTAGCCTTTATTTTATTTATTCTCTCTCCCTTTTTTCTCCTTCTCCTTTTTCTTTTATTTTTCTTTTTTCCTCTCTCTCTCTCTCTCTCTCATTGATGGAAGATTAATCTTACACCCTAGATGCTCCTACATCAGACACCCAAGGTAGGAAATTTTTTGTGAATACGAATTCACAAAATGGGGTTGATTGGTAGCACCACCCTTTTAGATTGGAAACAATCCTTGACAAACTCCATCACTAAAATTAATACCTTTGGTATAATTTTTTCTCCTCTTCCAACACCTAACTAGAATAAGAATCCTTCATTAGCAATACTACTTTGCACTCAAATTGCTAAATGTAAAATTAATTTTACCATAAACTAGCCACTTCCTCCAAGTGTAACTCTCATTCTCCTTCAATCGTGTGGCATTCAATCCACCATTTCCTAAACACCTCAACCTAAATGTACCTACATTAAACTCTGTAACACCATGCAAATATTTCTCTACATACCACACATCACTAACAAAATCCTCTTGAACTAACTCACCCATAACATGTAAATCATCATCATTCTCTTTCACTTCAATATACAATTCCATCATTGATTCAACATCACATGATTCATAAATATTTACCTTTTCTACTATAATGTCTTCTTCACCACCTCTCACTATGATAGCAACTTCCTTGATTAATTCATTTTCTTTCTCATTTTCTTCACTCAAATTAATCTCTTCTCCAAGCATGAGCTTGTATTCATTAGTTCCTCGATCAACCTCATCTACATCTTCAACTTTGTTTTATTCTTTAATGCTTTCAACAATACATGTAACTACTTCACTTATTTGACCTCCAACCAAGGCATTTCACTCTACCTCTACTATTGTAATCTTCATTAACAAATAATCTTCTTCACTTTGTTTTATATCCTCTACAAGAATCTCTTTTTTTCCTCGTTGTTCTCATATCCATATTCATAACAATGTTTATTAAAATCAAATTTTAGCTTAGTTTCAACCACTACTACAACTTTTTCTTCACCTTCCTCCTTTTCTATCAATATTTTTAATCATTTACAAAGACTTTCCTTTACTAAAACTACTTTGATCTCATTCTTTATGTATTTCAATAGGAATTCCTCAACTTTAGGTTCATCCATATCTTCGTATTCATCATATTCCTCTTTTTTTGTGTCATGTGCATGATAATCCACTACATCATCTTTCTTTCTTGCATTCAAATATGATTAGAAGGATAAAAATAATTGTCATCATCTCTTTTATGATGAAGGGCTCTTCTCCTTTACAACTCTACTTCTATTTATTTCTCTTATTTCCTCAACTCTATGACACAAGGAGGGTAAGATAAGTGGGGCCAAAGACTGACCCAATTACGAGACCACCTTGTGGAATCACAACATAGAATCAATAACATAGAAAAGAAGAGAAGGAATGCATATCATATATTAATTCATTCAAACTTGATACATGTCAAGCTATGAGGCCTTCCTAGTTATGGCCAATACAAATAGAAATCAATTACAGAAACAAAACAATCCTCATGCATGTGAGATCCACAATCTCTAGCTTATTATCCCCTCCTATCCTCTATCTAACCTAGAATAGATCATTACATTTATACACAAGGATACCAAATAGGTCAGTCCAAAAGAATCTACAAGATCTAGCATTGGAGAAAGCAATGACCCATATTTAGGTCCACAAGTTTCCCAATGAGTGATCCCAACATTAAGATCATAACCAAAATTAAATACACAAGTCAGCCCAAAAAGAAGATCCAAAACTAAACCCATTGGTGAGACCAGGAACTAGGCAACACTGAGCAATGCAGAACAACTATCGAACCCACTCGGTGAAGAAAACCATTGAGTAGAATAGAACACAATAAAGAAACTCAGTGAAAGGCACCATCGAGTAGAGACAACACACTACCAAGTGGTAACTAAGCTCATCAGTGAAAAAATAGGAACACTCCACTGAGAACTCCAAAGCAGTTACTGATCACATCTAACAAGCTACCAAGATACAGGATTTCCATGAACTCGAGATGCTCCTGCATCACTCTATCATTCCAACTCTTATTTCTTCTTGTTGTCTCTCTATAATTTTTTTATGTCCGGGAATCCTAAGAATCTATACAATGAAAAATGTCATTTTCTTCTTCCCATTTTCCATATTCAAGGCCTCACAAAGCCTCGACACAAATCCCCTAATCAATTCTTTGAGGTTCTATCGCAAACTACCCCACATTTGACACTTTGTCTGAATTCTTAATAAGTCTCTCTCTACAACTTTATTATGTATCTCTTCTTGCAACTTGTTCAAACATTTACAAAAAACTCACATACATCTATCCTTTACCCAAAAAAGATTTTTGGAAGACACACGTCTCACTTCCTCTACCCACTCTCTCTTATTGGAGGAACTATGTGCACATTTTACCCAACTTCAATCTTTATTGGAGGACAAAAAACATTCTCTCATAGAGATTTCACCCAACCCAAGGTCCTAGTGTATATTGCCTCACATTTGGTGATTTATATACACACTCAAGATCTCTAGCCCTGATTCCATTGATGAAGGGTACTCCACTTACACAATCAACACATTCTCTTATACCACTTGATGGAGGGACACACCACCCTTACCAAATCATACATAAAAATATAATAACATAGAGACAAAGAATATAAATTCTTCACAAAGCATAGATTGATAATACTCCAAAATAATTTCTTTTAAATACTTCCAAATGTTGGAGCTTTCTTACAATGATCTTAAATATTTAAGGATAAGATCCATATAGCTTCTTACAAAATGAGATCAGTACAACCTCTTACAATAATAGATAATTACAACATCTACAAGATAAGAGAGCTTCCTATGATTGCTCGTATGCCTTGCTTATATAAGCACTTATCACCCAAGAGATTACAAACACAAGCAGGATAAAAGTTAGGCAGAACTACCTTGATATAAATATTAAATGCATGATGTAATTTAATAAATGCCTAAATCATTTTATTAAATAAGGAACTTTCCACAAAGCTCTAAAATGCCACATATGCACCTTGATAAATGAAAAGTTACAAAAAGTAACTTTATTATTATTTTTACTTTATTTTATTTATTCTCTCTCTCTCTCTCTCTCTAGATGCTCCTGCATCACTTCCTCTCTTCCTGAACAACTTAGTAACAACTTTTTTGTTGCCTCAAATTCTAACGAGTCCCTTGAAACTCTTGTCAAACCTTATTTTAATGAAATAGTGACCTATGAAGTTTAATTATATCTTTCTTATATATATTCTCATTATTGTCCTGGTTATCACCTTTTAGGTAAACATGGTTTTAGTGGTAATAGATGTGGAATACATGAACAAGGCATTCAAATCCTATTGGGAAATGATGGTAATGAACATTCTTTTGGCCTAGGATATAATCCTTTCAAGTTGCCTAAGAAATCCCACAAACCTTCTCACAATGTTAATACTATCTCTTATGAATGTCTCTCTCTCTTGTTAAGCCTCATCTTATTTCTAATGATGTCACTTTTATGATACATCCTCTTGAAATTTTTAGTATTGATGACTCCTTGGCTGAATTTTTAGGAGCTTATGAAAATCTTCCTCGTTATCCTGATAACTGTAGTTTTCCTTATTGTTTAAATGTGGAAGCGTACTTTGGGAAAGATACTGATCCTAAAAAAATACATGAGTTTCCTTTGTCTATGGATTATGTCTTTAAAAAGTAATATCTTGATTACTAATACCATTGATGTGCAAATGAATCCTTACAATTCAAAAAAGATGATCGAAATAGGAAAATGTTTAGATGGGCATGAACAACAAGAGCTTACTTATCTTCTTCATAAGTTTATAGATATATTTGCTTGGACACACTCTGACATACCTAGTATTGATTCTAAGATTGTGACTCAAAACATTTTCCTCCTTCCTAATGCAAAACCGATGAGGTGGAAAAATTGAAAAATGAGCCCTAAGATTACTTTACTTGTGAAAGGTGAAATTGAAAAACTTCTTGATGCTAGTTTTATTTGTCCTATTGATTATTATCATTGGATTTAAAACATTGTGGTTGTGTCTAAGGGTGAGAATAATATTTGAATGTGTACTAACCTTCATGATCTCAATAAGGCTTTCTTTAAATAGTGACTTTTCTCTTTTCCTCTTCCGAACATAGACATGATAGTGAATTCTATAGTTGGACATGCTTTATTATAGGTTCATGGATGGTTTTTTAGGTTATAATCAAATATTCACTTAAAGATCAATACAAGACCATTTTCATAACACCTTAGGGAACCTTTTTTGGGGTTATTATGCCTTTTGGATTGAAAATTGTTGGTGTTACTTATCAATGTACTATAACACTTTCACAATTATATCCACAAGATCTTATAAGAATATGTTGATAATATTTTGGCTAAATATATTTCTCACAAAGACCATGTTACTATTATTTGACAAATATTTGAACATATTCATAAGTACAACATGCATTTGAATCCTTGAAAATGTGTTTTTGGTGTGGATAGTTGGAAACTTCTTGGATTCATAATTTTAAATAGGGAAATTGAAGTGGATACAAATAAGATTGATGCTATTGTCAATATGCCACCTCCTCACAATAGATCATAGCCTTGTAGTATACAAGGAAAAATTCAAGCTATTTGTAGGTTTGTATCACACCTTGTAGATCAAAAAATTCCTTTCACATCATTATTAAAAAGGATAACACCTTTTCATGGAATGAAGACTATCAAACAAATTTTGATGAATTCAAATAATATCTTGCTAATCCTCCTATGTTGCAACCACCTATACCTAATCAAGAATTCCTTCTATACCTAATGCAAATGAAGTAGAATGATGGCATGTATTAAGGTTCATCCCTTCACTCAGTTCCATACGTAGATTGACTAGTGAAATTTGGTTGCATAAGTTCAGGTGTAGATTCTCTAGTGGCAGAAGCAAGGGCAGCATCTGGACTAGAGTGACATGTGTATTACATAAGTCATACTTTTCTTAAATATGAAATATAATACACTTTCATAGAAAAATAATGCCTAACTTTGGTCTTTGCTACTCAAAAGTTAAGACATTATCTCCTTAATGTTGAAACTCATGTTCTCATAAAGTTTGATCCTTTAAAGCATCTTTTATCTAAGATTGATCTATCTATGCAACTTGCTAAATAGGTAATGATCCTTTAAAGCATCTTTTATCTAAGATTGATCTTTTAAAAAAAATTTAAAGGCGATCAAAAGACAAGATTTGAATAATTCCTTGGTTGAAGCTCCTTCACCTACTGCTACTTCTAATTCAACTTCTTTTACCAATGAATTTTTCCTCCTAATAGATATTGATAATACATGGGAGTTATACTTATATAGATCTAGATGTTGAATTGGCTCTAGTTTTCATGTCATATTAGTATCTCCTTAAAGGAAACCTATTCCTTTATATCATTTTCTTAATTTCCTTTGCACTACTAACATTGCATAATATGAATCTCTTATTGTTGGACTCAATGTGGCTTCATCCCTTAATGTAAAACATATTTGTATCTTTGGAGACTCACAATTGGTTGTAAAAAAATTAATGGTGTTAAAGTAGTGGTTGTCATTGCAGCCAAGGATCGACCTGTTAATTCTCGATACAACCACTAGACTTATAGAAGACACAGGAGGTGGTTAAGCCATGTCATGAATCCTGAGGGGAGCATTGACCATTTTGCCAAAAATCTTCCCCTCAGTGTTACCCAAGTGGATTCAAACCTGTGACCAAGCTCTGATACCACTTGTTACAAGGTAGGGTTGTCATTGTACTAAATGATCAACCTATTAATGCTTGATACAACCACTACTAGACTTATAGAAGACACATGAGGTGGTTAAGCCATGTCATGAATCCTAAGGGGAGCACTGACCATTTTTCCAACAAATGGTACTTATCAAAATAAGCATTATAAATTATCTCAATATCATGACCTTACCTTAGCCATGCTAAACAAATTTTTCCCTTATTCTATTATCTCTCTAGCTCTAAAAGATAATAGACATGTAGATGCAATAGAAAGTGTTGCTTCTCTTATTTCATTTGATGATCATGTTGAGAGCTATCAATTTACTATACATAACCTTATGCATCCTACTATTTCTGAAAGCCCTATTCATGTTACTTATTTTAGATGAGTCATATTCTCACATCTTTCATTACTTTCAAGATGGTACCTTCCTTGAATCCCCTACAAGAAACACTAGAGCTCAAATTCAAAAACTTTCTACTCGATACATCATTCTTTCCAATGTACTTTATAGATGGGCTTATAATGGTCTCCTTTTGTGAAGCCTTAATAAAACTAAGATTCTTGTGGCCCTTGAAGAATTTCATATGGGTTCTTGTGGGGGGTATTATGGTGGAAATGTTTTAGTTAACAAGTTACTTCACATGGGATATTATTGGTAAACTATGGAGCAAGATTATCTTGGAAACTACAATTGAAACAATTGTTATATTATCATTGATGTCTAACCTTAACTGGTAAGACAATTTCTATCTAGTAAAGTACCATATCTTTTGATTGATGAAGAGGATTTGAGAAGAGGAGATAACAAGAAGACCTAGTGGAAAGGTTGAGTTATGAGAAACTGTAATAGGTACTTGATTAGTTGGCACATTGGAAAGGTAATGTTTTGTTTATCTATAACACTAAGTTAAGAAGATAGTTGATTTGAAGCTTAGAAGAAATGAGGAAATAAATTCAGAAAGCATAGGCTTAACCGAACAAAAGAGCAGAAGATAAAGAAACTTTAGTGTAAGACGAGTGATGCTAGTGTTGACCGAGCGCTAGTATAAGCTGAGAAAATTTTAGTGTTGATCGAGAATCAATAATTACCGAGTATCAGAGAATTAACCAAGTGAAGATAGTGATTTCCAAGAAGAATAGTTTTAGTGATGACCAAGCAGAAGAACATAGTATTGGCTGAGTGTCAATAATTTATAGTTTGTGAAGGAATTGAGATTGCCAGCCGACATAGTTGAATTCTTGGGATATGTAAAACCTGTTGATGATAAGGATGAATGACCTAGAGCATTTAATGCATGGTAAACTATTTTCTTATGGATTCAAGGAGAATTTTTAAGAAACATCTAGAAGGAGGAGGAGAACAAAATGTTGGAAGGATTCAATGAATCTAACCTAAACCTAAGATCTATGAAGATGATTAAGTGGAAAAAGATTAAGCTACCTAATCAAGGAGGTATAAGGATGACCTAGTTGTAGGTTATGAAGTGTGAGTAAGAGGTTGATGTTATTAATTGGTGAACCTAAGCAGAAGGTTGAGAAAGATTTGTGAAGAGATGAACAAAGTTGTGGTGATTTCTTGAAGGGATTTTTGAGTAGGTTAGAGATGGAGATGACAATGAAGGCCAATTATTAAATCAGCATGTGAGCTTATTGGATCTATATTTGCAAAGTGAGTTGTATATTTTAGATCAGAACCTACTGTTACTTTCTAACCATTGTATTAGTTTAAATCCTTTAATCAAGGTGACATTCTAATGGGATGCTCTTAAGCCCTCTAACAAGGCTACTCCTAACATGGTGATTAAATCCTTTTAATAGGGTCACACCTAGCAGTTTGTATTGTAGCCTTGAATAGGGTTGGCTCCTCAGATAGCTCACTTTAGAAGAGTGAAAATTTGGTAGCATGTTAAAGGTGGTTTTTCCCAAATTGGATTTCTATGTTAAATCCTGGTGTCATACTTGTGTGAATTTTATTTGATGTGTTATGTTGTTAAGAGTTTTATATTCTACAAATTTATTACTTTTGGATAGTGGACTGCAATTTTATGTTACTGATTATATTCTATATAGACTGAGCGGATTGTTGATTAGATCTAAATTGGTTAAAGTATTTAAAAGTTCAATTGGTACATCTGACCTGAGGATAACTGATTCACCCCCCCCCCTCTTAGTTATTCTAAAATCATTCTAACAATTGGTATCAGAGTGTTTGGTGCTTGCAAGGAAAAAGTTTGAAGGTACTTGAAGCTAAAGATCATGATGTACAAAAAGGAGGTACCAAAGCTAAACAAGGAGAACTTCCCCGCATGGAAAAGTTTGATGAAGTTACACCTAGCTGGTATTGGTGATGCAGCAAAATATTATGTGAAAAATGCTTACATACCAGTAGCTACACCTATGACAACTAAGGAGATGAAGGAAAAGCAAGAACACAATAAGGTAATGTTGGAGATTGCATCAGCCCTAAGTTATCATGAATTTGAAGACATCAAGAACTGTACTAATGCAAAGAAAATGTGGGTCACACTACCAGCTATCTATGGTGAAAACACAAATGTGTTGAGAGCCAAATCTGAAATCTTGAGAGGTAAGTTTGATGAAATGAGAATGTTATAAGGTGAAAATATTGTTGAATATTGTGTGAGAGTTAAAGAGGTAGTGAATGCTATTAGAGGAGATAATGGAAATATTGATGATGAAATTGTTTTTAGCAAGGTTTCGAGAACCCTACTTCCTATTTATGCTATTAGAGTTTCTACAATACAAGAATTGAGATGTGATTCTGGTAACAACTTAACCTTGGAAGGTCTTGTTGGTAGACTTACTACTTTTGAATTGTCAAATTTTGATAATTTCACTACTCATAATATTGAATCTACATTAAAGTCTCAAATGGTTCTTCAAAAGTCTGAGAAAGGAAAAGAAAGATGTGTGAACAGTGACAGTGATAGTTGTGACACTTCTGATGATGATCTTGATGACCTTGAGGCACTGATCGCTAGAAGGCTACCAAGAGGAAAATGAAAATTTAAACATAAACTTCAATTCCTAAAAAAATTATTTCATGCAACAAAGTTGGTCATATTATAGGAAGATGTCCTAATAGGATTGACAAGGATAAGAGAAGGGAAAACAAGTACAAAGACAAAAGGTATGATAGAGATCACGGAAGGTATAAGGACTACAAGGATAAAGGTAAGATGTCTTGATATATTGTTGAAGAAGAAATTGACAGTGAATCTAGTGAGTCTGATGATTATGATGTAGAAGTTGTTTATGTTTCTATGAAAGATGATTCTGATGAAGATGAGAAAACTGCACATATTTCATATGTGAGTAAAAGTGATAGATGGATAATTGATAGTGGTTGCTCACATCACATGATTGGTGATAAAAGTAAGTTTGAAACCTTAAATCATTACAAAGGTAGTAGTGTTAGGTTTGGTAATGATGCACCATGTACTGTGAAGGGAAAAGGATCAATAAGATTGATTGATAAGATCATATGTGACAATGCTTATTGGGTTGAAGGACTTAACTATAATTTGTTGAGTGTTGCATAGTTAAACTATTTTGGTTACCGAGTTGAGTTTCATTACAAAAAGGCTAAGATATTTGATGCCACTGGTGAAGTGATTGGAAGTGGAGAACAGATAAGAGGTAATTTATTCTATCTAGACCTATATGAAGAAATATGTGTGTTTGCACAATTTGATGATGTATGGTTATGGCATAAGATGTTGTGTCATGTGAACTTTGATAATTTGGTAAGAATTATTAATATAAAAAGAGTCAGAGGTTTACCAAGATTGAAGAAACATGATAATGTGATGTGTAAACAATGTCAATTGGGAAAGATGACAAAATCTAGTTTCAAGAGAAAGACACCTACTTTTGATGATATTTTGGAATTTGTTCATACTGACCTTTGTGGACCTATTGGTGTGCAAAGTTACTGTGGTGATAAATATTTCATTCTGTTTGTTGATGATTACTCTAGAATGATAACTGCAATGTTTCTTAAGGAAAAAATTGATGCCTTTTAGTTGTTTAAGTGGTATTTGGAAAAAGTTGAGAAAGAAATAGGTAAAATCTTGAAATGTTTGAGATCTAATAGAGGAGGAGAGTTCATATCTAATGAGTTCAACATATTCTACAATGATAGGGGAATTAAGAGACAAATATTTGCACCTAGGACACCTCCACAAAATGGTATAGCAGAGAGAAGAAATAGATCAATCATGGATTGTGCTAGAACACTAATGATAGAGAAGAATGTTGCACAAAAGTACTAGAGAGAAGTTGTAAGCATATTTGTTTATACCTTGAACCGAATATAAATCAAGAAAGGTACAAATGCTACACCTTTTGAGTTATGGAAGTAAATGTTATATAATCAAGGAAAATAGGAATGGAAAGCTTGATGTTAAAAGTGATGAAGGTATATTCTTAGGTTATTCCACTAAGAGAAAAGCCTACAAGTGTTTGATTTCTAACACTAAAGAAGGAGAGGGTAGTAATTAATCTGAACCAGAAAACAATGTTGTCGACCAAAAACAAGAGCCTGACAAGTTATAACAAGAAGATGTCAAGCATCAGGAGGATGTTGTCAAGCAATTAGGAGAGGAAGTAGAGATACAAAATGAACCTGAAAAACAAGATTAAGAAGAAAGTAGACCAGAGCCCACATTAGCACAGTATGTGAGAAGACATCATAAGCCAGATCAAATCATTAGAGCTAAAGAATCTTGAGTCATGATAAGAAGTAAGTTGAAAGATAAAAAAATGCTTGTTATGTGAGTTTGAGCCTAAAATAATGAAAGATGCCTTGGAGATTGAAGAGTGGATTCAAGCCATGAAAGAGGAAATTGAGCGGATAGAAAAGAACAAAACCTGGACACTAGTGCCTAGACTAGAGGACAAGAATGTTATTGGAACAAAGGGGTGTTCATTAATAATTTGAATGAACATGGAAAAGTCACAAGGAACAAAGATAAATTGGTAGACAAAAGGTATGCATAGGAAGAAGGCATTGACTATGGGGAGATATTTCCCCCAGTTGCAAGATCAGAAGGAGTGAGAACTCTATTTGCATATGTAGCTTACAAAGGATTCAAAGTGTAGCAAATGGATGTCAAATCTACATTTCTGAATGGAATACTAGAAGAAGAAGTATAAATTGAATAGCTAGAAGGATTTGTTGATCCAAGTAAGAAGAACATGGTTTGTAAACTACACAAAGCACTGTATGGATTGAAACAATCCCCTAGAGCATGGTATGAGAGATTACATAATTAATTGGTAAATATTGGATTTGAAAGGACAAATGACAACATCAATCTGTACTTGAAGACTAAAAAAGGTAAAGGGATATTGTTAGCTGAAATCTTTGTTGATGATATCATATTTGGAGGACAAGATGCCCTATGCCAAACATTCACAAAAGAGATGCAAACTTAATTTGAGATGTCTATGTTTGGAGAGATCAAATTCTTTGTTGGTTTGCAAGTTTATCAGATGGAGAAAGGTATCTACATTACACAATCTAAGTATATCAAGGAGATACTAAAAACCTTTGGCATGGAGGACTCTAGAAAAGTAAGTACACCCATGGCTACTGGACAAAAACTATCAAAAAATGATGATACAACTGAAGTGAATCAAACCTCATACAGGTCTATGATTGGAAAGCTACAATATGTTGTTCATAGAAGACTAGATATTGCATTAGCAGTTAGGATTGTTGCAAGATTTTTTTCCAATCGTAAATAAAATCATATGATGGAAGTGAAAAGGATACTGAGATATCTGAAAGGAACATAGGACTATGGACTGTACTATAAGAAGAATGAAAAATTTGAACTGAAAGTTTATACTGATATAGATTGGGCAGGAAATGTGGATGATAGAAAGAGTACAAGTGGTGGTGCATTCTTTCTAGGAAATAGATTAGTCTCTTGGACAAGAAAGAAATAGAATTGCATTTATCAATATACAACAGAGGCTGAATATCTAGCAATAGCAATTAATTGTTCAAACTTAGTGTGGATCAAGCATTTGTTGAAAGGTATGAAGAAAGAAATCATTGAGGCAATTTTTATTTTCTGTGATAACACAAGTTCTATCAATATATCAAATAATCTTGTGATGCACACTAAGACTAAGCATATTGCTACCAAGTATCATTACTTGAGAGAGCTAGTTCAAGACAAGGAAGTGAGACTAGAATATGTGAATACAAAGGAACAGTTAGCATATATATTCACTAAAGCATTACCTAAGGAAACTCATGAGTATCTAAGAGGTAAATTAGGGGTGATTCCCCTAACTGAGGCTACCTAGAATTAAGTAGGAGCATTGCATCAAATGTACTAATCAAAATATCTGACAAATTGATGCAAAGGAGGTCACACTTTAGGAGTTGCCTAAATTTGTGAAGAGTAAAGCACAAGATATTGATTAGTCATAAGCAAGATGATAGAGGGAGTATATAGTTCAGAGAAATGACATAAAGATATCTACATGGTGAAGATGAATGTCTTTGGCATTGTTGTCAAAGAGGGAGAGATACAGAAAGAGATTCAGAAGAAGTTACCATAAGCAAAGAGGGAGAGATTCAGTGGGAGATTTAGTAAATTGATGAATAAACAAAGGGATAACGCTATCCAAGAGGGAGCTGATATTTGGATGAGAATCAAAATGAAGCTAAGGATATTAATGAAGATCAGTATAGAGAGAGTTGACAAAATTTGCTTCATTACATACTTTTTGGATTGTATGGTGACTATGCATATGGAGTTTATGGTGTTGCCATCAATGCCAAAGAGGGATATTGTTGGAAACTATAATTGAAATAATTGTTAGATTGTCATTGATGTCAAACCTTAACTAGTAAGACAACTTCTATCTAGTAAAGTACCAATCTTTTGATTGATGAAGAGGATTTGAGAAGAGGAGATAACAAGAAGACCTAGTGAAAAGGTTTAGTTATGAGAAACTGCAAAATGTACTTGATTAGTTGGCACATTGGCAAGGTAATTTGTTTTTTTATCTATAACACTAAGTTAAGGAGATAGTTGATTTGAAGCTTATAATAAATGAGGAAAGAAAGTCTAAAATCATAGGCTTAATCGAGCAAAAGAGTAGAAGATAAAGAAACTTTAGTGTAAGTCGAGTGATGCTAGTGTTGACTGAGCGCCAGTATAAGCCGAGAAAATTTTAGTGTTGACTGAGCATCAATAATTACTGAGTATCAGAGAATTAACCAAGTGAAGACAGTGATTGCTGAGAAGAACAGTTTTAGTAATGACTGAGCAGAAGAACACAATATTGGTCGAGTATCAGTAATTTACAGTTTGTGAAGGAATTAAGATTTCCAGCCGACATAGTTAAATTCTTGGGATATGTAAAATGTGTTGAAGATAAGGATGAATGAGCTGGAGCATTTAACACATGCTAAACCATTTTATTATGGATTCAAGGAGAAGTTTTGAGAAGTATCTAAAAGGAGGAGGAGAACAAAATGTTGGAAGTATTCGATGAATGTAACCTAAACCTAAGATCTATGAAGATGATTAAGTGGTAAAAGATTAAGCTACCTAATCAAGGAGGTATAAGGATGACCTAGTTGTAGGTTATGAAGTGTGAGGAAGAGGTTGATGTTATTGATTGGTGAACCTAACCAAAAGGCTGAGAAAGAGCTGTGAAGAGCTGAACAAAGTTGTGGTGATTGTTTGAAGGGATTTCTGAGCATATCAGAGATGAAGATGACAATGAAGGCCAATCAGTAAATCAACATATGATCTTATTAGATCTATATTTTCAAAGTGAGTTGTATATTTCAAATCAGAACTTACTGTTACTTTCTAACCATTGTATTAGTTTAAATCCTTCAATCAAGGTTGACCTAATAGTCATTTGTAAATCCTTTAATCAAGGTGACATTCTAAAGGGATGTTCTTAAGCCCTCTAACAAGGCCACTCCTAACAAGGTGATTAAATCCTTTAATAGGGTCACACCTAACAATGTGTATTATAACCTTTAACAGGTTTGGCTCCTCACAGAGCTTATTTTAGAAGAGTGAAAATTTGGTAGCATGTTACTGGTGGTTTTTCCCAAATTGGGTTTCCACATTAAATCCTGGTGTCATAGGGTGACCCCACAATAGTGGGTTACACTTTTTTAGACATGTTGATTTTTGCTGAAATAACACATTTTTAATAAAATATGATGATTTAAGCATTGAGAGGTTCCATTTGAAGGAATTAATTACAAATGGTTAGCTCAAAGCCTCTCAGATAAAAAAAAGCATTGATATAAAATCTATACTCCTCATTCATACCTATAATGGATTCTCCTTCGCACCTATTAAAATGCTAACAAAAAATCACTTCAACTTTATCTTTTGGCAAATCAAATGAATCCATTTGAAAAACTAATCTATTTAGTAAGGTACTATGTACTAGAATTTGTACCTTCATAGGGTTAGTATTGCAAATAATTAAATAAAATAACTAAATTACCACAAAGGAAGAGCTATTTTAACAAATAAAGATAATTAAGCACTCTATGGATCTCTAGCTAGGGATGTTAATGATGAAGCTCTCAACAAGCCTCCATTAATGACAGTCCTAGAATGAGAATATATGATAAATCACTTGCTAAAATATTCAATTCCAAATTCAAATGCTTAATTAACTTCTATATTTTCCTTTCTAGCTCAAAATCTCAAGAGGTTAGATGCAATTCTCATATTTGTCGATGAATTATGAGTGAATTATCCCTTTCTTTTATAGGATTTGGCAAGCGTAGGGGGCGTAGTTGGATTTGATCAAGGTTGAGTTGGGGTTAAGTCTTTGGTTCCACCCTTTGGAGACAATTTAAATGAATTATCCTCAAATCTTGGGACAAGAAGACAAGATGAGTGGACAAGATGCTCTTTTCAATTGAGTAATTGAGATTCATTTTGCCTTGATCCATGTGAGCTCTTTCCTTAAATCCTATTGGTTGAGGCTTTTTCCTCCCATGTGGTGTTGAGAGAAAATAGGACTTAATTAATTGAATTTAATTAATTTGTTTAGCCATGTGTACCCCTTGAGTGGGTTGATTTGATTTTAAATTGAACTATACAATTAACTTGATTAATTGCACATTGATTTAATTTATCATGATTTGATCGATTTAACTTGAATTTATGGCTTTGATTTTTAATTAAATTGAATTAAAGCTTGATTTGAATTTGGATTGGCTAAATGCCTATTTTGATTCAATTGCCTTGATTTCTCCTTAGTTTTGCCTTGATTCCTCACATGAATGATCCTGTCCACTTTTCGGTGATTACAAATGCCCCTCTTCGAGTCGACATGAAAAGCGTGTCGATTCAAAGAATGTTATGATCCAACTTGATAAAAGGTCCTGGTTCTGTCGATGGTTGATCTTGATGTTCGATATGAGATGTTGATTTTGATGATAGGATTGATGCAATTCTGATTGATTTGATATCTTTGATGGTCGATTCGATGATAGATTGCCTCATATGGTACTTGATTCAATTTGATTTGATGTTTGATGCCCCTTTTGATTGATTAGCAAAAAATTTCCTGATAAAAGATTATGTTCTAATTTTATGGTCATGCCCTTGATTTGATGATGTTGTTGTTGTTCTTTGATTATCCGAGTGTATGCGCCCTCGGAAATGAAATAAAATTTGATAGATGTTTTGAAAAAGTTGATGATTTAGGTCAGTTGGTGTTGATTAAGTCAATTTATAATGAATTTTGATTTCATTTCTAATAATGTTTTTGCATCTGCGTGATGAAAAATGCCCCTAATTTGGCCAATTTGGTGAAAAAATTGGGTCCCCGACCCTTTTCTGGTCAAAGATGCCCTTTTTAGGTCAAAAAGGTCTATATAAAGGGGTAAAAAGTCACTTTCACTATTCATTTTCACTTTTTACTTTTTACTTTTCACTCTGACTCCTTCAAGCTCTTTGCCATGGTGATTCGGATTCGTGAGCATAGGTTTGAGTGCGGGCGACGGTTTCAGCGGCCACTGACCTACGGACCTCCAATGAGTGCCTGAACCTCTTAGTTTTCAAATTCATGCTTTTGTTTTTTTTTAAATTGAATTTTTCCAGCAAAAGCCTCTTTTTTGCATTTTTGAAATGAAATAGCACTTTTGCCAATTTAAATAGTGTGTATGCCTCTTTTTTAGCACTTTTGTATATTTAAGTAGCACTTTTGCGAAGCGAAATTGTGCTTTTACATGCCTATTCTAGGGCATGTTTCGCATTTGATTTTTACTTTAGTGTGTTTGAACTTCGTTGCGCTTTTGACCTTTTAATTGGCATGTTCAAATTTTATAATAGCACTTTTGATTTGTTTTAGCGCGTATGCTTCAAACTGTGTGTTTGATAAATTGGATGTCGCTTTTAATCTTTTAAAAAGTGTTTTTGCATTTTAGCGCATTTAAGCAATTAAACAACACTTTTACCCTGGTAGGAAAAAAAATTTAAATGCCTTAGTCAGTTTTCCGAATTGTTTAGTATTGTCGATCAGTCGATTGGCATAGGTGATAAACCTGATTTGGTAGCGAGTCGTAAAATGTCAGTTTGAGTCAGTCATAGTCCGAATGTTTGATCATCAATCTAAATTTAGATGATGGATGATGATGAATTTTTCGTCCTCTCTAAATAGAATCAGGAAAATTGATTATGGTTGATATTTGTAAATGTTTGATTGACTTAGGATAATTCAAATGATAACTGATTTCAAAGCTGATGTAATTGAACTTGTTGTTTGCAGGCAGTGTTTAAGTCACTGGGTGTTCGTGGTTCATACCCATTTCCTTTTAGTATGATTGATGATCTGAGCGGTGCGGATCATAGAGAGATCAACTGATGTGGATTGTCTTTCCTTCTGGTTCTACCTTGATTCTGAGTGAATCGGGGATTGATTACCGCTATGGATGAGAAGTGGCACTCATACCATAATATGTTCCATTTGCCTATGGGAGAGATGACGATCACCCCTAAGGATGTGTACTAGATCTTGCATATTTTGACTTGAGGAGAGTTGGTATTTTATGATCAGGTCTATGATGGTGCAACATGTCGATAGATCTTTTAGGATCCTACTATTGGTGATGATCACACTCAGTGGTCTCAGTTTCATTATTTTCCAGTTTTGCCAGTGGTTCTGGGCACATTGATCGGAGGGTTCCTCCTACCAGATAGATGGGGTCATGGATTTTTGGTCAAATGGGGTCCTATTCTAGAGGACTTGTTGGCTCATCCTCGACAATTCGATTAGGGATCTGGTGTTCTAGTGCAGTTCTATCATGAGTTGCATACTATTGTGTGTAGATGTTCTTCCACTCTCTCAACAAGAGCTATATTACTTCAGCTTTGGACATGGGAGCATCTCCTAGTGACACAACCTATTGTAGCGCGGCACCGAGATTTGGGTTGGCCATTCACCTGGATGTATGAGGGGATGGTAGTGCAGACCCATATGGGGAAGTTAGATTTATGGCACCGTGTGATTGATGATATGGATCAGGTTGTCTAGTGGCCTTATCTGGGTTGTGAGTTGTGGCCAAAGGATGATAGTGAGCTTATGTACATGTTATATCCTCATTGGATGATTGGTTGTACCCCTTATATTATAGAGATATTTTTCTTTCAGAGGGTACTATGACAGTATGGCAGGATATAGGGTATGCCCCAAAGCGTTGCGATGTATGCTTAGGTTCAGGTCGAGAGATCACTGTGGGGTCCTATTATGGATTTTAGGATAGCTCGTTAGGGGATACAAGACCTTGGTTATTTTCCATGGGCTATGAGGGAGGATGTCATTGATGCAAGGATGACAGATGATTATGTATATTGGTTCAGTCAGAACCCGTTTCCGTGGTTCACAGATCCAGCTGAGTGAGTACCTAGTATCAATGAGGAGTCTAATGGTGGTGGAGATGGTGGTGATGATGGGGATGGTGCTAGGGGTGGGGGTAGGATTCGAGCATGGTGTGGATGATGGGGTCGTCGAGCAACCGGAGCGGGTAGAGTTCTCATGCCAATTATTATTGCTGCTCCCATTCCTCCTAGGGGTGGTGGTCAGGTGAGGGGTCGTGGTGTTGATAGAGCTTTACACCAGGTTGCTAGGGATCAGGTAGGTATACAAGATTGTCATAGGGCTAGGCATCAGAGGTAGATGGATGCCTAGGTAACGCAGGCATTATTAGATCAGGCACAGGCTCCTCCGCAGGCTCCTCTAATTGTTTCACAAGTTGTTCCTCGGGCTCCTGCTTCTACTTTTGTTTATGTTTCTACTTCGATGCCATCTTCTTCATCATGTCCATCTTCTTCATCAATTGATCCATCATTATCTATTCCATCTTCTTCCATGCCTTCTTCTTCCATGCCTCCACCATAAACTTCTACTACACAGGCTCCTAGCACAACTGCACCAGAGGTTCAAGCTTTATAGTCAGAGATGTCTAAGGTTAGATAGGAGGTTAGGCATCTGAGTTCTATGATGCAGGCCTTTATGGTAGTGATGAGTCAGCATGGGTTGCAATTGAGCTCGAGTTGTCCTCCTAATAGTGATCCTGGTCCTGATGGTGTTGATGGTGTTGGTGGTTCAACCAGTTGATCTATGATTTTGAGATGATTTATGTTATTCTTTTATTTATGTATATGATTTCATTCTTTTGCTACATCAAGACATTGGACTCTGTTGTATCTTTTGATTTAGTCGATGTTGTTTATGTTGATACTCTGATACTTTGATAGACTTTGATTATCTTGATGTTGCATTATATGATCGTACCATTGATGTTGATACTCATTTGATTTTATGATGATGATACCATAGACTTTGATACTCATTTTTGATAGATTTACTATATATGATGTCATGATGTGTTGGATCTCCTTTTCAGGTGTTTTGGTATGATATGCAGATCTATATGGTTCTATCTTCTATATGCTTTGTTTTATGCTTTTCATAATGCAGTTTTTGATATGGATGCACATGTTCTATTTATGCTTAAATGGTTATCTTATGTATGACATAGAATAGATGAATGGATGCAATATGAACTTAATGATGTGATTTAATGATTAATGATATTATGGATGCAATTGATATATAGATGTGTTAGATGGATAATGGAATGGTTAATGCGATGTAATGATTTAATAGTTAATGGATGTATTTATTTTGGTATATGGATGCAATGGATTTTATGGTATTTATGGTATGAAAATGTGATGGACCTATATTGATGTAATGTATAATGATCATGGGTACTTAATGATTAATGATTCTAAATGTTTATATGTGATATGGATGAATGATGTTGCAATGCAATGATATCTAATGAGCTTAAATGAATAATGCATTGTGCCATGTTTTTGAACTAAATGATATGCACTTGATGAATTTTAAAATGACTTTAATGGATGTAATCAACCTTTAACTAATGCAATGCACTTAATGGATTGATATGAATGATTTAAAGAATGCACCCTAAATGAGATGAACTTTTAAAATGAATGCAATCTAATGCAATGAACTTAATGAACATGATTTAAAGGATGAATGCAACTTAATGCACTTAATGAACTTAATGAAAATGATTTAAAGGATGAATGCAATATAATGCAATGAACTTAATTAAAAATGATTTAAAGGATGAATGCAATCTAATGCACTTAATGAATTAATTTCTATGCAAGATATGAATGATGAATGCAACTTAATGCAATTAATGTTATGAAATGATTTAAACTATATGGAATGAACTTAGATTTAAAATGAATGCAACTTAATGCAAGCTAATATGAATCTAACGAATGCTCATAACCTAATGGAATGCACCTTTATTTTTTATTATTTTTTATTTCCAACACACTCGATCACATATAGTTTTTGATGCTCATTTGATTTTTTTATTTGACTATACCCCTTTCTCTTTTCCTCTTGCAAATTTTATTTTTTTTTTAGGCTAAGAAAGGCAAATACTTTAAATGCATTTAATCTAGGATGTATGCAACTAACTATCATTATTCAAAAATTTGGAGCTTATATTCATCATTGAGCAGTTTTTGGAATCCCAATTTAGTACAACCATCACTAGTTCAACCATGATGATATGAATACTATTTGCACCTCTTTTGTTTCTTTCCCATCTTTTTCTAGTATGACTATCACTAATTGAAGCCAATTATGAGAGTGTGAATACCAATTTTGTCAGATTCTATGTTGCAAGTGGATTTTGGTATTATGATATTGAACATCAAAATATCCAAGGTATCCTTTTGCGTAAACAAACAAAAATCTTTGTTTTATCCTATGTACAAGTCCTCGATGATTCTTTGATGATCACGTCCTTAGAAAAATAATACATGCTTTAAAACTTTGATCTTAAGAAAATCATTCAGAAATCCATTAAATATCACACTTTCATCATAGCTTGTCTAGTTTAAAAACTTTCATCGATTCGCTAAAAAGACATGATTTCATCAATCAAGTCAACACTTTAGAAAAAAATTTGCAATGTTTTTCAAATTCATATTTCAATTGTACTTCCATCCATTTCATACTTTTAATCTTGATAAAGATAGGGTCATGTAAGATCTCAAATCAAATTTTACGTTTGGTTCAAATTGGATTAGAATGAAGATTTGATTAGGTGTTTCACTTGTGTTTTTTATGAATTGATTCGATGATTGCTTGAAGTTTGCTTTTGATAAATCCTTCCTCCTTTAGATTAGATTTCCCCTAGTTTGATATGATCTCAAAGTTGGACTTAGGACAATTTGCAGATTAGGTGACCAAAGTCTTTAGGTACTTGCAAATGCAACTGTGGGGTTTTATTATGCAATATATACAAATGCTGGTGAATGCAATATTTACAAGGATGACTGCTAGGTATGCGACTGACTTGGACTTTCAATGGCACATGTTTGCCAAGTTTTCACTGATTGAATGGATCTTGCTTTCTTTTTCTATTTTTAAAGCTTTTTCCCTTTTTTGGCTACCAAGGCACCTATTTGCTAGGTTTTCACCAAGGCACTTTTTCTCTTTTTTTATTTTTTTTGTATTTTCTCTTTTTTCAATTTTTTTCTTTGTCATATCATCAAGGTGCATATTTTCTAGGTTTTCACCAAGACAACATCTTTTTGAGGATCATATATGAATGTTTTTGGCTTTCTTCATGTTCAATTTTTCACTATTTTTTTTATCTTTTCTATATATTTTATTTGTTTGCTCTTTTCTGCTTTTCAAATGTTTTTGGTATTTTGAGGATCTCTTTTGACTACATACAATAAATAGGATGCTTTCCATCTTATTCTCTGATAATCTTTTTCTTTATCCTCTTTCATCTACTTCATGTGTAGAACCTTTTGAGATGAATGTTATTGATAGGTTCTTGTAATTCTTCTCCATCACAATCAGCTAACTTATAGGTGTCAGTCCCAAAAGACGAAGTGATCACAAAAGGTCTTAACCAGTTTGCTTCCCATTTTCCTTTCTTTTCTCTTTCTACTTGATTCTTTGGATTCTCTCACAAAACTAAGTCACCTATTTGGAATGTTCTTCACTTGATGTGCTTGTTATAAGTCCTTGACATTTGGTTTTGATATACTTTCAGGTGATCAAATTCTTGTTGCTATTTTTCATCTAGTAGTTCTAGTTCATGCAACCTAGCAACTCTATAATCTTCCTCACTTATCAAACCATGTAGAGATACCCTTAAGGATGGAAGTTCTACCTCCAAAGGTAAAACTGCTTCTGTTCCAAAGACTAAGGAGAATGGTGTAGCTCATGTTGGCATTCTAATACTTGTCCTATAAGCCCATAAGGTTGGGTTTATTTTTATATGTCAATCTCTACTTGAATTGTCCAACGTTCTCTTCAATATCTTCAAGATGTTTTTATTTGTTGCTTCGGCTTGTCCATTACCTTGGGGGTAATATATTGACGATGAGTGATGGATCATTTGAAACTTTGTGCATAACTCCTTTAGGTCCTTACTTTTGAAGTGCTTTGCATTATCCATTATGATGGCATGAGGTACACCATATCTACATATTATGTGGTTTAGGATAAACAATGATATCTTCTTTCCTGTTGCAATTGATAAGGGTACAACTTCCACCCATTTGGTAAAGTATTTTGTTGTCATGATAATGAATTTATGACCATTTGAAGATGGTGGATAAATCATTCCTATTAAATCTAGACCCCATTGATTAAAAAAACAAGGTTTTGTCATAGGATGAAGCTCTTGTGTGGGTACATGTATCAATTTTCCATGATATTGGCACTTTCTACAAGTTTTAGCAAAGTGACAAGCGTCTTTTTCCATCATAGGCCAAAAATATCCTATCCTAAGAAGTTTCTTCTCTAGGGTTAAACCATTCGAATGTGATCCACATATCCCCTCATGAATTTCTCCTAAGGCTATATCTGATTCCTCTTTCTCTAGACACCTAAGAAGCATTATGTCTAGACTCTTACGATACAATGTGTCAGATATTAAGGTATAACGAGCGGCTTGTCGGATAAAGCTTTTCTTTAGGTTCTTGGTTTGGTCAATGGGTAGGATTTGGTCTTTTAGGTAAGTGTGAATGTCTCCATACCAAGGTGATTCATGTGTGGTTAGCAAAAAAATAGTATGAGGATGGGTAGGGTCAAATACGGGTTGCTCAACTTCTTCTACCAGGAATTCATATCTGGCGCTTTGATCTGGTATTTGGAGAAGTGATGCCAAAGTAGCCATTGCATCTGCTGCTTTATTCTTCTCTCTTGGTACTTGCTCAAATGTGATAAGAGTGAAGTATTTCTTGAGATTCTCAACCATATTTTTGTAAGGTATCATCTTGTCATCTTTCGTTTGATATTCATCATTAAATTGACTGATAACTAGTTGTGAATCTCCATAGAATTGTAGTTTTGTCACTTTCCACTCTAATGCTAGCTTGATTCCAATGACCAATGCTTCATACTCAGTGATGTTATTTGTGCATGGGAATATAAATTTGTATGATTTTGGAATAGTAGATCCTTGAGGAGTAATCAAAAGTATGCCTGCTCCTGATCCATGTTGTGTGTAGGAAGCATCAAAATATAGTTGTCATGTTTTTGCTTCCACATTCACAATTTCAGAATCTGGAAATTCCACTTGTATTGGGTGGTCATCTTGTAATGGTGATTCTGCTAACTAATCAACTATGACTTGGCCCTTGATAGATTTTTGATCCACATATTCTATGTCAAATTCACTTAGCACCATGACCCTTTTGGCTAGTCTTCCATTCAATCTTGTTTTGCTAAGAAGATTTCAAGGGATCTATCTTTGTAATGAGTCTAATCTTGTGGGATAACATATAATGGCACAATTTTTGGGAAGCAAAAACCATTTCCAAACATGCTCTTTCAATGAAGGTGTAGTTTAACTCATATTTTACCAAAGTTCTACTTATGTAGTAGATAGCCTTCTCTTTTCCCGATTCATCTTCTTGTGCCAAGAGTGCCCCTAATGAATGCTCGGTCACTGAAATGTATAGAATCAAAGGCTTGAATCTTATAGGTGGCATCAAATTTGGAGGGTTCATTAGATATTTCTTTAACATTTTGAAGGCTTCTTCACATTTTTCATCCCATTTGAAAACTATGTCCTTATGCAAGAGTTGGGTAAAGTTATGGCACTTTTCTGCCAATTGAGATATGAACCTTTATATGGATTGGATCCTGACTTGAAGAGATCTCATCTGACTTATGTTTCTAGGTGCTTCCATTTCTATGATGGCTTTGACTTTAGTTGGATCTACCTCTATTCCTTTTGCTGAAATAATATACCCTAGCAGCTTTCCTAAATGGACGCCAAATGCACACTTTTTCAGATTTAGCCTTACTTTAAATTGTTCCAATCTTTCAAATTTTTTCTCTAGGATTGGTAAATGTTCATCTCTTGAATGAGATTTTACAAGTATATCATCTACATAATCTTCCATGAACTTATGCATCATATCATGGAATATTATTGTCATGGCTCTTTGATATGTTGCTCCGGCATTCTTTAGACCAAAGGGCATAAAATTGCAATAGAATGTCCCCCATGCGCATGTAAATGTTGTTTTGTCTTGATCCTCAGGTGCTATCTTTATTTGATTGTAGCCACTGAAACCATCCATAAGAGAGAACAGGGAATGTCCTATTGTTAGATCTACTATGGCATCAATGCTTGGTAATGGAAAGTCATCCTTAGGGCATGCAAGATTTAGATCCCTAAAATCCATGCAAATTCAGATGGACTTGTCTACTTTTGAAACTGGCAGTATGTTTGAAATCCATTGGGCATAATCAATGGCTCTTATAAACCCCACTTTTAGCAATTTTTCTAACTCCACTTTTACAAGCAAGGCTATATGTGGATGCATCTTTCTTAGTTTTTGCTTGACTGGTCTTACTCCTTCTTTTATGTTCAAGTGATGCATGATTAAATTTGGATCTAATCCTGGCATATCATCATAAGACCATGCAAAATTGATTTTCTTTTCCTTGAAAAATTTGATGAATTCTTTTCTTTCCTCACTAGATAAAGATGTTGCTAAGTATATGATCCTTGGTTCTGATTCTGATCCAATGTTTACCTTTTCTATTGGTTCGATCAAGATAGGAGATCTTTCCTCATAATGCTCAGGTAAAGTATCCAAAATCCCTTCCTTAGGTGCCTCAATTTGGTTTTCACCTTTGGAATCATTCTTTATTTCTTTCTCTTTTTGATCTAATGTTGCCACAATGTGGTTTTCAACATTAAATTCTTTCCATTTTTTATTTTATTTTTTTAATTTTTTGCTTTTTTATTGAATTAGGAGTTTGGATACCTTCCTTTGCCTCTTCTCCCTGATATTCCATGGTAGAAGAAGGTTCAACTACATTTAAGTATTGGGACACTAGATTGTCGTTTAAAAAGGTTGGGAGTGTGGTAGGTTTGATGGAATCCCATTCAATTAATTCTGGGTAAATGAGGGTCAAAGGATCAATGTTTTGATTTAAGCCAATAGGGTTTAAGGACAAGACTTCGTTAGAAGGTTCAAACATTGTATCACTTAATTCTATGACATGTGCCTCTTCGAGATGATCTAGAGAACTAGGGTCAAAATCCTCCTCACTAGAATCCACTAAGGTTTCCATTGGGTAAAAATCTTGTGGGTTAAACCTAATGTTAGATTCTTCCATAGAAGGTCTCCATGATGGTACATAGGGCTCTCCTACCCATTGATTTATTTCAATTTCTTGAATTGGTACATTATCTAGGACCACTTGGCTTGATCTTGAAGCTTGATTTGGACTTGATTATGCAATTGATTCCTTCCCTTTGCTAGGAGTGTAAGTATGAATGACATCAATATCTTTATCTTGGCATGATTCATTATACAATGTATCCCTTTCCCACTCATTTGAGTCTTCATCATTATGTGACTCTAATTGTAATATTTGATCATGGACTTTAGGATAGTTCTTTTGAGTATACCCTTGCTCTAGGTAGCCTAATCCTATCTTCTCTTTGATGTCTCTCCATGTCATTTTAATGGGTTCAAGGAGTCCTTTGTTTCTTGTTCCTAAAGTTCCTTGTCCTTTATATCCCATTTTTTGCATAATTTTAAATCCCTTCCCATATTGATGTGTGGGAATGCTTATATTTTGTATGCACTTCTCATGGGTACTTGATTCTTCATCTTTGTATAACCACTTTAGGATTTCATTGTCTTCTTCCTCCATGAATGATGATGTATTAGCCCTCACAAAGTGATCATTATAGTTATGTGGAAAATTAGATTGCTTTCCATATGACCTTGGAGATAAGGGTAGGTCCATCATGGATAAGGAGAATTCACCTACTCCCTTTTGTTTGATTTTACATTGTTTCTCAAAATTTCTCATCATGTGGTCCATCTTTTGGTAATGAGCCTCCTTAGTGTAAATTTGAATGGATCTATCTTGTTCTTATTTCTTTTTCTCAAGATTACTCTCCTCACTAACCTTTTCTTTCCCTTTTGTCGATGTAGCTAGGTTAGTGGGATTTTGGATGTTTTCAACAACTTCTTCTTTTTTCTTTTTCCTTTCCTTTAAAAAATGGGATATCTTTAGAGATTTGACCTTGCTCTATTCTTAGGGGTATGGACCCTTTGGCATTACATGGGACTAGAGTATCATTGATAGGCTTTAAGTTATTACAATATTGAAAGGGGTTTGAGTCCCCGCTTACCATGATTTCCTGCCCTAGATATGGGAATTTAAGACATTGGTGATAGGTAGAAGGCATGGCTTGCATTTCATGAATCCACAGTCTCCCTAGTAAGATGCTATAGGTTAGCTTTAGGTCTAGGACTTGACAAATGGTTTCTTTTTGCATTGGGCCAACTCTAATAGGAAGTACTATGACACCCTTAGAAGCTCTTTCTTTGTCATCGTAGGCTTTGATAGTTATCTTTTTCTTTGGTTCAATAGCCTCCTCGGAAAATCCTAAGGCTTTCACCAAGTTTAGGGTACAAATATTTAGGTTGGCCCCTCCATCAATAAGGACTCTTTTTACCCTATGCTTATGAATTAGAACCTCTATATGAAAAGGCAAATTTTGTGGGTGATTCAATGACATGTCATCTTGCTCTAAAAAAGATACGCAATGAGGTGCAATAAGATGTCCCACCATATTTTGAAATTTATCTGCCTCCAAATTTAGAGGCACATTTGTCTCCACCAAGGCTTTTTCTAGAATTTCCTTGTGATTTGGCTAGAGTTTGAGCAATTCCAAAATAGAGATTTGAGCAGGGGTTCGTTGTAATTGATCTACCAAATTGTATTGTTTTGATGATGAAGATGAAACTTGATTTGGTAGAACAATTCTTGGAGCATTAGTAGGTAGAGTAATCTTTGAAGCTTGCCCCCTAGTCACAACATTAGATGTTGCTTCCCTCAGTTTCTCTTTTACCACAATAACATTTATGGTACTTTCATCACCACTTAAAGAATTAATTGTGTTATCATACGTATGAGAAAATTTTACTTTCTCATTACCCCTTTTATTATTTTGGTTAGTGTTTGATGACTCACCCTTCTCATGGTTTAGAAAGGGGTTTTTGAAGGCCGTATGATCTTCATTGTTTTGGGGCCCTTCAACTTTGATTGTACCATCATCAATTAAGTCTTGCACTAAATATTTTAACTTCATGCATTCATTGGTTTTATGACCCCTATTTCGATGATACTCACAATGGTGAGAATCATTCCACCAATTCAGTTTAATTTGGAGTTCATAGGGCCTTAAATCGAGTAGAGTAATGATCTTATTAGAACCAAAGTCCTTAACACATTCTCCAATGGTTCACCTAAGAAGGTGAATTTTATCTTTTGATAAGTGGAAAAGAAGGGTTTAGGCTTGTTGCCATTAGCATTATTGAAGGGATTATTATTAGAATTGTTATTGTTGTTGTTGGAATTTGCATTATTAAAAGGATCTTTATTCGTTTGATTCACATTGTATGTTGAACTTTCTCCACTTGATAAGTTAAATGGGGTAGCCTTCAAGGTGTGGGCTTCCACAACCCCATCATTCACAAGATTTTTGTTATTATTTTTCAACCATAGCTTAGGTTTGTCATTGTGATTATTGGCTCCTTTATTGTTGGTATAATTTGATATATAATGATTATTACTAGTATTGGTGTAGGGTTTGTTGTCTTTGAATAATTTGATTTCGCCCCTTTTGACCAATACATCTTCAATCTTAATCCCATTCTCAATAATTTTTTTGAATGTAGGGGGACATTGAAGTTGGAGCCTATAGTTCATCTCCATATTTAAATTATTCATAAATATCTCCATCTTCTCCTTTTCAGGGATGCTTCGTGGGTACCTCACAAAAACGGTCCTCCACCTTTGAAGGAATACTAAGAAAGATTCACCATCTTTTTATTTTTTATCACATATTTTTAGCATGGTGATCTCATGTTTGATATTGTAGGAGTAATGAGTTACAAATTTAGAGGCTAATTCCTCAAAATTCTTGATCCCTTGCAGAAGTTTAGAGAACCATTCCATGGCTTGCCCTCCCAAGCTTCTTGGAAAAAGTCTCATTAAGTACATGGGGTTGTGCATAAATTCAATACTTAGAGTGAAAAACCCTCTAAGGTGATCCTATGGGTCTGATTTACCCATGTATTTATCATATTTAGGAAAAACTTTACTAATAGGAAAAGGTTCCATGACTAAGCTTTTGTCAAATGGGAATGGATACAAAGCTTCAATAGAGAAAGGTTTAGGCTCAACGGCCTTCTTCATTAAGTCTATTTGTGTTTTGAACATTTTTATTTGTTGAGTCATGGCATACATCGGGTTTTCCTCTTCTTTTCTTTTCTTGAGTTGATCTACATCATAGTCATGTAGGAGCTTTACCCCTACTTGGGCTAGATTTAGGAAAAATTTATCCCTATCTCTATCTATGAGTTTGTCCATGACTTCAAGAAAATTGGTATCTTGAGCTTCTCTATTATCCCTTTCTTCAATGGTTTCTTTAGGCTCGTGGTTAGCGTTATTGATGTTTTCATTGTTTCCTCCTTAATTGTAATCGTGAAATGCGAAGTTTCTATCCATTGATTCAAGTGTTTTTTCAAATAGATTTGGGAGACTATCTACTTGGTCATGATTGTTGAAAAGACTTTGATGTTAGAATTCAAGGACCTCTTTTGCAATGAAAGTACCATCTTCTCTTAAAGATAATTTGAGTTTGTGAGAATGTGTAGAAACCGGCATTCAACAAAGTTTAATTTCGAATCGATCCTCCATTTGGTAATTGTTGATTTTTATTGAAGAGATTAAAAATATAAGATGAGATTTGTAATAGATATCTCTTTCACTTGTTCTATGTATTTTTCAAACACAACCACAAGTATACTTGTTCTTTTTAACCCTCTACACAAAAACAAAGTGTTTGAATTTGTAGGACATTATCATGGGTTTTTGCACAAAAAGACACTTCAAGCAATCTACCTAGCTCAAGATTTGGTTCGTAAACATGGCTCTATAAGGTAGTCTTTGCTAAGTTAACAAGGTTTTAATCAATATTCCGTTCAAAATGGATATTAAACTTTCATCCTCCAAGTATATTAAGAGGCTTCCCACCACTGGTATGTTGGAGTTTTGCGCAATCCCGAAGGACTACTCGAGGAAGTTCAAAAATTTAACACCCTTTTGTCACACACCCATTAAGGATGCATGTATTTCTTTTTATAGTGGGTTGTATGATCATGGAAAAGGTGATTGTATCCCACTTTGGGCTATCCCTCTCACCAACATCGTTAAGGCAAATCTTGGGAGGCGAGCCCAACTATTGATTTAGCATGTTCATTTGAAAGCAATAAAGTGGAATGAAGAAATAGGTTGTGGGAGTTTGATTCACCAAAAAGGTGAAGAGCATATCCCTATCTACTTCTCAATTCCCAAATACTTTTAACAAGGTTCATTTACCAAACCCACTAACTAATGAGAATCGAGTATTTCTACTCTTTTCTACAAACAAGGGGTTGTTCAAATTTAGTGCTTGATTTACCTAGCCTTTCTTTTAATCAAGAAGTTCAACACTTTTGGCATTTTTATTCACTTAGAAAGTGAAGAGCATAGGCCTAATGTTAAATTTATCAAACAATAATAGGTTGTTTTTAATTACTAGATTTTCAAAAAAACAAAGCCATAATTTAAGCAAAAAAATGACTAAGTTTAGGCTTACCTTCAAACGAAGCTAGCAAAGGCTAGGGGTATTTTTTATTAATTTTTCATTTTTAATGCTCACCTAGTGGTAATCATTCCTTTCCAATGTGCTTTTCCTCCAACAAGTTAGTCAACACAACCAGCAAAAATGAAGAAAACAAGATAAAATTGAATCTAAAGCCTTATTTGTCAAATTTAAGAAAAACTTGATTAAGGTGAATAAATCCAATTCAATGAAACAAATTTTTCCTTATATGCTTCTACAACTTTGAGATAATGTTCATGTACCTTGCTAAGAATCCTCAAGAACCAGCTTAATGTAGAAATGTTCTCCTCTTTGATCTTCTTTGTTAAAGCTTTGCCTTCTTGATTGAATCTGCTCTCTAGTTTTTTTACTCTTTTATGATTAGTCATCCTACAGACAGAGAAAAAACATTTTCCAACAGCCAGATTCCATTTATTTTCAATTTAAGCAAAAGCGCTATTGAATCTATTGAAAGCGCTATTTAAATGCTCAAACGCGCTAGAGATCAAATTGAAAGTGCTAAAGAAAATAGTTAAAAGTGCAGAAATAGAGAGCAGAAGCGTTGAAATCCTATGTAAAGGTGTCAAAAACACCACAAATGCACTGGATAATGGATCAAACATGCTGGCTAGTCAGGGCAAAAGCGCTGAGAGAATGAAGACAGAAAAGAGAAGGAATCAAATGCGCTAAAACTCTGTGTAAAGGTGCAATCATTTATCTTCAAGGTGTTGTTTGAGGTATCAAACACGTTGGAGAACCTGTCAAAAGTGCTGCAAAAATGATCATATGCACTATTTCACTTGCAAAATAGAGAGTTAAACATGCAAAAAAAATTAAAAATATAAAATTTTTCCAGATTTTTAGAAAAGTGAAGCCTGATGCCCCATGGTGGGTACCATTTTATGTACTAGAATTTGTACCTTCATAGGCTTAGTATTGCAAATAATTGAATAAAATAACTAAATTACCACAAAGGAAGAGCTATTTTAACAAATAAATACAATTAAGCACTTTGTGGATCTCTAGCTAGGGATGTTAATGATGAAGCTCTCAGCAAGCCTTCATTAATGACAGTCCTAGAATGAGAATATATAATAAAGCAAGCTAAAATTTTCAATTCCAAATTTAAATGCTTAATTAACTTCTATATTTGCCTTTCTAGCTCAAAATCTCAAGAGGTTAGATGCAATTCTTAGATTTGTGGATGAATTATGAGTGAATTATCCCTTGCTTTTATAGGATTTGGCAAGGGTAGGGGGTGTAGTTGGATTTGATCAAGGTTGAGTTGGGGTTAAGTCTTTGGTTCCACCCTTTGGAGACAATTTAAATGGATTGTCTTCAAATCTTGGGACAAGAAGACAAGATGAGTGGACAAGATGCTCTTTTCAATTGAGTGATTGAGATTCATTTTGGCTTGATCCATGTGAGCTCTTTCCTTAAATCCTATTGGTTGAGGCTTTTTCCTCCCATGTGGTGTTGAGAGAAAATAGGACTTAATTAATTGAATTTAATTAATTTGTTTAGCCATGTGTACCCCTTGAGTGGGTTGATTTGATTTTAAATTGAGCTATACAATTAATTTGATTAATTGTACATTGATTTAATTTATCATGATTTGATCGATTTAACTTGAATTTATGGCTTTGATTTTTAATTAAATTGAATTAAAGTTTGATTTGAATTTTGTTGGCTAAGTGCCTTTTTTTATTCAATTGCCTTGATTTCTCCTTAGTTTTGCCTTGATTACTCACATGAATGATCCTGTCCACTTTTCAGTGATTACAGGTACTACTGAGAAAACTCTTTCCCATGATTATAATGTTAATATATATTAAGTTTATTATGACTTTGTATTTTTAGTTTTACTAAACATAGATATTTCACCATATGTCTACCTCTATGTTTGACTCTTATGGAAAAATAGTAAATGAGAGAAAAAAAAATCTAAAAAATATATATGTCCTAGGTATTGAAATTCTCTTTCTGTCAAAAAAAAATGAAATTGGAAAAATACACAACAAGTTATAAGATATGTAGTCAAGGTATGTCATAAGTACAGTTTAGTCAACTTAAAGCATCAATAAAATATGAAATAATCATGATAATGTCATCAAACCAATTGCATGCCCTCCATATGGATGTTAAAAAACTAAATTCAAAAGAAGCACATTGATATCTATTTTAGAAAAAAAAAAAATTATGCTCTATGAAAATAATGTAACTCTTTGAAAATGACGTTTTCAACAACATACCAGTTTTCGTGGGAGAAAGAAAACACCAATAAAATTAATTCAAAAATAAAAATAAAAAATATATTTAGAATCTAGACAGAAAATCTTAAAAGACTCTAATTTACTTCATCTTCTGATTCCAAACGGTTTAACAAGAATATACATCCAAATCTGAAATTCTTTTTCAAAATGTAGAGTTCAATGTCCTTTCGGGCAAAAAAGTGTAACCCACTATTGTGGGTTCACCCCATACTTGTGTGAATATTATTTGATGTGTTATGTTGTTAAGAGTTTTATATTCTACAAGTTGATTTCTTTTGGACAGTGGACTGCAAGTTTATGTTACTAATTATATTTTATAGAGACCGAGTGGATTGTTGATTAGATCTAAGTTGGTTGAAGTGTTTAAAAGTTCAATTGGTACATCTGACCTGAGGATAACTGATTCACCCCCCCCCCCCCCCCCCCCTCAGTTATTCTAAAATCATTCTAACAAATTCTTTCTCTTTTTGTGAAAAGATGTCATCAATGTCAAAAACATAAGAATTTGTTTCATGCTCCCACTCATGAACTTCAATCTTAGGTATCTTTGTGACCTTTAATCTATGGGGATTGGATCTTATTAGGAAAATATCTCCTTCTTCATCATAGGGGCATACATATATAATCACTATTACTAAGTACTTTATTAAATGGGTAGAATTCGTTCATCTTCATTCTACTATATTTAATGTTATTTTCAACTTTATCCAGAATAACATTATATCTCAATTTCGTATACCTTCAACTATGGTGTCTAATAATGGTACTTCTTTCAAAAATAAGGATGTGGAGAAGTTTCTTGACATATATCACATTAAATGACATTTTTCTACTCCTTATTACCCTGAATCTAATGGAGAAGTAGAAGCATCTAATAACATAATTAAGAAAACCCTTTGAATGACTATTAATAAACATGGTAAGGATTAGCAAACATAGTTAAACTATGCATTATGGTCTTACAAAATAAGTATTCAAACATCTACAAGAACAACTCCTTATAACTTGGTTTATGGTGCAGATGCCATTATGCCTTTGGAGTTGAAAGTCCCTTCGCTAAGGATTTCACTTAAGGGCATCATTGATAATGGGACTTATAAAGAGTGATGCCTTCAACAACTTTAAATGATTGATGAATAATATATTAAAACTCTTGAACACATTCAAGCATATGAAAAATATTTACAAAGGTTGAGTGATTTTTTTTGATAGGAGATTTAGTTCTTTATGAAAATCAATGCAATGTGAATGGCCTACCTGAGGAAAAAGGAAAATTCAGTCCTAATTGGCTTGGTCCCTTCATCATTGTCGAAGTCTATGGTTTTGGCACATATAAGATAGTAGATATGGATGCCCCTTAAATGACTATAAATGTTATGCATCTATGTCAATATTATGCCTAATCCTCTCTCTCTCTCTCTCTCTCTCTCTCCTACAATAAAAACATACCATGTAGTGCTCCTCCTACTATCAATATCTCCTACTAAATTTGAATCAACACAACCTTGTAAAGTGGAATGGGGAGCCTCCAAAACATAAATACTAAGTTGTTGTATCTCTCAAATACCTGAGAATCCACTTTACTACATTTCAATGCTCTTTTCGAAGATTGTTCATATACCTACTCACAACTCCCATTACATGTGCAATATATGGCCTTGTACACACCATGGCATACATCAAGTTTCCAAATGCTGAAGATTATGGAACCTTAGACATGTACTCCATCTTCTTCTATGTCTTGGGGCTCATCTCTTTGGATAATTTAAAGTGACTAGGAAAATGTGTACTAACTAGTTTTGCATCTTGCATATGAGATATGCTCAACACCTTTTCTATTTAACCACTCTGACACAATGTCAATGTGTGATAGTCCCTAGTTTTGATTAAGTAAAAACATTATTTGATAGGACCCGAAACCTTTACAAAGTATTTAGATACCAACCATTAAAAGTAAAACAAAGTCTGTGCCTCAACACCCCAGAGCATAAACAAAAAAACAATAGAGCACTAAATGATAAACAAAGGTTTGCAACAAAAGGAACGTAGCAGGACAACCAAACAAAAGGATAGGACAACACAAAAATATAGCTAAATACATTTCATCAGGTCCCTAGCCTGGACCACCATAATCTACATATGATCAGGAGAATCCTTAAGCTCTTTCAGGTCCTTGTCTTCTTTGGTCTTCATCTTCCTGGTACTAGCCCAAGTGCGCTTTCCTAGTCCAGTGGATTCCTTTAGGTCCTTGTTGCCTTTGGTCTGCTCCATCTTATCAATCATGATCTTGATATGATCAGTGTAGGCCTTAAAGATGGCATGAATCCACTCCCCAATTTTCCTCATAGCCTCCTCTAGTTTGTCCACTCTTTTATGTAGGGTGTAAAGCCTTTCACCAAATTCCCCATCAATATTATTAGCCTCTTTTTCTTTGAGGCTTTTTTCCATATTACAAACCTTATCCAGCATGGTAGCATAGGCATCCACTTTTCCCACAACATCTCTCATTTCCTCCTGAAAAGTAGTAATAGGTTTATCACCCATGTTCATATTCTTAAGAAGATTAACCTCACAACCCATAATACAGGTTTCATCTTTGACCCGAGTGACATCATCTAGTAGTTTCCCTAAAGTGCAGGTAAAATCCACCAGGCAGTTTTTGTCTTTTATCACAGTGGTATCTCTGGTCTTCTCCTTTTCTACATTAACCTTGGTCCCAAGAACATCTTTGTTGATTCATTCCACAATTTCTTCGATGACTTGGTTAGCATCTTGCAGGTTCTCCTCCTCTTTTTCCATCAAATTATTGTCTTTACCTAGGTTACCTAAATCCCCATCCCAATTAGCATCCTCCTCCACACCCAGCTTATCCTTAGTGCTTATCATATGTTCAAAGTCATCATCTTCCTTGGAAGAAATAATGATGTTCATCTTACAAAGTCTTTTGAAGCTTTTAGGCTTCTTCCTCTTTCTGATGGAGTCCCCTCTTTTCCTCTTGCCACCATTTTTCTCCCCTTCTTCCTCATGGTCCTCATCTCCATAATCCTTCTTAGTAGCAGAGTCTTCCACAATAGACTTACCCTTCTTTTTCTCGGATAAAGAACCCTTGAATTTAGTCTTCTTAGTGGTTTTAACCTCAAGGGTTTCCTCCTCCTCATCTTTTGTATCAACTTCATACAAATCATCATCCTCGTCCCCTTTTGTTTCTTCATCATCCCTGGCTCTACCCTTAAGGAAGGGTTTTTCCACCTTATTAGTCTTCAGGAGATCAAACACCATGACCATTAAACCCTGGTGTGAAGCATGATCCCTATGAGGATCCTTCTGAGTACTATTGATGGTATACTCCAAAGAGCTCAACAAGTAGTGGAAGAGGGAAGCTAATTTTCTCATTATGTCTAAAATGATTAAGCAACATAAAATGATGGCCATAGGCTCTGGTAAACCTACCATTGAGTGTAATGTAGTTAATAACAACATACAAAATAAACCTCCAAGACTGAGAAATACGCTTGGAGTCATGGTAAGATTTATCCACCTTCACCAGCTGCATTTTCTCTTGCTCTATATCTGTGAACCTCTTAGGAGCCTTATCAGAGATACTCCTATCTCTGTATAATTTAAGCCCCTCCGTGCTCATACTAGTAGCTTCGGTGATGATCTCCTCCATGATCTCCATATACTAGTTACCCATGACAACACTTCTATTCTTCTAGGTTTTGAGGAAATGCTTGGAAACAATCAGGTTTATACCATGCAGCCTCTCCATAAAATATGCCATACCGTCTTTCCACAAGATCCCCCGAACCTCCTTGCTCTGCTTCCACTCCTTGCAATTCACAGGTTCAAACCTTTTCTTACTTCCACCCATATCTTCACTCTAGTTTTTCTTCGCAATGTCTCTTAGTAACAAACCTTGAACACCATTCTGGATGTCACCTTCTTCAATATACTTCTTATACAAAACCTAGAATCCATGTGAAATAATACACCTAGTCACATCGTAGTCCTTCGCACAAAAAAGGGAATAAATTAACATCACCTTGCAATAAAAGCTATTCATTAAAAATCCAAGTTAGAACTCCTTTTGCCTTCTCTATAAATAGTCATTATCAATTAATGATTAAACCTCAAAAGGAAAATCATCAACGTCATCCCATTTCGTCATCAAATCCATCTTGCAAGCCATGTTATCCACCCAATCAACAATAATATTAGACTCCCTATAGTTATGCGAAATGATACATTCCTCAAAAGAGTTAATAATATTTTTGGCCTTTTTCATTATGTTATATATGGTCCATGAGGGTTTAGACTCATTACTTAAACATTTTATAATGTTCAAAGAATCACCTTCCAGCCCTAGTTTTTTACACCCGTTTTTCATCGCCAGAGTAAGACCATGTAAAGCAACATCTACCTCCACAACATGATTGGACTGAATACTAATGGGAATAAATCTCACTCCTTTACAATGACCATTCTCATCTTTGATAGTTGCACCACATCCAACCACCCCTGGATTCCCTTTTGAAGCCCCATCAAAATTAACATTCATCCAACCATGGGGAGGACAATCCAATCTAGCTTCATTCCTAAGAGAACCTTTATATAGTTATTCAAATTGCCTTTAATCTTCTAGTTCTCAAAGAATAACCTATCCCCATCCTCAGTAGGTTCAATCAGGTTGCCCTTCAAGTATAAGTTCTCCAACATATCTCTCTTGATCTTATGAAATACCACCTTTTCATTGGAAGATTTATTTCTAAAGACTATCATTTCATTCTTTCCAAACACTCCAACAAATGTAGGGTAATATGAAGTTCCATATTTTAGCCACAGTGTTATTCCTTGAAGGGGGCACCCAAGAAGAGAAAATTCTTTGTAAATCCTCAGAGTAGATTCAATCCACATTAAGCAACTTTAAGCATTTTTCCCAAATTTTTCTCACATAGGGGCAATGAATGAACATATTATTAACAAATTCTTCATCCTATTTTCATAAGAAACACATATTAGCCATGCTCATTCCTCTTCTTCTCAAATTGTCAGTAATTGGGATCTTATTCTGGAGCACAATCCAGAAAAAGACATTAACTTTAGGAGTAAGGCCCTTACTCCAAGCATTAGCCCAGAAAGGAGCAAGATCAGTCTCATAGTCTTGATGGTATAAGGAACATATATAAAATTTTCCATTAGTATTATACTTCCAAACTAAACTTTCCTCTTCATAAACCAAAGTCACAGAATTCAAAAATTTATTGAGATTCCTAAGGGAATGATCAACCAGAGTGAGATCAATCCAATGATCTCTCACCTAGTAATCAACCACTTTGAGTCCAAACCTAACCTTACAATGGTCCTCAAGCATTCTCCATTCTAGAATCTCCTTCAAGGGATGTTCCATCAGCCACTCTTCATCCTAGAACTAAACACTTCTTTCATTCCCAAATTTCCATTTAACTCCCTTCCTAATAAAATCCTTCTTCCTCACAACATTTTTCCAGATAAAGGACCCTCGAAGGTTTGCCTCATTACTAAGAAATATTTGTAAAGAAGGGAAATCCTTATTATATTTATTCTTCCAAATAGATGTCCATTCTCCATTTGAGTTATAGAACCTCGAAATCTATTTTGCAAGAATATGATAATTTAGGATCCTTATTCTATGCAATCCTAATCCCCCTTTTTTAACAGGTTTACAAACCTTCTCCTAGGCTATGAGGGCCATCCTTTTCTTCTTTTCCATACCAGTGCACAAGAAGGTTTTCTGAATTTTTTCAATAGCCTCACAAAATTTCCTAGGGATTTTGAAAATATTGAGAGCATAAAGAGGTAATCTTCGCAAAGTAGACCTCAAAACCAGAATCTTACCAACTTGTCTCAACAAAGCACCCTTCCAACCGGCCAATTTACTATGGAATATGTCCACCAATGAGCTCCAAAAAGTGTTAGGAGGTTCTAAACAAAGAGGAAGTCCTAAGTAAGTACCAAGTAAAGACACCAACTCACACCCCAAAATCTTCTTAATTTTTAGTTGTCTTTTATCAGGGACATTAAAAAAGAACACATAACTTTTCCCCCTATTGATGAGTTGTCCTAAGGCTTTACCATAGCTTCCCAAAGCCTTCTTGATGTTTATAGCATTCTTAACAAAAGCTTCCCCCACCACCATAGAATCATCTACAAATTATTGATGAGAACATACTTGATAAGTAGACAAAGGATACAAGCCTTTGAAATCACCTTTCTAAACCATTTTGTCAATAAATCTTCCTAGGCATTCAACCATGATAATAAAGAGGACAAGTGATAAAGGATCACCCTGCCTCAATCCCCTTGAGGATTTGAAAAAAGGAGTGGGGGAACCATTAACCAACATAGAGAAGGTAGCAGTGGATATGAGTTTAAATATCAGATCAAGACTCCTCTTGTTAAAACCAAAGGCAAGAAGCACTTTTTGTAGGAAAAACTAGTCCACCCTATCATACGCTTTGGAAAAATCCATTTTCAGAAGAAAGAATTCATTCTTGGATAAAATAAGAGAATGAACATCTTCATGAACAAATATAATGGAGTCCAAGATTTTTCTACCAGGGAAAAATCCGTTCTGCTACCAGGAAATAAGAGAGGGCAAGAAATTGAGAATTATATTGGTCAACACTTTGAATATAATCTTATAGACTGAGTTACATAAACTTATCAGTCTAAACTGATCCATTTTGTCTACCCCTTGTCTCTTATGGATAAGAGCTATGAAATTACCATTCAATTATTTCAAAAAAATTATGGATCCAAAAAATTCCTTGACAACACTAGTGACATCCCTCTCAATGATATGCCAAAACATCTAGAAGAAAAACAAGGGAAATCCATCAGGACCAGGGACCTTGTCCCCATCAAAATAAAAGACAGCCCTTTTGATTTTAGTATTAGAAGGTATAGCAGTTAGACAAGAATTCTAGTCCTCTTTGAGGAGGATGGAATACAATCCAAAAAGTCCTTTTGAGCTTCCTTATCCAAATTCTGCTCTTGCTTGAGTAACCCCTAGAAAAAACTTTTAGCCTCTAATCTTATAGAGTCTTCATCTTCGGAGAGAATCCCATTAATAATCAAATTAGAAATTATGTTCCCCATCCTATGCTTAAGAGTAGTCATGAAGAAATATTTAGTGTTCATGTCCCCTTCTTTCAAAAAAACCTTACGAGATCTCTGTCTCCAAAAGGTCTCTTCTTTAGAGATAATGTCATGATACTCCACTAGTTTCTCATTTTCCTTTTCTCTAGATATCTTAATATACCCTTCCAACTGAATACTATCCTGAATGTCCTTAAGTTCCATGCAAATATTCTTCTTAGAGGAAAATATGTTACCGAAAGTCTCCTTATTCCATCTTTTAATATTGTCCTTCACTATTTTCATTTTTTTAGCAAGAATGAACTCCTTCAATCCTTATATTCCACCATTTGTCCAAATTTTGATCCAAATTAGGGTGCAAGGTCCACATCTTCTCAAACCTATAAGGAAATTTCCTTTTTCATAGATAGAGGGTCTACCAAAAAAGTGATGGGATGGTGATCAGATCCAACCCTCGCATGAGAAAATAAAAAAACAAGAGTAGTACAAGAACCAGTCATTACTGAACAAATCTCTGTCAAGTCTCACCTGAATCAAATCCTTTCCACTTCTTCTATTGGTCCAAGTGAAGTTTGTTCACTACAAATCAACATCATGGAGAGCATGCTCATTAATGAAATTCATCAAATCCATTCTGCTTTCTATATATGATTGACTTCTCCCCAATTTTTTTGTCTCTTTCAATAGAGTATTAAAATCTCACATGATAATCCATCCTTCAGATGCAAAATTTCTTCGAAGAAGAGATAAAGTATTCCAAAAAGACTTTCTGCTAGATTTAGTATTAGGAGCGCAGATGTTGGTTAAAACCCATGAAGTTCCATCCTTGATGTGATTGAATCTAACATAGGTCAAATTATTATCCCGATAGATGACATCACCTTTAACACTATCATAGTTCCAAAGGGTAGAAATACCCCACGAAGCCCCTTTAGAGTCCCCCCCATAGATCTTACATGTGTACTAGGATTAGTACCTTCATAGGGTTAGCTTTGTCAAATAACTCAAAATAAGAACTAAATTACCACAAAAGCAATCTAATTAAGCTATTTAAAAGACAAATGAGCACTTTATGGCTCTCTAATTAGGGATGCTAATGAAGAGCTCTCAGCAAGCTCTCACTAGTGACACTCCTAATATGAGAAAGTATGATAAAACAAGTTAATTCCAAATGAAATAGACTAATTAGATCCTACATTTTTCCTTTTTGGCTTAAAATTGCAAGAGTTTTGATGCTTTTCAAATACTTGTGGATGATTATTGCTTAAATTATGCCTTGCTTTTATAGATTTTGGCAAGGGTAGGGGGTGGATTTGATTTCATCATGGTTTGATTAGGGTTAAGTCCATGGTTCCACCTTTGGAGACTATTTAAATATTTTGTCCTCAAAGCTTGGGACAAGAGGACAAAATGGGTGGACAAGATTCTTTCTCTTTATGGGTGGTGGAGATTCGATGTGAGCTTGATCCATATGAGCTTGGTTCTCAAATCTTATTGGTTGATGCATTTTCCTCCCATTTGGTGGTTGAGGGAAAATAAGATTTAATTAATTAAATTTAATCAATATGTTTAGCCATGTGTACCCCTTGAATGAGTTGATTTGATTTAAATGAACTATGCAATTAATTAGATTAATTGTACAATTAATTGATTTCATTTGATTTAATCAATTTTAATTGAGTTTATGTGTATCGAATGTTACTAACCTTTCAAGTAAACAAGGAGTAGTTTGAATAGTGGTGCAACCGCATTAAAGAAGAAGCATTAGAAGACTAGTCATGGTGAAAGAATTCAGCATCATTCTGAAGAATATGCTGCGCCTAGAAAGGAGTTGTTGTTCCAGAGAATATAGGAAATAAGTCTGGCTATATTTCCTCAAAATTGTTATTCTGTTATTTTCAATAATTGTAATATGTCATGGTTGTTTTACCGCCTCCTTATTTGGCGAGGTTTAATCAGACTTTAATGTTATGTTTTCAATAAGCATCAATCCTCTTTATAAAGGGATTTGATCGACTTAGTTAGGTAATGAGAAAATATAGAATGGTGTGTTCAATATAGTAGAAGTTGTTCTTCTCAATTCTTCATGAGTTATTCAATTTCTATGTAACCAGTTAAGAAGAATTAATAGAAGAGTGATTTTGAATTATTTCCTGTGTTAGTAGTTAGCAGAAGACAACCAAGGGCGCCCACTTGGGAGGTGGATTAGATTAAGATAGATTAGATTTTCTTCCTGCATTTTCCTTGCTTTTAAGTAGAGTTATTGTTTTACTCCTGCAGTATTACTACTGTGGATGTTCCTGTAGCACTTGCAGAAGATAGACATTGTGAATGTTTTGAGTTGTTAGATAGGCTTAGATTCATTTTACAAGCTTTCTGTCACATTTCCATTAAATAGTTGAGTGTGTTTACTTTCCTACAACAATAGCATAGATTCCTTTCATGCATTTTATCTTCCTGCAGCATAGGTGTTATGACTCCTAAAGGAACTTAGTGCACAAACTGTGTTGTCCCATTTCAAGTCTACGTCCCTGGGTTGACAATCTAAATGCATTTCATGATGGGAATAGGTAATTCTTAGCATAGATATATTACCCCTAAGAGAGAAAATGGCATGATTATCTTTACCTATTGTGAGACTGTTCATTTTTCATGTCGTTGTCAGGGATGGTGTCGAACTAGGAACCTTAATGAGTCCTTTATTTTTTCAGATTAGTTTCTTGTTTTTAGTCAAAGAAGAGTGGTTGTGAGCTTGCTTCACAAGTCATCAACTTACTTGCATGCATCGAAGAAGGTGAGATGTTCATGGTAGATTTCTTCCAAAAGAACCTGTTAAACTAAAAGAAGAATTTGAAGAACTTGAGTTACCATTTCTCGACGCAAGTCCTAAGTTTGCTACATCATCTTCAATAGAAGAAGACACTCATGAAATATTTGACCTCCGTCCTTTTGCAGAAATATTAGCTAGTTTCCATAATAATCCTACTCCAGGACCACCTGCTATCCAAAACCCTCCAGTCAACAATACTTTTCAGCCACAGTTTCAATATCCAACACCTCCAGTAAAGGCAGCTCCTAAATTTCCATTTCCTATTCCAAATCTTATCAACAACCCTAATCTCAAGAACATACTTGCTTCAACATTACCAAAGTTCTATGGCCTCATCACAAAGGATCCTGACACCTTTTTGTTTGAGTTTGACATACTGTGTCAAAGTTTTGACTACAATACTAACAGTCATAAGCTCAAGTTGTTCCCAGCAACACTAAAGGAGTCATCTCTCAAATGGTTCATGGGTTTAGGAGCAAATGTAGTAGCAAATTGGGACAAGATGAGAGATTTATTTCTAAGGAAGTATAAGGAATAATACAAGGGAAGTGATTCAAAAGGAGATGACATCTTCTATATGTCACAAAGGGAAGATGAGACATTAGAGGACTACATATCATGCTTCTTATTTAATTTACAAAAGAACCTGCAACATGCATTGCAGGAGGATTCACAGAAGCTGATTTTTCTAAGAGGAGTGAATAAAAACTATCTTGAAGCCTTGGACCTCATGGCCGAAGGAGATACATCTCAGTCTTCCTAGGATGACCTTCAAAAGATTTGTATGAACTATTCTAAATTAGCATTCAAGAAAGGAAGGGGATTTCGCTCAATGGTGGCTAAAGGAAGTGGCTCTCGTATTTCAAAGATGGAGATTTCAAACCTATTGTCAGACTTCAAGAAAGACATCATAAATGATGTCGCCACACACCTAGACATGATGACTACCAAGAAGAAGCATGTAGACAAATAAAAGAAGGATTGCCAGTGCAAATTGGTTGCAAACCTGGAGAATCAACATCTTCCAACTGAATACTTAAAGATAGGAGAGGACAAGAAAGTATTCTTTGTTGCTCAATGTCTGCCATGGGCCACGAGACAAGGTATGCCTCAAGACCCATTACAAATTTCAAATCCTTATAATAGTCAATGGCAAAACCGTAATGTCTAAAGTTCTCCACAGTATAATCAACCCACTTGGAATAATGCTTGGCCAAATAATCAACAGAATCAATGGTATCCTCCACAACAATCCCAATGGCCACAATTTCCAAACCAATGGAAACAACCACAAGGGAATTGGAAGCCCACTAATCAATGGAGAGGACCTCAGCAATGGCCTAATCCAAATCCTAGATATCCACCTTTACGACCTCCAACAAATATACCTGCAATAATGCCACCACCTGCAAATACAGGTCCTCAAAAGCAAACACAGTTACCTACTCAACCACAACTAAATCCCAACAGTCAACAACCATAACTTCAAATGTATGCCATTGATGCTCAGTAGTACCTTGCCCATGCACTTAACATAGCTAATATGCATTTGAGATCAGGTACTACCTTGCCTGCACCTAAACCACCTCTTATCACTGAAGTGCTAGATCTTCTTGCAGCATCAGTACCAATTCCAGAGAATGCCTTGCCAAATATTGTTGCCCCAGAGAATGTTTCCAACTCAGCTAATGCTCATAGATCAGTTAAACCACCTTTTCCTCAGAGGCTCAGCATGGACAAGCCCATACCAAAAGAAGACCAATCATTTGATATCATTGGCCAGTTTAAGAACATGCATGTCCACATTCCCCTATTTCAAGCAATAAAGGATGTTCCAGTTTATGGAAAAGCAATAAAAGAAGCTTGTCTTAAAAAGCTTGGAAGAAAGAAAAAGGATCCTACAATAGTTCATGTTATGGGATAATTGGCTAATATCATGTTAGGAAAACTAGTAATACCAAACTATTTAGATCCAGGGAGTCCAATTGTGAACATCATTATTAATGGTTAGTCTATCAAAAATACATTAATAGACTTAGGTGCTGCCATTAATGTAATGACTAAGGATACTATGAATAAACTAAGCATTGAAGGGTTGAGAGCTACTCCAACAATATTGCAACTAGCACACAGTTCTACTATCACCCCTGATGGAATGATAGAAGACATAATAGTTGCCTTAGATTCTTGGGAGTGCCCTGTTGATTTCATGATTCTATCACCAAAGGTCAATCTTGTTGGTTACCTTGTTATTCTAGGACATCCATGGTTGGCAACAGCTGATGCAAACATAAGTTGTAGATCAGGGAACATGACAATATAAAATGGGCAAGCCACTAAGAAACTAGCATTGTATCCTCTAGCTCAACCACAGCCAGATTTAAGTACACCTATATGGCCAGATTTAGGAGATGGAGAAGAAGAACTGAATTATATGGTTTAGCTCATGATGTTACATAGGAAATCTTTTCTAAAGCTGTAAGGGGAAGATGAAGTCATTCGGAGCATTCTTAATAATGACTGTGTTGTAATCAAAGATGTATCTGAAAGTTATGTATTGGAGTTAACTACATATGAAAAAAAAATTGAGAACTGTGTATTACCTTCAGAACCCAATATTATCCACCAGTTGCTAGCTAGTGAAGTAAACACAAGTCCTATCCCTAAAGTATCCATGCTTGACCTTACAACTATTGTTGAGCTTTCTAAGGGTCATAATCTCCATGTGAATAATAAGCTACCTTCACAATAAATGGAGTAACTAACCAAACTGTTGCAAACACATGAGAAAGCCTTTGCATGGGACTATGGGGACATGAAGGGATTAATCCCTACACTATGTACACACAGGATTTATATAAATGAAGGAATTCTACCACTCCATCAACCTCAAAGGAGGATTAATCCAGCATTAAGGGAGATAGTCAAAACTGAATTACAAAAGTTATTAGATGTTGGCTTTATATATCCTATATCTAATAGTAAATGGGTATCACCATTGGTTATAGTACCCAAGAAGGGGGGTAAATGGAGAATCTATGTGGATTATAGGGAGTTAAACAAGGCTACCAAGAAAGATCACTTCGCATTACAATTCATTGACCAAGTACTTGATACTTTATCGGGTAAGAAGTATTTTTCCTTTCTTGATGGATATAGTGGATACAATCAGATAACTATTGCTCCAGAAGACAAGGAGAAGACTACATTCACATATCCATGGGGGACATTTGCATATTCTGTATTGCCATTTGGGCTGTGTAATGCTCCAGCAACATTTCAAAAAGTTGTAATTAGTATTTTTGCTAACATATCACATGATTGTATGGAGATATATATGGATGACTTTACAACATTCAGAGTGACATTTGAAGAGGCTTTGAAGAATCTTGAAAGGGTGCTAATCCAATGTAAGGAACATAATTTATCCCTTAATAGTGAGAAATGCTTTATGATGATGCAGGAAGGAGTAGTACTTGGGCATTTTATTTCAGCAGCAGGAATACAAGTAGACCCAACCAAGATTGAGATAATTCTCATGTTACCCACACCTACTAAACCAAAGGATGTAAGATCTTTTTTAGGACATGTTGGCTACTATAGGCGCTTCATTCAGAATTTTAGTCAAATAGCTAGTCCTTTGTATACATTGCTTACCAAAGAGGCTGAATTTCTATGGACACCAGCTTGTAATGAGTCCTTCCTGTAGCTAAAGAAACTTTTAACCACTGCACCAGTCCTCAAAAGACTAGATTGGTCTATCCCATTTCATATCCATACAGATGCATCAGATTATGCCATAGGTGTTGTGCTGGGACAAAAACCTACCAACCTTGAGAATGTAATTTACTATATCAGTAAAAGCCTCCATGGCCCTGAATTGAACTACACAGTTACTGAAAAGGAACTCCTAGTTGTAGTTTATGCATTGAATAAATTATGACACTATGTCATAGGATATCCCATTTTTGTTCACACTGATCACTCAGCAATAAAATATCTGATGAAAAAACCTGCTATAACAGACAGACTGGTAAGATGGCTCTTACTATTGCAGGAATTTAATATAACAATTGTTGATAAGCCAGGGAAGGCCAATGTAGTTGCTGACTACTTGTCTAGACTACAAAATGCTAATGAAAACACTATTGAGGTTGAAGATACATTTACAGAAGAACACTTGTTCCACATAGCAATAAAAAACCCATGGTATGTAGACATAGCATATTATCTTGCAGCAAATAAGATGCCCCCACATTTTTCTCAGAAGGACAGGAAAAAGCTTGCAGAGAAAAGCTTTCAATTTTCATGGATAGATAACAATCTATTTTACACTGGTCCAAATCAGATCATGAGGAGATGTGTGAGAGAAGATGAAATATATGACATACTATATGCTTGTCATGATGAGCCATGTGGAGGTCACTTTGCAGCAAAGAGAACAACCCTGAAAATATTAACAACGGGATATTATTGGCCAACATTACAAAAAGATGCAACCAGTTATACAAAAAAATGTGATAAATGCCAAAGGATGGGTCATCCAACAAAATCAGATGAGATGACACTTAATCTACAAGTGGTGATGACACCCTTTGATAAATGGGGTATGGACTTCATACGACCAATTGATCCTCCATCAAATGGAAAATCTTATATCCTGGTATGCATGGATTATCTGACAAAATGGGTGGAAGTGAAAGCAATGCAAAATGCTATAGATGAAAAAGTAGCAAAATTCTTGTATGAAGACATTTTTACATGTTATGGAGTCCCAAGAGAATTAGTCATAGACTAGGGAGTATAGTTCACTTCAAATTTGATCACTGAGCTGATGAAGGAGTATAGCATAAGACATCAAAAGTCTAGTCCTTATCATCCGCAGGTGAATGGACAAACAAAGGTGACAAATAGAGAAATAGAGGCAATATTAACCAAGACAGTGCAATTGCATCGAAGAGATTGGAGTAGCTAGTTAACTAAAGTAGTCTAGGCTTAGCGTACAACATGGAAGACCACACCATGATTCACGCTATTTGAATTGGTGTATGGAAAGGCGACAATGTTGCCCATAGAATTTGAACACAAAACATTGTGCGTAGCTCTGGAGTTGAACATTGTTCTTCCTGCAGCACAAGCAGAGTGCCTTCTCCACCTCAACTCATTGGATGAAATGCAAAAGTCAACATTGGAAAGGACAGAGATAATCTAGAACCAAAGGAAGAGGTGGCATGATTCACATATCAAGAATAAACACTTTCAAGTAGGTGACTACGCTCTATTGTATGATTCTAGATTTAAGGAGCTCCCAGGAAAGCTGCAAACCAAATGGTTGGGGCCATATGAAATTCAATATGTCTTTGATAAAGGGGCAGTCCAACTGACTACACTTGATCCATTCAAATTTAAGCTACTTGTCAATGGACACCGCCTACGCTTGTATCACAAGCCTCAAACAAAGGAAGAATTCTTGAAGCAGTTCAGCACGCAAAGTTTAACAGCCCTTCAGGTAACAGTTCCTACAGCATAAGGTGAAAGCCTTCTTCCTACAGCCTCACCATAACATGCCTTCAAAAAATCCCATGATAAAACTTCATTTCATATGAGGTATATTTCTTCATTCACTTTTCTCTCTTATTCTTACCAACCCATCTCATTCCTCTGTCTACCACCCACTCTAACTCCACGTCACCCACAATTTCTATTTTAATGCTTTCAATAAAACACCACATCAGCACTTTCATGCGGCCACTGGACTTGACACTCTCATCAGCTTGCATTCATGTGTATGATAAAAAATCACCAGGTACAACTTTTTAACTCTTTTCTCACTTTTAGCACATAGGTTTGAATAATTATATATAGTACTGCATTACATGTATGATATATGCGTTGAGCCAGTTTCCCATTCTCATACCAAATTTATCAAGTTAGGACACTTGTCAAAATTTTGTAGGGGGCAAGGGAAGTGTAATAACTTCCAAGTGTTATTCCTAAGTCACCCTAGTCACATCCTTGTCACATCAAAGTTGTACTTAGGCTACGTTCTATTAATTCTTTTAATCCAACACATTTGTCGTACTTTCAAAATCTAATTTTTTGAGCAATTTTCTGAGTTTGACATGACTTGAAAGGACCATAATTAAATTATGAGATAACTCCCACTTAAGACTCTAATGTCCTCTATAATCAATGCCATTATTATTGTTCATGTCAAGCATAATGAAGGTAATGTAAGCAAAAATTAGTATTCTCAAGAATAGCAATTGGGATTTCAAGAAGAGTGTATTTGCAGAGTGTAAGAGGACAAAAGATTAATAGTGAATTGGAGAGTAGTAAAATTGAAGATTGGGCATTATTAATATGGGGGGACAATTATAGAGACATGAACCAGTTGTCCATGGTATTTTACTGTCAGATGTTGAAGCAATTTGCCAATTTAATGCAAGTGGTTGGCTAGGGTATTTCCTTCAGTTGACAGAATTCAATAAGGAGGTTGCAAAAAAATTTATGTGCACTTTTGAAGAGGGACAAGCAACTATGTGGGGTTTAAAAATTATTGCTACTGGGGAGAGAATTGCAGAGGTCACCAGATTACCAGTCGTTGGAGAGCACTATCCTAACGAGCATGATGCCAGGTCATCTCGAGCTCAATTCTCCTGACCGAGTGATCCTCCACTTGAAATCACTAAGTAGGGATGCAAGAGGTTGTCACTTCCACCACCATTTCTAGAATTGGCTAACCACATTATCAGGTATTTAACTTGTGAAGGAAGATTCTCAAATCTGCATGCCCACCATTTCAAATTGTTTAACTGTTTAAGGCATAATGTTCAGGTCAATGTTCCTAATTTTCTCTATAAGATGTTAAGCATTAGTGCCAAGGAAACACAAAAGGGTAATGCAAATTCCATAAGCCACCATGCCCTAGTAAAGCTTTTGGTTGAAAAATCCCTTAGGGATGTCTCTCCCATGTCCTGGGCGGAATTTGTTCAGTTTAAAACCTTGCAACCCCAAGTTAACCCTGTTGCTCAACCTTTTGTGAATGAAGTAGAGTCTTTTGGGCCTAGTGAAGAAACACCTAAAAAAGGAGAAGAACTAGAATTGTCCCTAGAAAACAAGTCCACTAATCCCACTCCAGAGAGTGATATACCTACTTCTTCTATGAAGCAAGGCAAGTAGAAAGTTGAAAAAGAAATCCCTAACCTAGATGGTGAAATTCAAAACCCTTCAGTCCAAATAAATAAAAGAAAAAGGTCAAGTCATGCAGCGTCTGTTCCTACAACACAAAGGCCAAAAAGATCCTGCCAAACTAAAATTGCAGTGGTTGAAGAGGCAACTATACGTAGAAGCCCTCGCATGTGATGATAAGTGCCTTCACCTTCCCTTAGAAATCCAAATGTTTTAGTACCAAAACCTAATCCAGAACCCTTTGTTGAAAATATTCCTAATGACTCCCCTTTGCAGGTGGAACCTCAAAATATGGAAGAATATCAAAATATAGAAGCACCTGATAGTAGCATGCCACAGGATGATCAAGGAATGTCTGAGCCAAGCCTAGATGTAGTACAAGATAGCATTCATGTGAATGTTCAACCTACTCCTATGTAGCACCCTGTATATTCCAATGTCTCCATTATACCCTATAGATCCACATGGTTCACTGAGTACTTTTAGCAAGCTTCCAAAGAAAAGAAAAAGAAAGCTCAGATGCAAGAATTTCCCTCACAAACAATTCAGTCTGTACTCTTTAACCTATACAATCATTTTGTTTTTCAAAAGACCTAGTGGAGACAGGAAAGAGATCAAATGCAGAAAGAGATATTTAATAAGGATGAGGAAATTGAATCTCTTAGGGAGAAGATAAAGAAACAAAAACAACAAATGGACAAGGCCCTAAAATTAGCCGATCAAGTCATAGCTTGTCGACCACCACCCAGGGTATATGCTATTTGTTTAAAAGAGAAAATTATTTTGTTTTAACTTATGATGACAATGAAAGGCATTGATTGTGAGTTGAAGTCAACCCAATATTTTTATGGAATATATCAAACTCTTCCCCCATGGAAGCAAAATTTATTATGTGAGCTATATTTGCACAACTTTATCATCCCACATGAAACAGAGTGGAACCCTCTGCTCTATATAGGGGATATTCACTTAAGGGCTCTGATGTCATGGATGCATAATGAAGCAAACTATGACAAACAGTTGAACAATTGCAGGGATCTAGAAAAATATCAACCCTTACCATTAAGGGCTGAGTCACATAAGCCTAATGTCCTTTTGAGGGATTGGCTCAATTTGACCTATGGGAAACAGAAGCCTGAAATCAGGGAGAAAGTCTTTGCATTGAGAGATAAGGTCTACAAAGACTATTAGACATTGCCCAATTTTACAGCCCAAAGAGCTCTTTTAGGGGTAAGAAATCGGTGCAATAGATTGCCAAAAGCTTTCAAGAAAGCAGAGCCACACAACCTAATTAACTTTGAAGTAATTGTGCATAGAGTGACTGAATATATGTGGTTGGGATGATAGGTCAGAAGGGAATTATGGATGCCTTTATCCTTCCAACCACCTAAACTCCTCAAGCCCCTATACGACATCAATGCTACTAGATTGGATCAGTTGGTTGAGGAGCACCAAGGAGATTACCTGGAAAGAACAAGAGGATTTTACTACACTTTCAGGAGTGGAAAGAAGGGGAAGATGACTGTCGGTGATTTCAGAACCATAGCCAAGAAATACAATGCTTGAGGACAAGCATTCTGTTAGTAGGGGTAGATGATGAGACAAATTAATGTCTCAATTTTGTTATAATCTTCATACTTTGTTGATACTCTTTATGTTCTGATAGACATTTCCAAAACTTTTATGATTTATACCTATGTGAACTTATGCTAAGTACAACTTAAGCCATAGAGCCTATGGGTAGCTTGAATGACATGTTTTGCTGACTATTATAAATATAATGCAGTACTTCATATAGTTATTTTAAGCTGTGTTCTAACATTTGAGTAGGGGTTGAAATTTTGACTTGCATATGTCTATCGAATGTTACTAACCTTTCAAGTAAACAAGGAGCAGTTCGAAGAGTGGTGCAACCGCATTAAAGAAGGAATGTTAGAAGACTAGTCATGGTGAAAGAATACAACATGGTTCTGAAGGATATGATGCGCCTAGAAAGGAGTTGTTGTTCCAGAAAATATAGGAAATAAGTCTTGCTATATTTCCTCAAAATTGTTATTCTGTTATTTTCAATAATTGTAATATGTCATGGTTATTTTACCGCCTCCTTACTTGGCGAGGTTTAATCAAACTTTAATGTTATGTTTTCAATAAGTGTTAGTCCTCTTTATAAAGGGATTTGATCAACTAAGTTAGGTAATGAGAAAATATAGAATGGTGTGTTCAATATAGTAGAAGTTGTTCTTCTCAGTTCTTCATGAGTTATTCAATTGCTATGTAACCAATTAAGAAGAATTAATAGAAGAGTGATTTTGGATTATTTCATGTGTTAGTAGTTAGCAGAAGCCAACCAAGGGGGCCCACTTGGGAGGTGGATTAGATTAAGATAGATTAGATTTGATTCCTGTATTTTCCCTTCTTTTAAGTAGAGTTACTATTTTACTCCTGCAACATTACTACTGTGGATGTTCCTGCAACACTTGCAGAAGATAGACATAGTGAATTTTTTGAGTTGTTAGATAGGCTTAGATTCATTTTACAAGCTTTCTGTCACATTTCCATTAAATAGTCGAGTGTGTTTACTTTCCTGTAGAAATAGCATAGATTCCTTTCATGCATTTTATCTTCCTGCAGCATAGGTGTTATGACTCCTAAAGGAACTTAGTGCACAAACTATGTTGTCCCATTTCAAGTCTACGTCCCTAGGTTGACAATCTAAATGCATTTCATGATGGGAATAGGTAATCCTTAGCATAGATATATTACCCCTAAGAGAGATAATGGCATGATTATCTTTACTTATTATGAGACTGTTCACATTGGTTGTGAGGCGTGGCCAGATGATGCAATGGAGTTATCGTATATGCACATGCCTTGATGGATGATAGGGCAGACACCCTTGATCATAGCAAGATTTTTCTTCTTGAGGATTATTCATCAGTTTGGTTGGATACAGGGCATGTAATAGGGTTTGGTATTATATACATGAGTACAAGTTGAGAGGTCCTTATGGGGCCCTCAAATTGATGATCAGATAGCTCGTCAAGACTTATTATAGCTGCCCCACCTTGTGTGGGAGATGAGAAATCATATATTGGATGCAGGCATGACAGAGGATTATGCTGACTACGGAACCTATTTTCGCAATTTACAGATCTTGCTGAGTGGATGCCAGGTATTGAGGAGGATTCTAATGATGATGATGGGGATGGTGATGGTGATGGTGGTGGTTGGTGTCAGAGACGAGGTCATCGGGGATGACAAGGTCAGCGAGGAGGGAGGATTGTTATACCAATTATTGTTGTTGCACCTATCCCTCCTAGGGGTGGTGTCTAGATGAGGGTCAGAGGTGGAGCTGACATAGCTCTTCATCAGGTGGGTGTGGATAGGGTGGCCAGATGGGGCCAATATAGGGTTAGGGTTTTTAGGTAGGTTGGTGCTCAGGTTGTGGCTGATGTGGATGCCCAAGCCGCATAGATATTATTAGATCAGGCACAGGGTCCTCCAGTTGATGCTCCTTCTTCTTTTATGCCATCATCTTCTTCTATTCCATCTTCTTCCATGGCTCCTCCATAGCCTCCACCTGCCCAGGCTCCTCCTACACAGGTACCAGTATAAACACCTCCTCCACTAGAATTGGCCTCAAATGTTTGATCTTTGCAGTCTGAGATGTCAGAGATGAGACACCAGGTGACCTAACTTAGTTCGATGATGCAGACCTTCATGGCTACTATGAGCCAACATGGATTACATGCTAGTTCTAGTAGGGCTCCAGATGTTGATTGTGGTCCTGATGGTGCCGGTGGTTCTGACAATTGACCTCTTTTGAGATGATATATTTATTCTTTGATGTACATTATGATGATTCATTTTTTTATTATCTCTAGACATTGGACTCACATTATTCATTTATCAGTTGATGCTACTTATGCTTTGATACTTGGTTACACTTTTGATGGTCTTTGATTTCTAGATACTGATGATGTTTGCTGATATTATGGACTCTAATTCCCAGTTGATAGATTTACTTTATATGATGTCATCATCTGTTGGATTTTATTTTCTAGGTGCTTGATATGATATGCAAATCTATATGATTCTACCTCTACATGCTTTATTTTTATGTTTTTCAAATACAATTTATGATATGAATGCACATGTTTAATCTTTTATTGATGTAAGTGTTTGTCTTATTTATGACATAGAATAAAAGGATGCATATGGCACATGGTTTAATGGTGTATGATGATGTAATGGTTTAATGATTAATGTTATTTGATGGTACTTATGGATGCATTTATTTGACAGTATGGATGTATGAAATGTAATAGATGTAAGTGTAATGGAAAATGTAATTATGTAATGCCTGAATTTGGATGATTTAATGATTAATGATGTGAATGATATAATGATGATCTTATATGTAAATGTAAATGATCTAACATTTGTATGTTTGAATATAATTCAATGTTTTAAATGGATGATTTTTTATGGATGTACCTAAATGAACAAATGAAATGTACTAATGAAATGGTGTTGAAAATACAATGTTGTAGAATGAACTTAATGATATGTAATGAATAATTTCCTAATGATGTAATTAATGCATTTAAATGATGAGGATTAATTAATTAATGCAAACTAATGCAATGAACCTAAATGATATGACAAAAAAGTTGATTTTAAAAAGAATGCAACCTAAAGCAATGTAAACTAATGGATGAAAGAAACTAGATGTATGCAATGTTTTAAGATGAACTTAATGAAATGCCTAATAAAATGTGATGGCCTAATGGGAATGATTATGAATATTTTTTAAAGATGAATGAAAACCAAAGAAAATGAATCTTAATGGATATGACCTATAATGATAATTAAAGATTTATTTTGAAAATGAATGCAATGAATGTGGCTAGATGAATGCAAACTAAAACGAATGAAAACTAATGCCATGCAATTTAAATGTACCTAGGTTAAAGTCCTAAATGGATACAAAATTACCATGAATTAAATGAATCTAACAAATGTCATTAATCTAATGCAAGGCACTTTTTTTTAGTTGATTTTGATTTCCAACACACTCTATCACATATAGTTTATGATGTGCATTTTGATTTTTGAATTACTCCACCCCTTTTCTTTTTTTTCCTCTTTTCCAATTTTCATTTTCAAACTAAGATAGGCAAATCACTTAAATGCATTTAATCTAGGATGGAGCAACTACCTGTCACTATTCACAAATTAGGATCTTATATTCATCATTGAGCAGTTTTGGAATCCTAAAATTAGTACAACCATCACTAGTTCAACCATGATGATATGAATACCTTTTTCACCTTTTTCATTGCTTTTCCATCCTTGGTACAACTGTCACTGATTGAGACTAATCATGAGAGTACGAATACCGATTTTGTTGAATTCTATGTTGCAAGTGGATTTTGGTATTATGATATCTAACATCAAAATAGCCAAGGTGTCCTTTTGCGTAAACAAAAAAAGATCTCAATTTTCCATATGTACATGTCCTCGATGATTCTTTGATGATCATGTCCTTAGACAAATAATACATACTTTAAACTTTGATCTTAAGAGAGTCATTCATAAATCAATAAAATATCATGCTTCCATCATAGCTTGTCTAGTTTAAAAACTTTCATTGATTCACTAGAAAGACATGATTTCATCAATCAAGTCAACACTTAGAAAAAATTTGCATCATTTTTCAAATCCATATTTCAAGTGTAGTTTTATCCATTTCATACTTTTAATCCTGATAAAGATAAGGTCTTTGTGTCCAAACTTGGATCAAAATTTTGTGTTTGATTGAAATTTGGATTAGGATTAGGATTTGATTGTGTAAGTGTTTTGATTTTTGATTTGGTGTCAGATTGATATTTTCTTTGATGAATCCCTCCTCCTTTAGAATAGGTTTTGCCCCCAATTTTATGTGATTGCATTGTGGGACTCGAGACAATTTGAAGAGTAGATATGTGACGAAACCTTTAGGTACTTGCAAATGCAAATGTGGGGTTTTAATATGCAATATATACAAATGTTGGTGAATGCAATATTTACAAGGATGACCACTAGGCATGAAACTAACTTGGACTTTCAATGGTGCCTGTTTATCAGGTTTTCACTGATTCAATGGATTTTGCTCTTTTTTATGTTTTTCAAGCTTTTTTTCTTTTTCTTTTTGCTACCAAGGTGCCTATTTGCTAGGTTTTCACCAAGGCACTTTTTATCTTTTTTCCATTTTTTTGTATTTTCTCTCTTTTCAATTTTTTTTTGGTTTCCATATCATCAAGGCACCTATTTACTATGTTTTTACCAAGACAACATCTTTTTGAGGATAATTTTTTGAATGTTTTTAGCTTTCATTTTTTTTTATTTGTTTTCTCTTTTCTGCTTTTTAATATTTTTGGCATTTTCAAGAAATATTTCAACTATATAAAATAAATAGGATGCTCTCTCATTTGATATCTTTGATACTCTTTTTCTCTATCCTTCTTCAATTGCTTCATGTGTAAAACTTTTTAAAGTGTATACTATTTATTGGCTCTTGCAACTCTTCTCCTTCACAATCAACTAGTTTATAGGTGCATGTCCCAAAAGATGAAGTGATCACAAAGGGTCCTAACTAGTTTACTTCCCATTTTCCTTTCTTTCCCTATCTACTTGATTCTTGGGATTTTCTCGCAACACTAGATCACCTATTTGGAATGTCCTTGGTTTGATATGCTTGTTATAATTTCTGGTCATTCGATTCTGATACACTTTTAATTGATCAAAAGCTTGTTGATGTCTTTCATCAAGCAATTCTAGTTCATGTAACCTAGCAACTCTATAGTCTTCTTCACTTAGTAAACCATGCAATGAGACTCGTAAAGATGGAATTTCTACCTCCAAAGGTAAAAATGCTTCTGCTCCATAGACTAGGGAAAATGGTGTAGCTCATGTTGGCATTCTGATGCTCGTTCTATAAGCCCATAGAGTAGGGTTTATTTGAATGTGCCAATCTCTTCTTGAATTATCCATAGTTCTCTTCAATGTTTTTAGGATGTTCTTGTTTGTAGCTTCTGCTTGTCCATTACCTTGTGGATAATATATCGAAGATGAGTGATGTACCATATGAAATTTTTCACATAGTTCTTTCAAATCCTTATTTTTTAAATGTTTTGCATTATCTGTTATGATGGAATGAGGAACACCATATCTATAGATTATGTGATTTAATATGAATAAGGATATTTGCTTTCTTGTGGCAGTGGATAAGGGTACAACTTCCACCCATTTGGTAAAATACTCTATTGCAGTAATGATGAATTTATGACCATTTGAAGATGGTGGATAAATCATACCTATTAGATCCAAACCCCATTGATAAAAGGGCCAAGGTGTTGTCATAGGATGAAGCTCTTGTACTAGTACGTGGATCAAGTTTCCATGATATTGACATTTATGACAAGTTTTTGTAAAGTGACAAGTGTCCTTTTCCATAAAGGGCCAAAAATATCCTATCCTAAGAAGTTTCTTAGCTAGGGTCAAACCATTTGAATGTGACCCACAAATTCCCTCATGAATTTCTTGTAAGACTATGGTGGATTCCTTTTTCTCTAGATACCTTAGAAGCATTCCATCTAGACTTCTATGATACAACGTGTCAGATACCAAAGTGTAGTGAGAGGCTAGTCCGATAAAGCTTTTCTTTTGATTTCTAGTTTGGTCTATGGGCAATATTTGGTCTTTCAAGTATGTGTAAATGGCTCCATACCAAGGTGATTCATGTCCTGTTAGTAAGAAAATGGTATGAGGATGGGAAGGGTCAAATGCGGGTTGCTCAACTTCTTCTACTAGGAATTCATATCTGGCGCTTTGATCTGGTATTTGGAGAAGTGATGCCAAAGTAGCCATTGCATCTGTTGCTTTATTCTTATCCCTCGGCACTTGCTCAAATGTGATTAGAGTGAAGTATTTCTTAAGATTCTCAATCATGTTCTTGTATGGTTTAACTTATCATCTTTAGTTTGATACTCATCATTAATTTGATTAATAACTAGTTGGTAATCTCCATAGATTTGTAGCTTTGTTATTTTCCACTCTAATGGTAATTTTATGTCAATAACCAATGCTTCATACTTAGCTATGTTATTTGTGCATGGGAATAGCAATTTGTAGTATGATTTTGGGATTGTGGACCCTTGAGGAGTAATCAAAAGTATCCCTGCTCTTGACCCATGTTGTGTATAGGAGCAATCAAAATATAATTTCCATGTCTTTGCTTCAACATTAACAATTTTAGAATCTAGAAATTCCACTTGGATTGGATGTTCATCTTGTAAAGGTGATTCTGCTAATTGATCTGCTATTACTTAGCCTTTGATAAATTTTTGGTCCACATACTCTATATAAAATTCACTTAAGACCATGACCCATTTGGCCAATCTTCCATTCAATATTGTTTTGTTGAGAAGGTATTTTAAGGGATCAATCTTTGCAATGAGTCAAATTTTGTGGGTGTAAGCATGTTTCTAGCATCTAAAATTTTACACTTGAATAATCAGCCTAATAGGAAAAGTTTCTAAAATTGTTTCAGATCCCAATTGGTTTTGTTACTAATGATGACTTGTAAGGCTCAACTTGTGAAGAAGACAATGTTTTTGAAAATATGTTGAATTTGAACTTTGAACCTCGAAGTTCAAAGGTTCAAGTTCAAAGTTCAAAATCAAACTTGCAAATTCAGAGAATTCAAGTTCAGTTCAAAGCCAGTTTCAAAGCTCAATCCAAAATGCAAAAGTTCAGAGCTACCAGTTCAGATTTAAGGTTCAAAGTCAGATTCTGATATGCAGATTCAAGGCCCACAGTTTAAACATCAAAGTTCATAGTTTGGATGCAAGAATTAAAGTTTAGAATACTGGAGAATACAGTTTTATGTTCAAAGCTCAAATTGGGAAATCGACATGAGAGTGCAAGTTCACATGTGTAGATTCAAAAACCTTAAATTGATGCCATGTCTTGGTGATATGACTAGTCTCTTAGTAGTTTAGTGATTTAATTTAAGAGCTCTAGGTTGTGAGTTCAAGTATTCAAAAATCATATCAAGTCCAAGATTCAGAGTTGTGAATGCTAAGGTAATGAGGACTCTTAGTTTGGTAAAAATATTGGGGTGCCATGTAAGAGATCATAGGTGTCATTAAAAGGGAAACAACATTTTAGAGCTATGGATACCCTTTTCAACCAAAAACACTACCACGTCTAGATATTGTGAGATTGTGCAGATTGTGTAACCCGCGGGGTTTATTGGTTTGAAATCAGTGTTGATTGTGATTAAAAACCAATATATGAAGCACCAACCCTTTTTGGTTGAGGCTCGAGTCTCAAGTATGTAATCAAGGGACATTTCAAAGGGAAGATGAAAATTTGGGACCATTTCCATGAATAGGCTAAATGTATATCGCTGATAAACATTACTCTTGCCATTCCCTATTGGTGTATTTTGGAAATTAAATTCATAGTTTGAGCTATATATTTTAATTATCAATTGAGTCCAATATAATGGAACTTTACCAACAGTCATAATGGTGAAGCGGAGATGGTTGTTTTATCTCAAAGTGGATATTGGGCGCGTGTCACCAATTCAGATACTGATCAGTGAATATTGCAGAGCACCCATGGCACATACAATAATGCAGATCTCCCCTCGAGCCCCGTGAAAGAGAAAACATGGTGGCAACCAACTGATCCCATGATTAAAAATGTGTGAAGGAAATGCAGCATATTTTTGACAAAATATCGAAGTGTCACCATTAAGTCGGTCATTGATAAATAAGAGGACACCTCTAAATAGATTTCCCTTAATCGATATGATTAAGTGATGGATCGGGTTGTATGCCTTGCTTCCCTGATTGGGCAGTTAGAGAACATAGAAAGAGAACTCAAAATGTATATGATAGATATCAACCTCAAAATGCTTGGTGAAATCCCATTGATTGTGACCACAAATACAAATTCGGAGCCAAATGGTTTGAATGAGTTGTCCTGAAATCCATGTTAGGACTTGAATTTGAAGATGGAGAATAGCCATGACTTTTTTGACAGAATGACTATCGGTTATTATGATCAACTCCATGGCACGGGCTTCACAAAATTCATGCATTCAACACTAAGTGCAATGATTCAATACCATGGCTGATCAAGTTCTGAATATAACTACAATTCAAAGGAGTGAATGATCAAACTTAGTATGCAGATGCTCGAGTTTCATTTCATAATGCTAATAAACTAGTATAAAGAAGTCCCCAAAGCCTCTGTCCAGGTCGACGACAATCTGGTTACCATGAACTCTCTTTCCATTATCTGTGTATATATGCCTTGATGTGCTTTTTCACCTCCAACAAAGAAATGAAATCAAAGGCTAAGTCAACATTGATACTATACTAAAGCCACCTGACAAACAAAGGAGGCATCATCATAAAATCTTAAGCAAAATTTGAAATCGCTCATTGTAATGAGAAGATCATATAAAGGAAATAATAAACCCCAATCACAAGGCTATCGATCCTATTATGCTCAAGCCAATCAATATTTTTGATCAGGTCATTGTGGGAGGAATTAATTTAAAGTATTGGATAGCATGCCTATGAATGTCATATGTCCTAGTTATGCGACATTTTAGAATAAGTTTCGACCTCAATGCTATGAAGGTAGGATTGTTCATCGGGAATGTTTGATATCTAAAAAATAAAGTGGGAACAAATATCACTTACACCTAACAAAATGTGACATGACAAAGGTTCCATGTCTCTTCACTTCCCACGAAAATAAAGATTTGATCGAATTGTTACCAAGGTAAAAAGGTTTGGGAGAAGTAAAGGATGGGATATGTCTTCGATCAAGGGTATCTTTTTATAAGAATCGATTAGGGTAACTGAAGAGGATCATCGGGAGAGAGAGAGGCTTAAATATGAAAAAATAATAAGAGGGAAGGGTTCTGCCTTTTCCACAGTCAAGAGGCTACAGGGAGGGTAGAACATTTGCTGGATTAAATTTGTAACAGGGATAACAGGGAAAGGGAGTATATTTAATTTTCTGGTTAGCTTTAATGAAGTTGTAGAAGTAAAATGATTTGTAGGTTGTTTTTGCTTTGTATTTAGAAATGAGGATAAATTGGTACATCAGATCTGTGTGTCTGAATATTATTTTCTTTGATTGAAATTGATCAGTTGGTCACTTCAATCATATTTTTTAGTATTGTTCTGCGTCATCAAATCAAGCATATGAATGTATCATGAATCAATTGGTTTTTGTGTACTTATGTTTAGTAATTAAAATACTTGACCTCTCCTTGATTTCTTTGTGATTGGGAAGATTGAATAGGCGATCAGTTGGTCATTTGTTTATTTTCTTTGAATCTTTTCTATTGTAATCACATTCATTTCATAGTGATGAATGAATGTCAGCAACCTTTGTGTCTTCGGGTTAAAGACATACTCTACATTTAATTCACTGAATATCAGAGGACGGTTATCAACTCATGATAACTCATCCAACTGTTAGTCACAGATTGTGCCTTGTTTTTGGGTGATTGGAGTTAAGTTGTAAACATTTTCAAAAGGGACAAATTTGTTTACTAATAGTGGGATAACATATAATGGCATAATTTTTGGGAAGCAAAAACCACAGCCAAACATGCTCTTTCAATGAAGGTGCAATTCAACTCATACTTCACCAATGTTCTGCTTATGTATTATATGGCCTTTTCCTTTCCAGCTTCATCCTCTTGAGCCAAGAGTGACCCTAATGCATGCTCTATTGTTGAGATATATAAAATTAAGGGTTTACCCTTGATTGGAGGCATTAATCTTGGAGGATTCATTAAGGTACTTCTTCAATAAGGTGAATGCTTATGCATATTTCTCATCCCATTTAAAAATTGTATCCTTGTGAAGGAGTTGAGTGAAATTGTGGCACTTTTCTGCTAATTAAGAAATAAACCTTCTAATGGATTGAATCCTGCCTTGAAGATATCTCATTTGACTAATATTTCAAGGTGCCCCCATTTCCATGATTTCTTTTACTTTTGTTGGGTCTACCTCTATCCCTTTTGTTGAAACTATGTATCCCAATAGTTTTCCTGATTTTACACTGAATGTACATTTCTTTGGATTTAGCCTGACTTTGAATTGTTCTAATCTTACAAATATTCTTTCTAGAATGGGTAAATGTTCTTCCCTTGAGTGGGATTTAGCAAGTATAACATCTACATAGTCCTCCATGAACTTGTGCATCATGTCATGAAATATGGTCGTCATGGCTCTTTGATAAGTTTCCCTGACATTCTTGAGACCAAATAGCATAACATTCCAACTGAATGTTCCCCATGCGCATGTAAACGATGTCTTGTCTTGATCCTCAGGTGTTATCTTTATTTGATTATAACCACTAAACCCATCCATAAGTGAGAACATTGAATGTCATGTTGTTAGGTCCACAATGGCGTCTATGCTTGGTAGAGGAAAATCATCTTTGGGACATGCAAGATTAAGATCTCTAAAGTCTGTACAAATTCTGATGGATTTATCTGCTTTGGAAACCAACATGATGTTTGAAATCCACTTGCCATAAACAATGGCTCTTATAAACCCTACTTTCAACAATTTCTCTAACTCCACTTTTACAAGCAAAGCTATATGTGGATGCATCGTTCTTCGTTTCTGCTTAACCAGTCTTACTCCTTCTCTGATATTCAAATGATGCATGATTAAATTCAGATATAATCCAGGCATATCATCATACAACCATGCAAAATTGATTTGTTTTTCTTTGAATAATTTGATGAAATCCTTTCTTTCCTCAATAGATAAGGACACTACTAGGTGTATGATTTTTGGCTTTGATTCTGACCCAATGTTCACTTTCTCTATTGGTTTAATTAAGATAGGTGATCTTTCCTCGTAGTGCTTAGGCAAAGTATCCAACCTTTCTTCCTTAGGTGCCTCTGTTGGATTTTCACCTTTGGAAACGTTCTTTATTTCTTTTTCTTTTTGATTTAATGTTGCCACAATGTGGTTTTCAACATTAGATTCTTTCCATTTTTTATTTATTTATTGTTTTTTTTTCACTTTTTTTTTCGAATTGAAAGGTTGAATACTCCCCTGCATCACTTTTTCCTGATTTTCCATGGTAGAAGAAGGCTCAACCACATTAAGGTATTGGGACACCAAGTTATCATTCAAGAATGTAGAGTGGATGGTAGGTTCAATGGAATCTCATTCAATTAGTTCAGGATAGATAAGGGTCAAATGATCGATTCTTTGGTTTGGTTCAATAGGGTTTAAGGACATGACCTCATTTGAAGGTTTGAACATTATATCACTGAAATCTATGATATGTGCTTCTTCTAGATTCTCTAGAGAACTAGGCTCAAAATCTTCGTCATTAGAATCCTCTAGGGTTTCTGTTGGGTAAAAATCTCTTGGATTAAACCTAGGGTTAGATTCCTTTATAGTAGGTCTCCATGATGGTATGTAAGGTTCTCTTTGTAATACCCCAAAAATGGGCTATAGGTTCATTAACCTCCTATATTGACACATCGAATGAAATCGACATCAAAGTCCTAACCAAAGGCACATCTGAACATCATCGAATCCTAATTGATCATCTCAAATTCTGCATCGAGGAATATTCCTAGTAATATTCCTAATTATCATAATTATCTTTAATTTAATGATTATTTGGTGATAAATCTTATTTATCCTAAAGTTTGATTAATTGAATATTCTCAATATTTAATTAATTAGATTTAATACTGCCACTTAATTATTTAATTGAATTTAATTATATTTATTCCTAATTATTATTATTTAAATTTGACAATAAATTAAAATTCCTATCATTAATTGATTAAATTCTTATTTAATTAATTAAAGCAAGTTGTCATATTTAATGATATTATTTTGGAATAAAAGTTTGATTTAATAATTGATTAACCCATAAATCAATTGTTTTATTTTTTAAATCAGTTAAGTTGAGGATAAATCACTTTATTTATTTATTTAATTCATGATTAATTGTGCACATCCAAAAAGTAGTTAAACTATAAATCAGAAAATCAATTCAAGTTGTTTTAAAAATAAACTCAACTCTCTTTTGAGTTCAAAGCTGATCTCAACTTCTGATTTAAATCAAAAAGCTATTTTTGCATGATTTTTTGTGAGTTAACTATCTTTTATTATTTGTTGACTCAAAAATCAACTGAGTGATTTATGGCTTTTCCCATGCATCCCCAAAGCCTTGGATTTCTATAAAATCAAGACTCAGCTCTTCAATCTCATATCTCATAATTTGCAAACTTATGCTAGCGAATTGGTATCTGAGGAATTAAAGCTTCTTTGTGAATCAACAACTTTGTGAGATCATTCATATTTAGCATATCATTGTTAGATTAATTGTATTGCATGTCAGGTTTTCATCTAGAATAGATTTCATATCAGATTTTTCATATTATTGCATAGAAAAACCAAAAAAATAGATTAATTAGCATCCATTTCATATCTAGATTCTGCATTCAAATCCTTCATTTAGGTGTCGTCAAGGTCACTGATCTCGGTCCAATCTGAGAATACATACTCGCATCTATTAGAAGGTAGTAAATCGCTTGGTTAGTTTAGTTTTCATTTCATTGCATGATTTCAATTTTTGCTAACCTCTAATGTTTTACTGAAGTGTTGTGTCTACAGCTAGGTACAAAATTCACTCACACATTTCTGGTGCCCACCATGGGGCCCTGAAATGGAAATCCCTGAAACTGGTTTCCATTCAATTTCTATCAATTTCTCTCATCTTCTTGTTGTTTTCTATTCCAAGCTGTGATTTTTACTTTATGTCCATATAATTTTCGTATGAGTTTTGTCAGAAACTTGTACCAAGAGATACCCACAATCGTACGATAATTTATTTGATCGAGGATCGTACCATCAGAAACACATAATCATTTGGAATCTCGATTGTCGTATGATCTAGTACCCAGTGTCATACGAGTTTCTGGACTGTCGTCTAGGAGGTGACCCACTGTCGTATGAGTTTTAGTGCCAGGTTTCAATTGTTGTTTCACTTTTTTTGGGGCTGTTTTCTAGATTTATTTTTCTGATTTGGATTAACAGCTAACATTAACGATTAAAATTTGTTGTTTCTGATTGATTTATGTTGGTTTTGATTGGGAAAAAGCGTGAGAATTGCTAAAAATAGGTAAGAATCTACTAAGTGCATTGCGAGGAATTCAGGTAATCTTTTTAGCTGATAACATTTCAATTTGGATTAAAAAGAACTCTTGCATGTCAAGCTTGTGTGACCTTTATTGCTTTCATATCACATATTTCATTTTGGGCTATAAAAATGAACATAGATTTGCTTTTCATCATCTTTGTTACACATAGTAAATAGGCCCTATGAACACTATTCGTGGCTCTTGAGAGAGTGGGTTTCCAGCGAAACTCTTCTCAATGAAGGAACCCTTGTAGATAGGGAGGTTGCTGAGAGAGTCTCACATTCTACTGGATTTGTGCATCTTCAGCTTCTGATTGATACATTCTCTCTTCAAAGAGGTTGATAGATCATGAGTGGTTGACATCATAGATCTTTGTGAGATAATCTTGGTCTTAGCGTGTCAGATTAATATGTCTGCTTTGTTTGGGTTAAAAGTGAAAAGGCTAGAGGACTATGCTCTACTCCCTTTTTGGGTAGTACCAAAAACTCAAATCCTTGAATTTGAACCCAGTCTCCATGTGGTATATTTTGTGAGTCACCTTTAGAGAGGGTTAACCATAGTGGGCATTCCCTTAATTGGGTCAATCATGTGGATGATACCTCAAGCGGTAATAGCTATTTTCACTTTGGTAGTGACAACCGCTATATAAATGTCCTTGTGGAAGAAATCTCCACAGGTGTGGTCTCTTGTTGGGCTGTCAGATCTCCCTAGCAGATCCTGAAGATTAAGTTCTCATACTGTGTCAAAACCCCGATGCGCCTGGATTGGAGTTCGCCCTCTTGAGATCACAAAATTTGTAGAGTCAGACCATTACTAAAAACCCTAGTGAGGCCAAATTTTCATTTTTCTAGGAATATGTGCGTTATTGCAAAACTTTTTAGAACATACATTGTTAGCACTCCTAGGGATTAGCACAATTTAGTCACTTGATTATTCATGTGTAGGGTTGCTTTGTCCCTTTTTCATTATTTTTAGATGTGCTTGAAATCACTTGCTTATTATTTTGTGTGCTTGTCTATCTATCTGGTTACTAAGAACAAATCAATCTGCTACAAATCTTCAAATCTGGACAGAGAATTTTGTGAATAATTTGAAACTAAAAATCTAAAAAATTGCAAATTTTGATGTCAAACACCTTTCTGGAGTCAACAGTCATTTTGTAAAGTCAGAAAGTCATACGACTTTTGGCTATTGTCATTTCAGAAACCCTTGATTGTCATATGGTATATGGTACATTATCGTACGAGTTTTGTTGCCAGTCAATTCCAAAAGTCAAAATTCCTGCAATCAACTATCATGCGAGTTTGACAACTGTTGTATGAGTTTTTTAATTGTCGTTTCATGCCATACCCACTGTCGTACGAGCCTGCAAAAAGTCATTTGATAAATTTTGAAAAATTGCCAGAAAGTTGTCAGAACTGTCAGAGACCCGACTTTTTCAGCCTATTTCCAGAGTCTATCAAGAAAATCACTGTGTTAGGAACAAAGCAGAAACTACTAAGAATCCAATCATTTTCCTAAAGTGGCCTTTTGAATCTGATTTAGCCTTCTGTTTAATCAATTTGAGTCTTTATCATCTTGTGTCAAAATCTTGTCATAACTATCAATCTTCAATCAATCATCAAAACGGCTAAGTATGGTGAAATCGTGTCTGCTATCTTTTGGGAATCCACCCATACATCTAGAGCACAGTCTCCTTCATCTACGTCTAATCCAAGCTTCAATCAACCAAACCTTGACAAGGTTGTGTCATTTGATCTTCTTGAATCAAATCTTTCTTCAGTTGTCTTCATCATATTCTTTTGTTTTACCCAAGGTTAATGGTGGAAACTAGAGCTTCCTCTCACAAGAAATCTAGAGAAGTATCCCATACCTTACCTATAACCACTGCCAGGGGTCCAACTCTTGAGCAACTCTACAATTCTGATTTTTACGAAGATGATGGTCTTGGCAACTTTCGATTGAAATATGGTTACATTCCTCCTTCATCAACTCACGGAGGTAATCAACAAACTCCTCCTCAATCTATCCTAGGGAAAACTCCTACCATGTCTCAAGCAGGGAAAAACTTTGGCTCTCAAAGAGCTCAATCTCAACATGGTGTAGATCAGGAACCCACACCTGAAGAAATTGCTCAATATCAAAATGATGATAACTTCAAACGAATGATGAAGCATTTCTTGAAAGAAGATAGAGAGGCATACTTTTTACAATTAGCTCATCGAGGAGCTAAACTTCCTCCCAACTTTAATGTTGAAGATATCATTACACATGAGGAAGAAACCCCACTCACAGCTATGATGAAACAGATGCATGCCATGCAAGTCAAACTTAATAACCTTGAGAAAGAAAAGGAACCCAAGGAGTTCTCCATGGAGGCCCTATGTCCTTTTCCATTTGACAAAGACTTGTACATGCCACCATTCCCAAAAAGAGTGGAGATGTTGAAATATGATAAGTATGATGGACACTCTGATCCTTAAGATCATGTTAGAGAATTCTATACACAATCTATGGATTTCATGCATGAACCAACCTATCTGATGCGTCTCTTTCCTCGATCTCTGGGAGGAGCAGTCATTCATTGGTTCTCTAGATTGCCTTCTACTATCAAAACTTTTGAGGAGTTGATCAAATTGTTCTATCGGCAATACTCCTACAACATTCAAAATCCAGTCACCATGATTGATATCTGCAATCTCAAACAATATCTAGGAGAACCATTCCTGACATTTCTCAAGAGATGGAGGAAGAAATTCTCTCTATATGCTAGGCCTATTCCAGAAACTAAGAAACTAGTAATCTTCATCAATAATCTTATCCCAGAGATCAACTACCCTTTACAAATGCAAGATCATACATCTTTTGATAAGATGGTAGACAATGTGATCAAAATTGAAAAGGTACTTGTGAAAAAAGGAGACATCACACTTTAAAAGGACAAGTACGAATCAAGGTCCAGTTCTAAAGACAAGAACAAAAATTGGAACAAAAATAAAGGCATCATCACAGATGGTGTTGTTGATACCATATATGCCCCATCAAAGGTGCTAGCTTTCAATCTAACTATTGGAACCCAAGCCATCAAAGCCTCATAGCAAAAGGTGTTCGAACCATCTCAAAAGAAGCCAGAATACAAATCTTGGTTCGCTGATAATAAATGAAAGTTCACTCTTCTTGGAGAATCTTTAGAATCAACTATGAGAACAAAGTTGGCTAATAACATCATCTCTTTGCCTGAGATCTGACAATTTGATCCAGATCCTAAACCAAAATGGTGGAGAGAGAATGAATTATGTGATTTCCATCAAGGTAAAGGTCACAAAACCAATAACTACTTACGCTTAAAACATACTATTCAAGATCTGATTGATAAGGGAGACATCATGATTGACAATCATAAGAGCAATAATGGTCATACAACATTCACAGAACCATTTCTGAAACATGGTCAAGAAGTTTCATCTTCTCATCCTAATATGGGGGCAAAGGTCAATTATGCTTACCCTGGAAATAATGATGTTATCAATATGGTTGAACCTTGTCTCTCTGAGCATTGTAATGTCATCACAATTGTGCGAAGAGATAGGGATCATACTTAAGCTAATGTAGTAACTAGATCACAAGCTTAGGCACATCTGAATGGACAAATCCCAGATTCATCAAATGTCCCTAAGATGCCCTTCAATCTTTCTTCCGCTTCTAAATAGAAGGTTGCTTCTAAATCTTCCAATCCTAAAGATACGAGGCCAACATCTTATAGCATTGTTCAACAACTCCAACACACTAATGCAAAAATCTCCATGTTTGAGTTGCTTCGGATATCTCCCGCTCATAGAGCTATTCTAGACAAAGCTTTGCTCCGATCCAATGTTCCTGATGACCTTGATTTAGACAGGTTCCAGACTATGGTTGGACATCTTACGTCTCCATAGTATATATCCTTTTCAGAGGAAGATGACAACTCCTTGAGTCACCTGCATAACCAGCCCTTGCATATAGAAGTCTTGATCCAGAATCATAGAGTCAAATGTGTGTTGATAGATGGGGGCACTAGCCTAAACATTTATTCTTATAGCTTGGTCACACAATTGGGATTTTCAGAATTGGCTATTGCTCCTAGAAAGAAAATAACTATAAAAGCCTATGATGAACAAGAAAGATATTCTAAAGGCACCATTGTCTTACCTATCAGAGCAGGTCCGGTTATTAGAGATACTATATGTCAAGTTCTTGATCTACCTTTGGCTTACAACATTCTTCCAGGGAGACCATGGATACATGAGATGAAGGCTATTCCTTCTACATTCCACAAATGCTTGAAATTTCCTTATGAAGGAGTAGAGGTCACTATTCCAACAGACATATCCACCACTTACAATACATTGAAGGAAAGTGAAAATAAACTTGTGCCTAATAATAGAGAATCTTCCATTGAGCCAACTAAAGAAGCATCCACATCTAAAATGGAAGACATTGCAAAAGAGGTCAATATCAAAGAAAATGGTATGGGAGAATACACCATAGAGCCAGTCTTATCTTTGACATCTCTTCCTATCTCATCTAAGTTTGATGGACAATCTTTAAAATAATCCAAACTAGATTCTAAAGAACCTCTTGAGGCATATAAAAAGAATTTCGTAGCTGAACAAGTCTCCAAGTAGGAATTTGAAGAGGATGAAGCTGTGCTTGCATGGCTTTACAAAGATGAACCTAAATCTCAAGTTGTCCAAACTAGTGATTCTATAGTATCCAAAATCCCTTCTAAGGCATATGGTCCAGGAGATAAACTGATAGCTAAGATGGGATATTCAGGTAAAGAACCTCTAGGAGTCAAAGGAGAAGGTCTTATAACACTTATTTCACATACTAGTAGGGGAAACAAAGATATTGTTGGCTTAGGCTTTAAAAAGAAACCCTTCCACCTCAAAGGTAGTTGTTCCCATGTCATAGAGCAGATCACACTAGGCGAACCCCTTCTTAAGAAGGAAGAAACTGAACCATCAGATAGTGATTTAGACAGCTCAGAACTTATTCCTTATGAGCATTTGCCTAAAGAAATCAAAGACCTTCTTGGTGCTGAAGATGATCCAATCAAAAGAATTAATGTAGTAGAAACACAAGAACCTACTATCAATCAAGAGATAGTTGCAACACAAGAACTAGCTAATCTTGAAGACAATCAAACAGACAAAGAGGAAGGTGGTAGTCATTCTGAGACAGACTCCCATGAGTATGAATTCAAATCTGAATCTGAGGGTAAGCCTTCTTGGGGTATTCATCCTGACTTTACTCGTGTTCTTAGATTTCCTAGAGGCATAGATGAAGAATCTAATGACTATGAATGGGGAGCCGTTCCAGAAGAAGATGAGCTTATTATAGAGAAACATGTTGATGTTATTCACCAATATGTACCTAAACCCAACGTAAGTCTAGAGCGAAATGATGAACTTATCGAGTCTGATCCACCTATGGCTGAATTGGATTCCCATAATGACATTGAGCCTATTCACAAATTGAATGTCTTAAGTTGTAATGTCACCTTTGAACTCGAGCGTCGAGTTAGGACCAATGATGACATATCCATGTCCATAAACACTATCTCCCAATCTTTCCCCATTTTGACTATCCAACATCCTAAACTTCTTGATCAAACCTCCACAAATTCGAGCCATGGTATTTATACCTTCCCAAATGACTATGCCCTTGCTTGCTACCTCAATGTAGTTGAGCCTATGAGGACTTCCATCAATGAACTGAGCGTTAGCATGACGGAGTCGGACATCAAGCATCTTAGTCAGAAAAATAAGAATAAGAACAAAAAGAAAAGGAGTTCTGAAGGTGAAAACCACTTTGTGGTAGTCTCAGAACCTACAAAAGTAAAAATAAAAGATGTATCCAAAGGTGAAAACATCTCTGAGGCACCTAAGGATGAGATATTTGATGTCCTTCTGAGTTATTTACAGGATAGATCTCTAGTTCTAATTGAGCCCACTCAATCTATCAATTTGGGAACAATAGAAGAACCACAGTTGATTCATGTAGCACAATCTTTATCAGAAGAAGAGAAGAAAAAATTTACTACATTCCTAACAGAAAAGAAGATCAACTTTGCATGGAAATATTCAGATATGCCAGGGTTGGATCCTAATCTTATAATGCATCATTTATCTATAGCTCCAAATGTCAAACATGTCAAGCAAAAATTGAGAAAGATGCATCCTCATGTTGCACTCTTGGTAAAAGCTGAATTAGAGAAGCTCCTAAAAGCCGGATTCATCCAAGTTATTGACTATGTAGAATGGATCTCTAATATTGTACCTGTTTCAAAACCAGATAAATCAATTAGAGTGTGCACAGACTTTAGAGATGTAAATAGAGCATGCCCTAAGGATGATTTTCCATTACCTAACATTGATATGATAGTGGACATGACTGTGGGCTTTGAGATGTATTCTTTAATGGATGGTTTTTCTAGATATAATCAAATAAAAATTGCTCCAGAGGATCAAGAGAAAATTGCTTTCACATGTGCATGGGGCACCTTCTGTTGGAATGTCATGCCATTTGGGCTTAAAAATGCTAGGGCTACATATCAACAAGCCATGACTTCTATTTTTCATGACATGATGCATAGGACTATGGAGGATTATGTTGATGATACTTTAGCAAAATCTATGATTCGAGCTGAACATCTAAATGACTTGAGCAAGATACTAGACATAATGGAAAAATTTAGTCTCAGACTAAATCCTAAGAAGTGTGCTTTTGGTGTCACTTCTAGAAAGCTCTTAGGATACATAGTTTCAAAGAAGGGCATTGAAGTTGATCCAACTAAAGTGAAGGCTATCATGGAGATGAAACCTCCAAAGAATATTAGTCAAATGAGGACATTACAAGGAAGAGTCCAATCTATCAGAAGATTCATATCACAGCTAGTGGACATATCACAATCTTTTACAAAAACATTACATAAAGGTGTGATATTTGCATGGAATGAAGAATGTGAGAACAAATTTAACCATATCAAGAAGTATCTATCAAATCCTCCTATCTTGATGCCTCCCATTCCAGGGAAGCGTTTGATCCTATATGTCTCTGCTACAGATACATCACTGGGGGCATTTCTAGCACAACATGATGAGAACAAAAATGAAAGAGCTATATACTATATTAGTAGAACATTGGTTGCATATGAGAAGAACTATTCAATGATTGAGAAAGCTTGTCTAGCGGTGATCTTTGCATCACATAAATTGAGACATTACATGTTAGCTCATACCATACATTTGGTAGCTAAGATTGATCCACTCAAGTACCTACTAAGCAAAGCTACCCTCACAGGTAGATTAGCTAAATGGGTCATGCTCTTAAGTGAATTTGACATTGAATATATTGAGAGAAAAGCTATCAAAGGACAGGTTATTGCTCATCAATTAGCAGATGCACCTATGATTGACGATGCACCAATGCAAATGGAATTTCCAGATTCCTCTATCATGACTCTTTCTTCTAGAGAATGGCAGTTATTCTTTTACGGCTCCTATACACAGAATGGATCAGGAGTAGGCATATTATTCATAACTCCTCAAGGATACTCAATCCCAAAAGCATTCAGATTAAAGTTCCCTTGCACAAACAATATTGCGGAATACGAAGCCCTTTTGAATGGTATGAAAATAGCAATTGAATGGAGAGTAACAGAGCTACACATTCATGGAGACTCTCAACTTGTAATCCTTCAAGTCAATGATGTGTACCAAACTAAAAATGAAAAGCTCATTCCTTATAAGAGAATGGTAGATAATCTAAAGAAGTATTTCATATCAATCACATTTGAGCAAATACCTAGAACGGAGAATAAGGTTACTGATGCAATGGTAACATTATCTACTTTATTATAGTAGCCTGAACATGAGCTACGCTACGAGTTCCTAGTGGAAGCACTATCTTATCCTACATATGATTCCCTTGAAACCCGCATGATCTGCACTGTTGTTGGTCATGATTCATCCAGATACAAAAACCTATTTTCCTATCTCCAAGACCAAATCATTCCCGATACCTTCAATCGCCATGAAAAGAGATACCTTATTCGTAATGCCTCCTGATATGTCATCATTGGTCATGATCTATACAAATGAGGTCTAGATGGTATGCTACTTAGATGTTTAGAATGGGAAGAGTCTCAATGTGCATTAGAGGAAGTCCATGATGGTATTTGTGGGTCACACTCGAACGGTTTAACACTAGCTCAAAAAATTATTAGGGCTAGGTACTATTGGCCTGAAAAGGAGAAAGAGTCTATCAAGTTTGCTAAGAACTGTCAAAAGTGCCAAGTGCATGGCAAATTAATTCATGCTCCAGGGTGAGATCTAATTCCCTTTACTATACAATGGCCTTTTGATCAATGGGCCTTTGTTCTTATAGGAGCTATACATCCTCATTCTTCTAATGGACATACTCATATAATCATAGCTACAGATTATTTTACAAAATGGGTAGAAGTAGTTCCCTTAACACAAGCAACTGGAAAACAAATATCTATGTTCATCTTGAACTATATCATATGCAGATATGGGATACCTCATTCCATAATCACAGATAACGGTGGACAATTTAAGAATAAAGATTTGGATGATTTATGTGCCAAATTCAAGATTACACAACATTCATCATCTATCTACTATCCTCAAGGGAATGGTCAAGTAGAGGCTTCTAACAAGAATCTATTGAAAATCTTGCATCGTACAGTTAATAAAATAGGAAGAGACTGGCATCTCATGATCAATCTAGCTCTCTGGGCCTATAGAACAAGTATCAGAATGCCCACTGGGCTACACCTTTCACTTTAGTATATGGGTCTGAAGCAATACTGCCTATTGAGGTTGAAATCCCATCACTAAGAATTAGAATGCATGGTCTAGTAACTGATGATGACTACAAAGTGTCTAGGTTGCAAGAACTTAAACTACTAGATGAGTGCAGACAAGCATCATATGATCATCTCAGAGTATATCAAAAGAGAATGTCTAGAGGTTACAACAAGAAAGTCAGACACAGAGAATTTCAGGTTGGTGATCTAGTCTTAAGAGAGAATCCTAAAAATCAATCACATCAAGAACGCAAAGGGAAGTTTGAACCCAACTAGCTGGGTCCCTTTGTAATCACTACTACTTTTGGCTCTAGTGCCTATCAACTCTCAATGACTGAAGGAGAACAGCTCTAAGAACCAATCAACGTTCTCCATCTGAAGAAATTCTATGCCTAAGGCATTCAGTCTATGGTAAAATGTCCTTAAAAAATCTTAAAAATTGGAAAAAGTCCTGAAAAAATGAACATCTTGGTGAAAACCTAGCAATAGGCACCTTGATGATTCACAAAAAAAAGTAAAAAATATCAAAAGTACAAAAAAAAATTGAAAAAATGAAAAATACAAAAAAAAGAAGAAAAAGAAAAAGTGTCTTGGTGAAAACCTGGAAACAGGCACCTTGGTAGCAAAAATAGAATCTCTGCCAACATGGTGAAAACCCAGCAAACGGGCACCACTTGTTTCAAAATGCTCCATCTATCAGTGCAATCTTGGTCTTTCCCAACTTTCAGTCTTGCTTTAGTTTGTACATATCTCCTGGTTTGTTTCTGCATTCTTGTTTTCAATAAGTTGGTTTGTACACCAATCAGCTCAAGTGTCGGTATCCTATCAATGTTAAAACTTGGGGGCAATCAATGTCATATCCTATGGTCTCCAATGTATCTTAGACGTATCATATCCACTTAGAGTCCTTTGAAGCTTCATTCGAGTCAGTCAATCAGTCTTGTCTCTAGAAAGGATTTTGCATCTACAACAACGCAATCAAACACAAACTGGAAACAATCTATGCTTTTTACATGCTTTTATCTCCTTGTATGCTTATTGATTCACATTGAGATTTTTTCATATTATGTCCTTTCGAGCTCTTCGATGATGTCCTTTACAGGATTTAGAGAGTGATGATTGGGGGCATAATCTTTTCTTTGTCTTCTGCTTGTATGTGAAGATCTAACAACTTTGGAAATTCTGGATTGAAATGGTGTCTGACTATAAGAGCCTCTATCTCGAATTGGATGGCCACACGTACCTCGACCATTGATACCCAAAAAATTCAAGGAAGTTTTATCTTGTTGATGATTGTAGCATCGGTCAGATAAATAATACCAATAATATGATCATTATGAGAAATGACATATTATATATATATATATATATATATATATAATTAGATTATAATTATTCTTATAATAACTATTTAATTAATTGATAAAATAAAATAAATAATAATGAATATACATGTCCCATGAAGGGACATGTCTCTTAATGTGTTTTCCTCAATATAAATAACAGATCACTGCTCTTGGAAAATATAGACCGAAGAGGCAATGTTAATACATTTGTAGCGATCCTAATAACTCAACATGGTATCAGAGCCAGGCTACAAATACAATCATAGACACCATGGAGAATGCAAGGACAATTCATGTAATTGATCTAAGGATGAGAACTGCGTCACAACAGACAGTAATACTCTAGGGAAGGCAATTCATAAGAAATCTAAGTTAAGACATCAGAGACATTTGTGATTGCGTTTAGCCATTATTTACGCAAAATGCAACTATGAAATACATGTCCTTAATGCTTCCGCAAATTGCCAGCAGATAGCATTCTTCCAGCATCGAAGATTCGATCTTGTCAATAATATTTATGTTCTCAATAAGTTTAGATTGCAGTTTACATGCTTAAAAGTGGTGATCAATTATTACAACCCACCATGATTCGCGACTACACTAATCAATAGTCAAATACAAAGGACAGTGCCATAAGATATTGAACTATTGGATTGATTAATATTGACTGACTTCCATCAATATTAAGGAAGCGATTGCTGGAAAGAAGGCATTGATTAAGAGTAACAAAACCAATCAGATGGTATTATAGAAAGAAGTCAGCAGTAGATCACCTCGGGAAATGACATGGAAGTCTAAGGAAGACCATTGAAAGATATATAGACATACATAAAGAGAAGACTTGTATGTTTATCATGACTCAAGATTTATAGAAGTTATAAGCACACTATATGCTATAATGTTCAAGTATACGGAAATGAAGGTTATTGTTCGAAGGGTGTGCATCTATGTTAGTGGGAGCAGTTGAAGAACATTCTTTAATTACATGAGATCAGTATTTTCTTTTGAGTTCAATTTCTAAGTATTGTATTTCTAATCTCTTATTCGTATTTCTATAACATACTATAAGAGCTATTTGCCTTGATCTTTTCTGAGGATGCTCTTGCAGGAAAAGGAGGATTGATATCAGATTGAGAGGGAGTTTGACACTTCATCAGAGGTAACATTGGATGAGGAGCTCTAAAGATTGACATTCAGAGGGAGTTCAAAAGTTCATATGTGTGCGACTATATGATTTCAATGGGCCTACCTCCTGTGTACATCATTAGGAAGTGACGACTTCCAAATGATTATCACTTGTATTTGCAGAAGTTATTGGAAGGTGACGATCTTACAATAACTTAAAATCATGATATACATTATTTATAATGTTGAAACAGATCATGATGAATTAATGCAACAACTAAGTGTTAGATGTCATTAAGTTGACGGTCTATGAGTTGTTTGCATAAATATATCTTGTAAAGCAACAACTAAGTGTTAGATGTCAAATTGACGGTCTATAAGTTGCTTGTATAGATACATCTTGTAGAAGCAACAACTAAGTGTTAGATGTCATTAAGTTGACGGTCTATAAGTTGTTTGCTTAGATATATCTTGTAAATCAACAACTAAGTGTTAGATGTCATTGACGGTCTATGAGTTGTTTGTATAGATATATTTAGGTATCTGGTGAAATATCATGTGTTGATATTCTACAGGCCAGTACCTTATTGAGTATTTGGTGAATGTCATGTGTTGACATTCTGATAGGCCAATACTCAAGAGTTTGTGGATAGAATCATCGATGGAGGCAATCTACATTTGAGACTATGTTTCTATTGATTACATCATGAGTATGATGCCTTTATTGCTTACATCATATGATTGATGTTGTCAAGTGTCTTAAGTGTTGACATTGGATTGATTTATCCTCCCTAGCTAAGAGGGAGTGTTGATGATTGTAGCATCGGTCAGATAAATAATACCAATAATATGATCATTATGAGAAATGACATATTATATATATATATATATATATATATATATATATATATATATATATATATATATATATATATATATATATATATATATATATATATATATATATATATATATATATATATATATATATATATATATATATATATATATATATATATATATATATATATATATATATATATATATATAATTAGATTATAATTATTCTTATAATAACTATTTAATTAATTGATAAAATAAAATAAATAATAATGAATAGACATGTCCCATGAAGGGACATGTCTCTTAATGTGTTTTCCTCAATATAAATAACAGATCACTGCTCTTGGAAAATATAGACCGAAGAGGCAATGTTAATACATTTGCAGCGATCCTGATAACTCAACAGATCTAACTATTGTTTTTTGAGTGAGTTCTTTCTCCTATTGTGAAACATAATCTTACCTAAGTATGTGAACGATAAAGGGTCACTACGGGTAATTCACATTGGTTTTAGAATGATCTCTCGACTGTTTGATGTGTTTGTACTGCAAGTCGTATTCTGGTCATCATGATGTTTATTTTTTGATGCTTATACAAATTGCTATATCAAAATGGACATGATATTCAGGTCATCCTGGTGCTTATGCTTTGATGCTTATATCTAATCCAACATTTCGAAAACAAAATCAATATTCATATATCCATGGTTTCCTAATCAGTGGATGTTGTATTGATTCTTGCGCATACAAGTCGATATTCATATGTCTATGGTTTCATAACTAGTGGGCATTGTATTGATTTATCCGGTTACTTAAAAATTCAATGATGAGAATGACCGACACATGATCAGTGACTAGGTCCTAGGTCCTAGGTTGCATTTCATTCTGCATGTCTCTTTGCATTTTGCATGTTTGCATGATCTCACAATGGTTGGATAAACTTCAATGCTTAAACAATTCTTCAAATATCTCTTCAAATCTAACAAGAGCTGAAACCTAACTCGAAGGTCTCTTCATCGACTCGCAAGTAGTTATCCTCCTAGGTTAAACATCCTTTTTGACATAAGACTGAGTACTTGTCTTCATCAATACCTGCAAAACATATCATGTGTATCATTGCATTTACATATCATAATCATTTGTTGCATTACCATTCATCCATGTGCATAAGCATAAAATCATACATACATTTTTCCAAAATCAAATACATTTGCATAACATCCATACATTTGAAAGAAATCATTGCATTGCATATATCCATACATGTATTATAATCTACTCATAGAATAAACATCACATGATATCATCATAAATCAAAACATGACAAGTACAAATGAAGTCACAACCAAAATATCGATCTCATAAATATATATCAAAAATCTTGAACTAGTTAGGGGTGCACTACTGGCACAATATACAAAAGAATGAGCTCAGCTGAGCTATCAGAATCAGAACAGTATATCAGAATCAAAAGATAAAAAATGTCAGTACATATCACAGATCAATCAGCTCTTAGCCTGATCCTCTACACCTGGTGGAGGAGGAGGTGGTGCATTTGGTACTGCCTTTGCTCTAGGTGCTCTGGCTCCCTCTGATGCCATCATGTACTGTGAATAGGAGGGAACTCTCTGTGCAGTAGGAACAACTGTATAATATGTGGACACATAATAAGCTGCCTGTGAGGTCTGATGAATCACCTCTACCTGCAATCTTTGTACCTCCGCACACAGCTAAGTCTGCTGTCTATCTACCTCTATATATCGCTCCTCCCATCAAGCACTATGCACCTTCAGGTCCTTGACCTGAGCATTGAGTCATCTAATAGTGTCCAGTGGGGTAGGAGGAGCAGTAGGATCAATGTCTGGTATCTCAGTATTTGGGGCAACCTGCTCAGTGGTCTCTGCTCTCTGCACCCTACGACATCTAACCTTAACACCTAAATCAAAACCAGTGTCCCCCTTTATGAAGTCCATACCACCACCTACCACCTGCTCAGCTGCTAGTACCTCATTAGCTGAACCAACTCAATAAACACTGACCCCAAGCCAACTTAGAGGGAGTGGCCATCAAACGTGCTACCATAGGGGCCCAACCCATCAAAAGACCATTCTGCTGACGATCAAACATGATAATACCACCAATCAATCCGGCAATGATGCACTCCAGCCAGTGTGTCTATCCATATCTCTGAACTAAGGTCTCCTAGGAAATGGAGGCCGTCATTTGAGTGTCATCTCCGAAGAGACATCTGAAAGCTAATAGGCCTGAGTTCCCTGAACTCACATACTCTGGTCACCGGCCTACATGAAAAGGAATGCGCAGTATATGGTACACATCCTCAGGGGCAACAGTGATCTCCCCCATCGGCAAGTGAAATGTCTGGGTCTCCGAGTGGAATCTCTCAATCAGAGCAGTCAACAGTCCATGATTTACCCTAATCTCGGGTAAATGTATCAAGTGATCGAATCCACAAGAAGCAAGGTGGACCCTCATGGGGTTTGGCAAGGACACACATAGTCTTTGTGTGGCAGGATGCAAGATCCGCACATGTACATCTAGATATATGACCTACACAACACAAAAATGGGGAATCCTATCAGTAATGTGGTCACAAAACAGGTTACAAGCACAAAAATGGGGTAGTTCAGTATTTCAAAAGGTAGGTTAATAGGTCAACAATCAGGCTAAGGAATTAGAAAAATAAAAAATTTGACCTAATACTGAGTTTTGAGCTCATTGTTTTCCATACGACATTTCAGAATGGCATGAAAAGTCATACGAGTCTCTACATCATACCAAACGACAAAGCATAGTTACACGACAATGCATCCCTCATCGTACGAGTTATGAGGGACCCGATGAAACATCGTATGACTCATGGGTCCCTCTGATACGAGTCATGGGGGCCTATGAAATGACAATCTAGCTACAGTTGAAAAGTCGTACAAGTCTCGCTGGGGAGTCGTACGAGTTTCCGTGCATGCAAAATTCAAAAATGGAAAAAACATACGAAAAAAATCTACAAATGCTATAAAACATGGAAAAATTGAAATTTTAGCAAAGCACAGAGGTCCACCTACCACATGTCCATACTGTTGAGGTCTCTGGTGTCTCCGGCTACGCTCAAATCGGTGCGAACTCACAGGTACCTTTGGTTCTGCCACTTTATCTGCCATTTTGCTTAGAGGGCTCCACAAGTTTCTAAAGTCAAAAGGTTGAAATGAATTGAAAATGACCCTTCCGACCTTTATATAGCTTTTGACCTAATTTTGAAAAGTGCTCCGTTTTTCATGAAAATTGCACCCCTGGCTAATTTCAACATTCTGAATTCATTTTTTGGATCAAAATTAACATCTAAGATCATTTACTATGTCAAAATCACGATTTAAAATTTTTGGACCTAGGACGGTCTACTGCTTGCATAATCGACCTTCATTCATCACAGGAATCCAGTATTCAACTTAACTGATTATCTTCCATCAAACTATTGAAATTTCAACTGGGTCAACTATGGTCAACTCATGGTCAAACCTAGTCAAACTTGGTCTTCTGGACCTCCAAATGATGTAGAATGTGTTTTCAAACGTGTATAACCACTTCTCAAATCAATTAACATGCTTCTAAACCATTCAAACACTGACTTTTCTTGTCAGGTTTCAATTTTAATCCCGAAGGGGGCATGGTATTGCACATCATTCAAGTCTGTAATCTAATTTTGAAATCATATCTTTCCTCAGTAATCAAGACAACAACCATGTCTAGTTGTTGATTCATCAAAAAGACCTCATCGCTCGAGGCAAATCAATCATCGCTTGGGGCATATCAGATTCATCGAGATCCATATCAATCTGGTATTCTCTTAATCTTGTAAATTGTATCAGTTTTTGTAACTATCGGTTCAATTGTGTTATTTCCTTGGTTCTTTGGAAACAAAAGGGTTCAGATGTGATACCAATGTGATTCTTATTGACAATCGGGTCTAGAATCGATCCCTCACTTCTTCGCAATCATAAGGTTTAGAATCAGGTGTTTTGACACTTTTTCGCAATCATCGGTTCATTGCTGTTATAGTTAACATTATCTTAGGTCATTCATGACCTATTATCTTCATATCACAATTTCTGTCTCATATCAATATCAATTTCAGACATCAGTTTCAACATCATACACAGACTGTCTTTGAACCACTGCGCTTCGCACAACAATTCAAAGAGGGGCAAAATGTAATACCCCAAAAATGGGCTATAGGTTCATTAACCTCCTATATCGACACATCAAACGAAATCGACATTGAAGTCCTAACCAAAGGCACATCTGAACATCATTGAATCCTAATTGATCATCTCAAATTTTGCATTGGGGAATATTCCTAGTAATATTCTTAATTATCGTAATTATCTTTAATTTAATGATTATTTGGTGATAAATCCTATTTATCCTAAAGTTTGATTAATTGAATATTCTCAATATTTAATTAATTAGATTTAATACTGCCACTTAATTATTTAATTGAATTTAATTATATTTATTCCTAATTATTATTATTCAAATTTGACAATAAATTAAAATTCCTATCATTAATTGATTAAATTCTTATTTAATTAATTAAAGCAAGTTGTCATATTTAATGATATTATTTTGGAATAAAAGTTTGATTTAATAATTGATTAACCCATAAATCAATTGTTTTATTTTTTAAATCAGTTAAGTTGAGGATAAATCACTTTATTTATTTATTTAATTCATGATTAATTGTGCACATCCAAAAAGCAGTTAAACTATAAATCAGAAAATCAATTCAATTTGTTTTAAAAATAAACTCAACTCTCTTTTGAGTTAAAAGCTAATCTCAACTTCTGATTTAAATCAAAAAGCTATTTTTGCATGATTTTTTGTGAGTTAACTATCTTTTATTCCTTGTTGACTCAAAAATCAACTGAGTGATTTATGGCTTTTCCCATGCATCCCCAAAGCCTTGGATTTCTATAAAATCAAGACTCAGCTCTTCAATCTCATATCTCATAATTTGCAAACTTATGCTGGCGAATTAGTATTTGAGGAATTGAAGCTTCTTTGCGAATCAACAACTTTGTGAGATCATTCATATTTAGCATATCATTGTTAGATTAATTGTATTGCATGTCAGTTTTTCATCTAGAATAGATTTCATATCAGATTTTTCATATTATTGCATAGAAAAACCAAAAAAATAGATTAATTAGCATCCATTTCATATATAGATTCTGCATTCAAATCCTTCATTTAGGTGTTGTCAAGGTCACTGATCTCGGTCCAATCTGAGAATACATACTCACATCTATTAGAAGGCAGTAAATCGCATGGTTAGTTTAGTTTTCATTTCATTGCATGATTTCAATTTTTGCTAACCTTTGATGTTTTATTGAAGTGTTGTGTCTACAGCTAGGTAAAATTCACACACACACTCTTACCCATTGATTTCCTTCAATTTCCTGACTTGGCACATTATCTAAGACCTTTTGACTAGAACTTGAAGCTTGATTCTGAGACTTGTTATTTTCCCTTGCTAGGAGTATAGGTATGAATGACATCAACTTCTTTATCTTGACATGACTCACTTTACAATGATTCCCATTCCCAATTGTTCGAATCCTCATCACTTTGGGACCCTAGTTGCAAAATTTGGTCATAAACCAAGGGATATTTCTTTTGACTATACCCTTGTTCTAGGTACCCTAATTGAGTATTTTCTTTACTATCTCTCCATGACATTTCAATAGGTTCTATTAATCCTTCATTTCTTGTAGCTAAAGGCCCTTGTCCTTTGTATCCCATTTTCTGTATGATTTGAAATCCTTTGCCATATTAGTGAGTGGGAATGCATATGTTTTGAATCCACTTTTCATGTGCACTTGATTCCTCATCTTTATATAGCTAATTTAAGATTTCATTATCTTCCTCATCCATGGATGAAGAAATGCTTGCCCTCACAAAGTGGTCATTGTATTTATGAGGTAGATTGGATTGTCTTCCATGGGATTTTGGAGATAAGGGTAGATCCATCATAGATAATGAATATTCACCTACACCCTTTTGTTTGATTTGACATTGCTTCTCAAAGTTCTTCATCATGTGGTCCATCTTTTCAAAATGGGCCTCCTTGGTGTAAACTTGGATAGATCTTGCTTGATCTTCTTTCGGTTCCTCATGAGCATTTTTCTCACTAACCTTCTCTTTTCCTTTTGTCGATGTAGTTAGGTTAGTGGGAACTTGGTAATTTTCAACAACAACACTTTCTTTTTCTTTTCCTTTCAAAGATGGAAGATCTCTTGAACTTTGTCCTTGCTCTATTCTTTGGGAAATAGACCCTTCTGCATTATACGAGACTAAGGAGTCATTAATAGGCTTCATGTTATTACAATATTGGAAGGGGTTCGAATCCCCACTTACCATGACTTCTTGTCCTAGGTAGGGAAATTTGAGACATTGATGGTAGGTTGAAGGTATGGCTTGCATTTCATGGATCCATGGCCTTCCTAATAGGATATTGTAAGTCAATTTTAGGTCAAGGACTTGACAAATGGTCTCCTTTTGCATTGGACCAACTCGGATGGGAAGTACTATGATACCTTTGGAAGCTCTTTCTTCACCATTGTAGGCTTTTATGGTTATCTTTTTCTTTGGGCCAATAGCCTCCTCATAAAATCCTAAGGATTTTACCAAGTTTAAGGTACAAAATATTCAAGCCGGCTCCCCCATCAATGAGGACTCTTTTCACTCTATACTTGTGGATTAGGACCTCTATATGCAAAGGGAGATTTTGTGGGTAGTTTAAAGACATATCATCTTGTTATGAAAAGGATAAACAATGGGGTGCAACAAGATGGCCTAACATGTTTTGGAATTTATCCACATCTAAATTTAAAGGCACATTTGTCTCCACTAAGGCTTTTTCTAGAATCTCCTTATGAGTTGATGAAAGCTTGAGTAATTCTAGAATAGAGATTTGAGCAAGGGTTCTTTGTAATTGATCTACCAAATTATATTGTTTTAAAGATGAAGATGAGGTTTGATTTGGTAAGACAATTCTTGGGGCACCTTCTAGTAAGGTAATCTTTGATGCTTGCCCCCTAGTTACAACATTAGATGTTGCTTCTTTTGGCTTTTCTTTCACCACAATCACATTTATAGTGTTTTCATCACTTCTTAGATTATTGATGGTGTTATCATAAGTATGAGCAAAGTTAACCTTCTCATTACCTCTTTTGTTGTTAGGATTGGTATTTGATGATTCCCCTTTTTCATGATTTAAGAAAGGGTTTTTGAAATCCGTATGGTCTTTGTTATTTTGAGGCCCTTCCACTTTTATTGTTCCATCATCAATTAGGTCTTGGGAAAGATGTTTCAATTTCATGCACTCATTTGTTTTATGTCCTTTGTTGTGATGGTATTCACAATGATGAGAATCATTCCACCAATTGGGTTTGACTTGGGGTTCATATGGCCTCAATTTGGGTAAGGTAATGATTTTAGTATCCACCAAAGTCCTTAATGCATTTTCCAAAGGTTCACCAAAAAAGGTGAATTTTCTCTTTTGATATGTGGAAAAGAATGGCCTAGGTTTATTGACATTGGAATTATTAAAGGGGTTGTTGTTGTTGTTGGCATTGTCATTGTTTCCATTGTTATGGTTATTGTGATTAAAAGGAGCTTTGGTCATTTGATTTACATTATACGTTGGATTTGACTTGCTTTATAAGTTAAAGGGAGTAGCCTTTAAGTTGTGCGCTTCCACAACTCCATCATTCACAAGATTTTTATTATTATTTTTCAACCATAGTCTTGGTTTGTCATTGTGGTTGTTTACTCCTTTATTATTGTTATAGTTAGATAAGTTATGATTGTTGTTAGTGTTGGTATAGGGTTTAGTATCTTTGAATAACTTAATTTCCCCTCTTTTAACCAACACTTCTTCAATTTTGATCCTGTTTTCAATAAGCTTTTCAATAGTTGGGGGACATTGAAGTTGGAGCCTATAATTCATCTCCACATTTAGGTTATTCATAAATATCTCCATTTTTTCCTTTTTGGGTATGCTTCATGGATATCTTGCGAAGACTATTCTCCACCTTTAAAGAAACCCTAGGAAAGATTCACTATCTCATTGTTTAGTGTCTCATAGGTTGAGCATGGTGATCTCATGCTCGATGTTGTAGGAATAGTGTGTTACAAATTTGGAGGCTAATTCCTCAAATGTCTTTATCCCTTGTGGAAGTTTTGAGAACCATTCCATTGCTTGGCCTCCCAAACTTCTTGGGAACAGTCTCATTAAATAAGTTGTGTCATGCATGAATTCGATACTTAGAGCACAAAATTCTCTAAGGTGGTCTTGTGGGTCTGATTTACCCATATATTTGTTATATTTGGGAAAGACCACATTGATTGGGAAAGGTGCCCTAACTAAGCTTTTATCAAAAGGAAATGGGTGCAAGGCCTCGATGGAAAATGGCTTAGGTTCGACTGCCTTCTTCATTAGGTTGATTTGGGCTTGGAACATTTTTAGTTGTTTATTCATCGCACCCATCGGATTATCATCTTCCTTGTCTTTCTTAAGTTGATCAACGTCATAATCATGTGGAAGTTTCACCCCTACTTGGGCTAAATTTAGGAAATATCTTTCCCTATCTCTTTCTATTAATTTGTCCATGACTTCAAGAAATTCAATGTCTCGAGCCACCCTATTAGATTTATATTTGAGTGTTTCTTTAGGTCCTTGATTGGCATTATTAATGTTGTCATTATTTCCTCCATGGATGTAATCATAAAATCAGAGTTTCTATCCATTGGATCAGTTCTCTTTTCAAAAAGATTTGGGAGACTATCCCCTTGGTTGTGATTTATAAAAGAGTTTTGAGATTCAAATTTGGGGACCTCTTTTGCAATGCAAGTGTTGTCTTCTTGTAAAGATAACTTGAGTCTATGAGATCGTGTAGAAACCAACATTCAACAAGGTTTGATTTAAGATTGTTTTCCCCAAACTTGGTAATTGTTTATTTTTATGAAGAGATTAAAAATATAAGATGAATTTTTAAAATGGATATCTCTCACTTATTGCAGGTATTTTTCAAACAAAGCAATCACAAATACACTTGTTCTTTTTAACCCTCTACACATAAAGTGTTTGAATGTATAAGAATGTTATCATGGGTTTTTGCACAAAAAGACACTTCAAGCAATCTACCTAGTTCACAAGTTGGTTTGTAAACATGGCTCTATAAGGTAGGCTTTGCTAAGTTAACAAGGTATTTAATCAAGATTCCGTTCAAAATGGACATTAAGTTTTCATCCTCCAAAAATTAGGTGGCTTCCCACCACTGGTATGTTAGAGTTTTGCGCAATCCTGTAGGACTACTCAAGGAAGTTCGAAAGCTTAATATCCTTTTATCACACACCCCATTAAGGATGCATGCATTTCATTTTATAGTGGGTTGGATTTTTGCGGCAAAGGAAAATGTATCCCACTTTGGGTTGTCCCTCTCATCGGCCTTGTTAAGGCAAATCTCAGGAGGCGAGCCCACTAAAGATCTAGCATATTCATATTGAAAGTGATAAAAATGGAATTAAGAGATAGGTTGTGGGAGTTTGATTCACCAAAAAGGTGAAGAGCATATCCTTATCTATTCTTTCTTCCCAGACACTATTAACAAATTTCAATTTCCAAAACCCACTAACTAATGGGAATTGAGTATTTCTACTCTTTTCCACAAACAAGGGGTTGTTTGATTTAGTGCTTGATTTTATCCTTCAAGATAATTACTTACTAGATTTGAACAAAAATCACAAGGCCACAATTTAAAGAAAAAATGACCAAGTTTAGGCTTACCTTCAATCGAAGCTAGCAAAGGCTAGGGGCATTTTTGATGATTTTTCCATGATTTATGCTCACCTAGTGGCGATCGCTCCTTCCTTTTGGCCTCTCCTCCGACAAGTTAGTCAACACAAATAAGCAAAAATGAAGAAAAACAAGAACAAAGTTGAAATCTAACCTTATTTATCCAATTTTGAAATAAATCAATTAAGGCAAGTAAATCCAACTTAATGAGGCAAATTTAGATTTATATGCCTCTACAATCTTCAAATAATGCTCATATACCTCAGCTTCTTATTGTGAGTTCTCCAAAACTAGCTGAATGTTTGCAATATTATCCTCTTTATTCTTTTTGGCCAAGGCTTTTGCTTCACTATTGATTTTGGTCTCTGGCTTTTTCACTTTTTTATGACCAGTCATCCTGAAGACATAGACAAATCATTTTTCGGATGTTAGATTCTGGAAATTTGCAGTTTAATTGAATGCACAATAGAATCTATTAAATGTGCTGCTAAAATTTTTAGATGCGCTACAGGAAAAATTAAAAGCACAAAAACATAATTTAAATGTGCTATTGTAATCAGCAAAGATGTTAAAAGAAATCCTCAAACGCACATCAGGAAAAATAGAAAGCGCTCCCGAGTCAGGGCACATGCGCTGAAAGAAGGTAAGATAAGAAGATATAAGTATTGGAAGTGCTAAAACTCTGTGTAAAGGCACACAACTTTTCCACGGATGTGCTATTTTAGGCCTTATACGCGTTGCATGAATAGGTGTACGTGCTGCAGAAACTGGTAAAAGCACTGCAAAACCTACAAAACAAAGAACAATAGAAAAATATGCTAGAAAATATCAATTTCTCCGAATATAAAAATTAGTGAGGCCTAATGCCCCATGGTGGGTGCCATTTTGTGTACTAGGATTAGTACCTTCATAGGGTTAGCTTTGTCAAATAAATCAAAATAAGAACTAAATTACCACAAAAGCAATCTAATTAAGCTATTTAAAAGACAAATGAGCACTCTATGGATCTCTAATTAGGGATGCTAATGAAGAGCTCTCAGAAAGCTCTCACTAGTGACAGTCCTAATATGAGAAAGTATGATAAAACAAGCTAAAACAAGTTAATTCCAAATGAAATAGACTAATTAGCTCCTAGATTTTGCCTTTCTAGCTTAAAATTGCAAGAGATTTGATGCTTTTCAAATACTTGTGGATGATTATTGCTTGAATTATGCCTTGCTTTTATAGATTTTGGCAAGGGTAGGGGTGGAGTTGATTTGATCATGGTTTGATTAGGGTTAAGTCCATGGTTCCACCTTTGGAGATCATTTAAATATTTTGTCTAGTGGGTTGGTAAAGTTATCAGCTATCTATTCCTTTGAATTCACATACTCCAATATCACATGCTTATCTTGTACTTTCTCTCTCAAGTAATGATACTTGATAGAAATATGCTTGGTCTTTGAATGCATCACCAAATTCTTTGATATGTTAATAACACTTGTATTATCACAATGAATTGTAATTGGATCAATAATCTTCTTGTATAACTTCAAGTAATTGTTTGATCCACATAATGTTAGAACAATTTATAGCTGCAACAACATACTCAACTTCGACATTAGATTGTGAAATACAAATTTGTTTCTTGCTTAACCATGTCACTAATCTTTCTCCTAAAAAGAAAGCTCCGCCACTTGTGATTTTTTCATCATCAATGTTTCCAACCCAATCAACATTAGTATATACCTTGAGATCAAAATCTCCTCCTTTTGTGTATAGCAGACTGAAATCTTCAGTCCCTTTCAGATATCTAAATATTCTTTGTACGTATGGAGGTGCGGTAGGCCCAAAGGGCAGGGTTGAGTTGCAGGTGCCAATCACGACCAACACCATCGACAATTTTCTTGAGAATTTTCAATATAGTCTTATTCGTAGCCTCAACTTGATTGTTGCCTTGCGGGAAGTATTTGGATGAGCAATGATGGGTAATGCCAAATTTCTTACAAAGGTTAGCGACATCCTTATTCTTGAAGGGCATTCCATTATCAATATGAAGATCTTTGGGGATGCCATAACGACAAATTATATAGTTAAGGATAAACTTGGAAATTTGCTTATTGGTAGTGTAGGTGATGGGGATTGCTTCAACCCATTTGGTAAAATACTCAGTGGCAGCTAGGATATACTTGTAGCCACTGACATAATTAGGGAATATCTTGCCCACTAGGTTAAATTCCCAATGGGAGAAAGGCTAAGGTGTGATGGTGGGTTGGAGGGATTGAGTGGGGACGTGTATCAAATCATCGTGCTGCTGGCAAGGAACACATTTCATTATTGAAGTATTGGGGAAAGGTAAGCCAAATGCTCCCCTTTATTACACATAAAAAAGGAATAAGATGCTATGTGTTGTGAAGCTAGGAAGACGAAGAGGTCAAGTTTCTAGAGTATGTAGAGAAGGAATTACTAATATGCTTGTGTCATCAAATTCACTAAAGACTAGGCACACAAAAAATTAAAAAGTCCACCGAATGCAAAACAAATAAAAAAGTGGATGCCCTATTAAAATATATAGTTGGAAAAGATCTTTACTTGTTCATCGATCGAGGATTCAATATTAAGAATTCATTTAGATTTTTATTTCATTTTCAACTAGATTAATATTAGTCTTGTAATTATGATTACTAAAATCACAAGTGTTTTAAAGCCACACTAACTATGATTAGTACAAATGTGTAATATGTTCAATCTTAACCTCACGATACTAAATTCAATAAATAAAACTAATTTCCATATTAAAAAAATAGAGCACTATATTAAACAAGCATAAAATAGAAATCTATGCAAAAACTATATATTGCATCTCAACATATGAGAATTCACTCAATATATAATTTTGTCACCATATATCTTTAACCTATATCTAGATAGAGAGAGTACGAAGGATGCTAATTTAAGTGAATTATTGATATCATTGTAAAACATTTAAACCAATTATTCAATATACTTATAATTAAGCTAATGTCTCAAGCCAACTTTATTTAGAACACATCAATCTTGGGCCCACTAGTTGTGGGGGAGTGGCACATGATCATAATGGTAGGTTTGTCTTGGTGGTGGCTCTCCCTTTGGGAATTCAGAAAAACCACTATGATGAGGCAAATACAACCTATATTGGAACCAAAGTGGCAATCTCTAATAGCTATACGAGGATTTGGCTTGAAGATGACTCTTTAAACATTATCAATTATTTAAGGGGTGTTCAGATCCCTAGTTGGACAATCAAGAGCTTAATCTTGATAGTATAAATATACTTAACACTGTAGAAGATTATAAAACATCCCATGTCTTTCATGAAGGTAACAAAGTTGTTGATGGGTTTGCTAATTTTGTAGTCTGGCAACCTAATATTATTTGGTGGGGGAATTACAACCAAATCCCCATAGAAATTAAAATGCTCACCATAAAAAGTGTCATTCATCTTTATTAATTTATTTGAACACACTAACAACATCAAAATACTCCTATGGTCTTGCTAACACCAACCCAAAAAGCCAACACTAGATACACAATAAGAAATTTTGGAAATGAAGACATTACACTCTTTCTATCCTTATCACTCCCTCACTCTCCAACTCTCCCTATAGTAAACATAACATGAGCCTATTGCAAATGGTGCTTGATTATCTTCTTGATTGAAAGGTTTTATTCTAGTCATGTTTGGAGGGATGAATAGTTGATTTGAAGCTATGCTTTCTCCATTGAGACCTTTGTTGCACAAATAACATTATTTGATAAATGGCCTATCGATTGACCTCATGTATTGTAAACATGTATGCAACTAATAGACTAATTTTTTTTTCCTAATATTCCCTCCACCCCCTCTTCGACGTACCCATTGCACACCAAGGTGCAATTCCTAATGATTAGAAACCTTTAAAATAGGGTAGATTTCGTCCCCTTTAACTATCTTTCTAATCCCCATCCCCATTTACAAATAGATCTAAAAATCAATACTATTCGAAAAGATTTAAAAATGCTCAATTATATTGAAATATTTATATAATGACTCAACTACCCATAAAAAAACAAAATTGTCAATTACAACTCATTGAAGTTATGATTATCCTCTACTTCTATTTGTCCCTATAACATGATTACCCCAAAGGCGTTAACTTATTTGAAATGGACGAGCTATCCATACAGATCCAATGATTCCTAACCCTACAAAAACATGCAGGATGATTGAAGAAATTATCATCATTGGATTTTGTCATTTATTCTTCTACCCGCTATTTTGTAACCTATTTTCAAATGGACCATAAGATAGTCATTGCTTGCAACTTGTGTGCACAAAGTACTATCATTGATAGATTACCTTTACTTTATTTTATACACCAATTTGGCCGTGTACATTAAAGTAATTTGTTTTAGCAAAAAAGTCTACAAAGTTTGGAATGGAGAAATAAAAAATACATTTATATCAGATGAAGTGATATTTGTCTACCTTGCTTATAGAGTACCATAGGTAACGTTTATGATATTTTCATCTTCATCTTCTTTTCATTTATATTGTGCATATGTATTTATGTGTTTTGTTTATTTTAAAACTAATTGTAAAGTATTTTTTAAATGTTATAAAAAATAAACAAAAATAATTTTTATAATTTATTAATTCATTTTTAAATTTAATTTTGTTTAAAAAATTAAATAATATTTTATATTTATATTATTATATTTTAAATAATTTTTATGCATAATAAAACTTTGAAATTATATTTGAAAAGCATTTTTAATGCACACCAAAGAACAATTTTATAGTTATATATATATATTTAATTGTTCCATTACCACCCCTTGAAAGCAAAGAACTTCAATCGCAATTTAAAACAAAGCCACAACTATTAACCCAATCCTAACCGGGGTTACGCTGCGCTTGCCAACGTCGACGAACATACTTCCCTTATCTCTGGGGCGCAGAATAATACCAGATATCAAATTTCAGCGCTATGGCAACCGCTGCTCTGGCGGCAGTACAGGGCATTTCCCCCACCAGTTCTATAATACCACGACGTGCATTTCTCATCAATAACTGTTCTCCTATTACCCACCTCAACTTGCAACGTGAATATTCTTCAGGAGGTGCACGGTACAATTGTTTGAAGCGGGAATCGAACCGCGTACCTCTTATTGGTTTTCAAAAGAAGCGGCATTATTCTTCCATCTACAGAATAAGAGCTGCAGATGAGCCAATGAAGCCGCCTTACAATGTACTTATTACAGGCTCCTCCAAAGGTTAGCACGCTCCCTATCTTCTAATTTCTTTCGTTGTCCGTTTTGCTATCCTAGGGTTTTCCTACTTTTGCATTTCTACTCATTCACTAAATTTTTGCGACAACTTCAGCTCGTGTGGCTGCGAAATATAGCCTTAAAACATGATTATTATTTGGCGACCCTGTTGCCCATGCTGCTCAATTCTTCTAGGGATTTTATGCTTCATGTTTTTTTTTCTTTGATTTTTAAGTAGTTACTAAATTACAATCTATATCTATTTATTAAATTTCTGTAGCTATTTGGTAAATTTGTGGTAGTGGCTGCATAATTTTGACTCCCCCTCTCTATCTACAGCTAAATCTTCAAATGTTAAATTATAACTATTCCATTATTCTGAAAGAAAAGTACAACTATACATTAAACTAATTAAAAATCTATGCAATGAAGAGCTCAGTAAAACCTGCTGTTAGTTGTCACAAGATCGTCTAATATGAAAAGGATATGCTTACTTTATAATATTTCCCTTAACAATCTACAGAGTAAATTACTTGCATCTACCATGGCGCTGATGTATAGTCATCTAGTTGGAATGGATGTGCACTGCTGTAAACAGGGCACATAATTGCTGGATAGATGCTTCCCCTATTTCTGCTAAGGTCAGAGAAACTTCTGTTAGTGAAGAACAAGAGGGAATGAAGAATATTTAATTGGAGTTCACACCGTGTCTGCTATGTTAACTCAATACATATGTGACCATCAATTTTCAATGGTACAAGCTCAATACATAAGATTGGAGCATTATACACTTATTTTTCTTCTGTTGCAACAAAACTGGGAATCAATTTTAAATGCAAATATTCTTTATCTCCTTTGCAAAGCCACAATAATGCCACAAACTGTTATTAAAGTATATATTGCATTGGAAATTTGGTGCTTGTTGATAGAGTGGTTTTGTCTACCCAATGGCTCATGCAACTGGAGAATGGCCAATACTCCACTTGGTTAGTACTTGTCCGTAATGAAAGAGGAGAACTTGAGATGCTAGCGTGGAAGAGGCATAGAGCTCTACATGAAGATGAATATAACATAAAAGTTATCCTAGTAAACTTTAATGTCTCCTTTCGAGATCACCTTATAATTTGCCCTAAATTCACAAATCCAAAATGAAGCATGAGCAAAAATGTAGTTAGAGATGTAATTCTTACTTGAAGTTTGAATTTTGGTTTGCACAATATCATTGGTTGATCTTAATTATGTAATTTGAGAAGTGTATCATTAATGTAAACATGGGATATGGAAAATAGCCTCCTGTAATATCTTTGACTAGGGATAATTATGAGTCATGGGCAAAAGGAATTATCATGCATTGTAGATGGCTTAATCTTTTGCCTCATCTTTATGAACTCATACTTGAGCCAAAGACAAAGTGGAAGAAAATAGTTTGGGAAGATAAAAATGGTCATATTAAAATAGTGATTGGTATGAGTCTTGGTTCATATTTTATACCATCCATTCTACTCCAAAATCAAGGATATTTATTGCCCACACATAATTTGGACCATTATTTGGGAGCATTTTGGAGATCCACATGTTCCTCCATTCCTAGATGATCCTATTGTAGATTGTCTCATTCCACTTGATGATGCAGATAAAAATCCCTATGATGATGATACATTAGATGAGATTGAATATAATGCATATATTGAGAGTAAGGATGATTCAGTGACTCCACATGCAACTCCTACTTCTCAAGTTGAGATCACACATTCATCTTTTGTTAGTGATTCCAGTGAGTCATTGCAAGAGATATCTATTTGTCTTCCTGATTGGGATTCCTATTTGCCAGATATTGGTGCATTATTTGTGGAGTCTCACATTTCAGATTTGGGAGACATATTTGAGGGGGTTTCTCTTCTCTTTGATGATAGTTTCATCACAGTTGGAGTTGGAGATACTTCTTCACCTTCTTTGGAGATTGACATTCTTGGTTTTTCACCTTCACTTGGTCGGTCACATTTTATTTTAGTTTGATGATGTGATGGATTCCTTGAGCTTGGAGAAACATATTTAGTCTTCAGAGATGCATACTTGGAGACCCTCTTCCTCTTTTCATTTGGATTTGGATTGGTTCGTTCATCATCATCATACTTCATTTGGATTCCATTTCCTAATTCCCATCCAGAATGGGAAGTGTTCTTGCATTTGTACTTGGTATATCTTCTTCCCAAGGGGAGAAATGTTGTTTGTAGGCATTGGACTATGTTTTGTCTTAAAACATTTACCATTTTTGTAGGAGATTCTTCATTGTGGGGGGGATATAATGTCTCTTGCTTTCCTTCCTATGGGGGGATAATTGCTTGTATATACATGATGTATGTAGTCCTTGGGGGGTCTTGAGTCCTCCATCCATGCATTGTGTGTGTTTTCATCTCTCTTTTTGGGGGAGAGTTTTTCCTATGAGGTTTTCTCTCTTTCTTTGCTTTATGAGAGATTGCATCTCTTGCATTGCATTTGCATATTGTACATTGGTACCTAACATGGCCTAGTAGCCGGGACCCATCTTGCATTGTGAGTTCAAGTGCAATCCCCTAAGTTGCACTTAAGTGGGGGTGTTGGTGTAATTAAATATTCTTAATTACACTTTACTTATGTTTACTTAGGATAATGCATTGCATAGTAGTTTCCATATGAGCAACCTAGGAGTTTGCACCTATATTATGCACATGGTGTAGGAGAATTCTACTTTAGGTGATGATAGTTGTTATCTCATTCTACTTTATGTGTGAGATCCACCTTTAGTGCACATATCACATTATCATCCTCATCATATGGCACATACTTCATTGCATAATGGAGGATGATCCACGTTCGGTGGACATGATTCCACCTTGTATAGGTCATAGCTTATCATCTCCTTATTATATTCTCTTATTGCCTTGCCTATATAATAAGGCCTATTATGTATATTTTCATCATGTCCATTATCCTAAAACTCTATCACTCTGCAACTATGTTCTTGAAGTTTTTTATATAGACCAAATGCTTGGATTGTTCCAAAGATTTTAGATTGTCCTAATGATCTTTATTCACTGTAATAATTGAGATGTCTCCTCTAAAGAAATAAAAGAATAAATATTGATCTCCTTTAATCAGTTCTGCAACTCCTTATTAATTTGCTCAAAAAAATCGCTTCTTAAATCTGCTTATAGTCTACTCAAAGGTCTGCACATACTTGCCCTTGATATCTGCAACAAAACACCTTCAAAATCTGCTCAATGTTCTTAAAAAATTTCTGCTCAAGAGGGTCTGATACGACCTGTTTACAAATCTTCTTAAATCCGCTCACGGGTCTGGAAAATGCCTGCCAATAAATGTGGAAAATGTCTGCAATAAATTGCTTCAGAATCTGCTTATGAACTTTGATGTTTAATACTCGTGAGGTCTGCTAAATCTGCTTAGAAAGTCTGAAATAATTTGCTTATTAAAACCTTAAAAAATCTACTCACAATATCTTCTCAGATGTGCCTTTTAATCGGAGTGACAATCAATGGAATCCATGATAAAATGATCTCTAAATACTACTTGTAATGTCCCTCAGGATGGCAGGAACGTTGCTCTGATACCATTGTAATGTCTCCTTTTGGGATCACCTTATACTTTGCCCTAAATTCAGAAATCCAAAATGAAATAAGAGCAAAAATGTAGTTAGAGATGTAATTTTTACTCGAATAAGATGAGATAAGCTGTATAAATATCTGAAGTCTGATTTCAAACATGAGGTGGATCTCTTAGATCGATCTCCTTTATCAAATGTAATTTTCGATCTCCTTTATCAAATGTAATTCTTTTATTGTTGCCCCTCCTTTTTTGCTTGGAATGAAATCTCCTTTATTGGTGAACGTGTCACCACCTTTCATTAGAATTGAGTCACCACTTTTCTCTGTTGCCTTTGAGAATAATATATTATTACCCAAATTATCCTCCTCAAATGAAATATTCTCCCCTTTATATCTACGAATCTGAGGGAGTCATGGCTGCCCTTGCAAAATTCACAACCTTCAACAATTACCACCTTTTGGATGAGTCACAACCCTTCATCAATTATGCCCTTTGAAAGAGTCATAACCCTTCATAATTGTCCCTCTTTGAAAGAGTCACAAACTTTTATAATTATCACCTTTTTGAAGAGTCACAACCCTTAATCATTGTTGCCCTTTGGAAGAGCCGCAACATTTCAGAATCACCACCCTTCAAAACAGTCACAACCCTTCATCATTGATGCCCCTTTTGAAGTTACCTTGTTTTCTTCTCTTTTCTTTTTTTCCTTCTATGAATTCTTCCTTGCTTCACACCTTCCCTTTTTTCTTCCTTCCCCTCTCCCCTTTCAAATGAAGTTCTCTTCTCCCTTTTTATACCTCAATTTTGAGGCAGTCACAACTTTTCATTTCATCCCTTTTGACCCTTCATCAACTTAACTAAATTTAATTATGTTACATTTTAATTTAATTATTATTATTATTTTAATTTTAATTTTATTTTTATATTTTTATATTGTTATTATTATTATTACTAAATATTATTTTAGAAAAGGGAACATCACGTAAACATATTGTCATTCAAAATTGTAGTCAACCACATCCATTTAATTGATTTTCTCTAGGCAAGACGGTAATTTAAATAGAATAGAGTAACTTGTGATATTGTTGAGTTAGAAATTAGGACTATAAAGACGATTATAGGTTTTCAGTCACAGTTAGCTATGTATGTATTTGGAGAAATTATTATTCTGCAAATAACAGGTCACATTGGAATACTCAAACTCTTACAATTTCTCTTTAATCTTCTGTTCAGTTCAGAGGTTATGTGTTATTTCAGATTAGATACATATTTAGTTTATATATTTGTTATCTAGGCAATGCATTACAAAGACAAATTGGGGAACATATAAACTGAATCCAAACTTTCATCATTGCCACTGCCAAACTGACACTGTGCAAACAAGTCAAAGCAAACTGAAAGAAAAGAGGCATAGATATTTTTTCTTTTTGGGATCATAATTAGCAAGGTTCCTTACACTAGATATCTTCAAATAGGATATCTTTGAATAGATCTTCTCGAAAATTATCTAAGAATAGATACACTCCATTAATAGCAACAAATAAAACAACTATTCTGATGCATGGCTTCTCCTAGAATTTTGATGTGATGCCTTCATTCTACCATAATGGATTCCAGAAGAAACTTGAAACCCTCTGTTTTTTCATAGATGAAACCTTGTCAATTTTATTCTTTGCCCAATGACAATCTCCACATGATCTCCTTTCATGAATGTCAAAACAATGACATTGATACACTATGACTAAAGCATGGAGGAAATGATGAGACTTTCAGTGTCTATTCAAGCTATTGTATACTACCCTTTTGATGACTGAAAACACTTGGAAATTGTTGTAAATGAATGCCAAATGATGCATCGTCATTGAATAGTGCTGAAACACTTGATTATCCACTACAAACTCACTAACAACCCTCATGTTTTTGGCTTTTATGAACCATGTCCACTCTTTGGAGGCACATGCTTGGGATCATTTTACACACGTTTTGACATGTTTCTCACATGATTTGTACATCCTTTGTATTTGCACACTCTTCTTCACTTATGCACCACCTTTTGGTATATTTTCACTTTGTATTAGTGCATGCCACACAATAAGATGCCACCTTTATGTTTTGTTCTTAATTTGTACACTCCTTTGGAGAGGCACATACTCATGCAAAAGCTGTCACTTTATGTTTTTTTTTGAAAAGTACACCCCATGGAGAGAAGTGCACCAGTACACTCCATTGGAATCTTTTATATTTTAACTTTCACTTAAGTTGGACACTCCATAAAGAATGCAACCTAAAGCTATAAAGAATGCATGGAAATATTTCATTTGAACTTTAAAGTGCCCAAACCTGAATGCATTAGAACAAAAATGGACACTAACAATTTTATTTGTCAAGGATGTGTTGATCTCCTACTTGGCCAAGCACAAGATGAAGTCTTGATGGATATTAGGCTAGAGTATTGATTATATTAAGCCTCTTGCTTGGTTATAGGACTTGCCTCTTGCCCTTCCTATTTCCATGTCATCTCATATAAATTCACATGCTCTTTATGTCTAGTCAGGGATAACTTTAAGAAACTCCCTCCTGAGAAAAGGTGTAAAATCTTGGCGAATCTTACATTATTTTTTTGGGGAAATTTTCATATTGATGGCGGAATTTTTTTTCGTAGTGGAAAAAATTAGTTTGTATTGGTGATTTTTTTCCTACCATAGGAAAATTCTATAAAATCTAGGCGATTAATTCATTTATGTGGGGGAAAAAATATAATGTATGAGGCGAATTTTTTGCTTTTGAAGGAAAATGTATATAATGTATGAGGCGAAGTTTTTGCTTTTGAAGGAAAATATATATAATGTATGAGGCGAATGTTTTTCCTGCAAATGAAAAAATTTTAATTGTATTGGTGAATATTATCTGTTAATAACCACTTTTCAATAGTTGTCACTTGTCATGTGGGCCAATGCCAAATGGCAACTGATCACTGATTAGAGACATCACTCTGCATGATGTTATTGATAAGCGTGACCATTGTGATGTGCACCTAACATCCATCTACCATTCAATGATTATAGATCAATGGTTGCAGTTTTATTTTGGGCCGAAAGTCTTGAAGGAAACCTCAATCTTCTGCAAGTATTCAAAATGGTGACACGTATCCCTTCACCCATTCACCCACTTGTAATCGACATTAAATAAAGGTCTTCTCACTGTGAGTGACATTCTCTATCTTTGATCCGCTCCACTCACACGACTTCCAATTTGGTAAGACAATATTACCAATATACCCGAAGGATTCCCGAAGGATGGGTACTACATATTTGAAAGTTTGACTTGGCCGAAAAAGAAAAAGAAAAAGAAAGCAACCATCAGAAATAGAAGCGACGGAAGCAAAATCCTGATTCTTTGAAATTGTCGGAAATCACAACGAGTGAGTGTGATTTCCGAAATGCTGTCAAACCGTCGGAAATCATAGCGAGTGAGTGCGATTTTCGAAATGTTGTCAAATGTGTCATAATTGACTACCAACGACTGTTGGATGAGCATAGATCAATGACGTACAATGTATTTCGGGCCGAAAGGGCAATGAAACCCCATTTTTGCAGACCTATTCTTGAATCATGTCACATGTCCACTCACACCGGTTGGTGTCATTCGATGATGACGTGTGAGGTGACTAGGTGACTACTAGTATTGAGAAGCCAAAAGTGAATGGGACCTGCGGTACTTGATAGTGACTACCAATGACCATTGGATGAGCACAGATCAACGACGTACAATTTATTTTGGGTTGAAAGGGAAATGAAACCCCATTTTTGCAAACCTATTCCAGAATCATAACACATGTCTACTCACATGCTCGGTGTCATTCGATGATGACATGTGAGCCTTGGGGTGACTAGGTGATTACTAGTATTGACAAGCCAAAAGTGAATGGGACTTGCGGCACCTAACAATGACTACCAACGACTGTTGGATGAGCATAGATTAACGACCCAAGGTGTATTTCGGGCTGATTTAGGGAACGGTCACCTCTTTTTGCAAATGCCCCCCGAAACAAAGGCACATGTCTTGATTTGTGTACTTACTACTACTAATGAATGAATTGTATCATATTTGTAAATAAATTAATGAGAATAGTGTTAATACTTACCGGTTACTGAGAGGGGGGGGGGGTGAATTAGTAAATACTAGCTGTTATACCTTTTTATTTTAATTTTGAACTTCTTTGATTAACCTTAACTGATAAACAAATTATGACAGTCATTCATAAGTATAAACAGAATCACACAGATTAACACACGTATTTATACGTGGAAACCCTCGATTAAAAGGGAAAAAACCACGGTGAGATAGAGCTCACAACTTCACTACTTTAGAATGAAGGCACCCTGTTAGGAGCTTACAAAGCATTGGTTAAGGTGCTACCCGGTTAAGGGATTTTGCAAGAGATCTGTTAAGATCTAAACCTTGTTAGGAGCTGCCTGGTTACAGGACTTTAAACATCAACAAGATGTTACCCTGTTAGGGGATTTTTACAACGAACCGATTTTTTTTTTTTCCTTTTTCTGATCGGTAAAAGGCCGAAGCCCTAGACATTTTTATTAATATAAATAATTATATTACAATGTGACCCCGCTCACTGCAGGCGCTGGTAGGAAAGAGCAGGGCTGAGAAAACTTCCAGCCTTGCCCGGGACCATAGGTCCTGACCTTATACAAAAATTTACATGGGCATACCCACGACTCGACAATTGTCGAGATTTGTTAAAATACATATTTTTCGTAGGCATACCCACGGCTCGATACCTATCGAGATTTGTACATAATTTACGTAGGCATACCCACGTCCCGAAAAAACTCTAGATTGCTTTTTTTTAAAATCATGAATTATACATAGAATGGCGATTAGACAAGGATTGCATCATTTGTACAATTGAAGCAGAGTTTTTGATCCTCCTACTATGTCAAGTATATGTGTTGAACATTCGAATGATAATCCTTCCTGAAAAAAAAGACAAAATTCCTCCGAGACCAAGGTTAACCTGCATCAAGATAAAAAATTCTACATCTCTGCTACATAACCTATCTAAGAATATTTGATATTGACTATGAAGCCTGTAGTTAAATACTTTTATTATTGATAATATAATACTAGAAACAAATACTCTTGTGATTAAAAAATCCTTACCGCTAAAGATTAACAATTCCTGCCACGAAAGTCTTAACATTTTAGGCATATTTACATCAAAACTAAATATACTCCTCAGTGCTATACTAGTGCTCTAACTAATTTCAAGTCATACCTGGCTAACTATCGGAAAGAAGATAATAGCAGAGTTCATTATGGGCCTCTAATAATTACATCATTCAGAAAAAGCTGCAAAGATTTCCAAGCTCCTCAAATTGTAAGGCAAAAAATAATTAGTTTGAACATATGGTTATATATATATGTAGATTATATATATATAACCATGTGTTCATACCCTTCCCGGATCTGTGAGATCTTCCGAGGCTGATCCAATATATAAATATATATTTGCACAGCTCTATATATTAATATATGTATACTGTCGTCAGTATACCTATATTTATGATCCTTATATATAAAAGTAACAGGAAAGAGAAGAACGTCCAGTACCTTAAGCCAAACATACTCTAAAGCCATTTTGAAATACTCATAGGAGGAAGCTAGAATTTATATATAAATATATATATACAAACACCCGTATATATATATTTATATATACCATAAACTGCTTTGACACTTGGCCAACTTCTTCCAGTAGCTGGAAGATTCCTCTGTTTGCATACTCTTCACTTTGTCTTCATGCTAAGTTGAAGTATATAAAACATGTCATTCGATTTACAATAATCATCCATATGCTCATCATCTTAATAGAAATCAATCCGTTTTTCGGCCATTATAACTCATCACTGAGTCATTCATAACTTCACAACAATGTCTCTCAATCCCCTTATAATTTGGTACAGACTCCTTGTCGTTCATTATCTTCTCTCATCTGCCCGGTTTATGTCGTCGCATGATCGCATGATATTGTTTTAATTCTTGCGATCATGCGACATGCGGTAATACATCTGAGAGGACGCTATATTTGAGTTTGGGATTCGTTGAAAAATTCTCAGATTTGAACTTATGCCATTGATCTGGTAGCTTTTGAAACGAACAGCCATGATTATATCATCTCCGACAGTTCCTTTAAGACTCAGGTCCCACAGGTTACGTATCAACATCCCGCTTAGTCGCAAAGCATCTTCCTTCCCATAGCGACTAAGCGACTACCGTTGATTTGATATCGCATACAAACTCTTTCGGCCCCACCTGGACACGTGGAAGGATCCCGCTTAGTCGCAAAGCAACTTCCACACCATAGCGACTAAGCGACTACCGTTGATTTGATATCGCATACAAACTCTTTCGGCCCCACCTGGACATGTGGAAGGATCCCGCTTAGTCGCAAAGCATCTACCACACCATAGCGACTAAGCGACTACCGTTGATTTAGTATCTACAACTCTTTTGGTCCCACGGCTACGTGTCAATATCCCACTAAGCATCTTTCTTTCCATAACGACAAAGCGGGAGCCATCGATCAAGAATCTTATGCAACCGCCTATCGGACAACTTTTCTCGGCCCCACCTTTACACGTGGAAAGATCTCGCAAGTTCGCAAAAGTATTTGACAGGGATCGCGATTATGTGAGGGCCGTTGGATCCTTTTCTTTGTTCCACCATAGGTAAGTCTGTTGACTCGGGTCCCACCTGGTCCTCCATTGTCGCATGATCGCAAGTGTTATTTTATTCACGCGATCATGCGACCGCTTTATCATTGGCGCATGAAATAATATTTAATACTATCCTCGTCTGGCTCGGACTTATAACTTTTTATTATCGCATCTGCACTGTTAGCATACGTGGGTCCCAGTAGAGCACATTCACCTGTCCGAACTCCATTGTCGCATGATCGCAAGGCATTATTTTATTCCATGCGATCATGCGACCGCTCTATGATTGGTGCACATGGATTCCCAGCCTGGCTCATTTCAACATCAAATCGTACACCGTTTTCACTGTTAGGATCATGGAGACTTAAGGAATCGATTAATACATTCATTTCATGGAGAACATCAGTTTCTACTGTTACTTGAAAATACATTAGATCGATGAGTGTTCGGCTTTGCAACGTCAGTAGTTCGAACTTATTATTAAGTCCTTCATAACAGCATAACACTATTCTTAGATCCCAGGAGATTCCATAAAAACATATGTCCCTGTCTCTTGATACTACATTCTTAATTAAGGAAAAGATTCAATTACAAGTTGCCCATTAAAGCAAGTAATAACTTTATTTGTTGCTCAATACATCCCCAGTTCTTATCATACATGTATCCTGTGCTGAATGTTTCAACTTAATTTTAAATTTCCTAGCTGTTCCTCTTTTAGATTGTTTTCTGGAGGTGATCAAATGTATATAAATATAGATATACTGTTATCAACATATCTATATTTATATATATTAAACTATAAAAGGTAACAGGATTGAAGACTTCCTGATTTTGATCTTGCAAATCGTTATATCTTAGCTTTAGGCATTAGTATATATATCTATATATACTATTACTAGTATATATATATATCTATATACCTAATATAAACTCTGGCTTTAGGATCCTTTAACTTAATATAGGAATACCAATTGTGACTATGTTCCGTACTGTATTCTCAAATGCATTAACTGTGCCTCATCTTCTATAACACGAAATGCTTCCCTGAGTAAAAACAACGCTTAGAAGACCTTGCTAGCTTAAAGTAAGATAAGATGGTATATACATACGTTTATAAATACATATATATAATGTGCATATATATAAGCGTATGTACATACCATTATCCTGTCTGAGGACATCATTAATATAGCACTTAGCAAGGTTTTTTAAGAAGAATATGAATATATGTATATACCTATACATATATTCATATACTCTTACCCATGTCTAGCTGTGTAGCAAAACAGTAAAAGTATCCATTGACCCCCTTCCCAGGGGCATCACCTCAGGGATTTTATTAACTCCTTACAGTAACATAATTAACATGACTTAGTCCATATAATGATAACAAATTAGCTATGAATACCTTCATGTCAAAGGGAATCCGATCATGATTATCAATTCCAAGTATTTGCTCTAAGAGTGTATAATAATGTCAACCATGTATTATGGAGATGCCCTTTAATCTGTTGTTGTGAAAGTACTGTTGCCCAAAATTTCCTTATCATTCCCTTTTTGGCCGCATCTTGTTTGTTCCAAGAAATGCTTCAAGTGTCAAAGCCCACTGTGTTTTCTGCCTTTTGGCCCGAAAACCCAGTGTGTTTTCGATCTTCTCTCTGAAGGCTCAGGATGTTTTTGACTTTTGGTCCAAAAATTCTCTGTGTTTTCGACCTCCAGTTAGATAACCTGCTGTGTTTTCGACCTTTAAGTGTGCAACTCCGACCAAGCGGGTCCCAGATCCTCATAGCCGTGCAAGTGCAGTGGAGATTCGACGACTGTCGCATAATCTCATGGAATCTTTCGAGCCCATGAGATCATGCGACAACGGTCGGATTAGAATCTCAGTGGGTCCGCGCTTTTTGAGTGAGGTGGCATATTTCCTAAGCGCGCTATCGCGACCAGGTGGGTCCCAGTTGCTAACGTCACCGCGGGGCCAGTCAGCAGTCAAGCAAACAGCAAGCCGCCATCGGTCAGTGGTTAACATCTTACGGTTGGTCGCATGATCGCATGGGCTCTTCCGAGCCCATGCGACCATGCGACAAACCGTCAGCGGTCACAATAAAGGCATTTTACAACGGTTTCGGTGGTGCGGTTACATGCTTGTCGCATGATCGCATGCGGCTTCCCAAGCGCATGCGACCATGCGACAAACCTTTAGCAGTCAACAGGGACTATGACTCTGGCGGTGGGTCCATGGACGGTGATGTATCCATTTGGACTGAGGTAAATGCATAGGATTCAGCATTTGATTCCACCTTTCTGGATAAATGCAACCTCTGAAAGCCATTAGACTGAGGTAAAAGCAGTGGAGATCCGACGGCTGTCGCATAATCTCATGGAATCTTTCGAGCCCATGAGATCATGCGGCAACGGTCGGATTAGAATCTCAGTGGGTCCGCGTTTTTTGAGTGAGGTGGCATAATTCCTAAGCGTGCTATAGCGACCAGGTGGGTCCCAGTTTCTAACTTCACCGCGGGGCCAGTTAGCAGTCAAGCAAACAACAAGCCGCCAGCGATCAGTGGTTAACATCTTACGGTTGGTCGCATGATCGCATGGGCTCTTCCGAGCCCATGCAACCATGCGACAAACCATCAGTGGTCACAGTTAAGGTAGTTCACAACGGTTTCTGTGATTCGATTTCATGCTTGTCGCATGATCGCATGCGGCTTCCGAAGCGCATGCGACCATGCGACAAGCCTCTAGTGGTCAGCAGGGACTTTGACTCCGGTAGTGGGTCCGTGGACAGTGATGTATCCAATTGGCCAGAGGTGTTGAAAGTTCTAGCGGGCCCGGGTGGCTATGTGGCAGCAGGGTGAGATCTCAAAGGCTTGTCGCATGATCGCATGAAGCCTTTCGGGCTCATGCGATCATGCAACCATTGACTTTTTCAAATGCAATACGGCCTGTTTTTCGTGACTTTCGGGTAGGGTATTGTAAGGTTATGGTCTACACAGTAAACCATCTTTTCCAGCCCTTCTAAGTGCAAGTGCTATCATTGGCAGAATCCCGCTAATGATAACTTCCCCAAGCAAACATACAAGTAATGCACTAAGCTTCTAGCTTTGACTTTTATTCCATAAGTAATCACTAGTTGAAATGATAACAAGGTGAAAAAGGATTAAATTCTGATTCCCTGCCGGTTCATGATGAGCTCACGAGTATAAGAGATGATGATCCAAATTTATGCCTTGCTAGTAGTTTCACCATGGAACAGGAAAACTGGGTGCATTTAATTATGATTTTATTTGCAAGTGCTCTGCTATTTATTATGCTACCTGTAAGAAAGGCTCTGCAAACACTCAATACCTGATGCACACCTCTGAATAAAAAGGCGTACTATGTACAGAATATAAACCAAGATTGTAGGTACCTACATCCCTTACTCTAATACCCCGGCCCATCCCTATCCTCCTATCTTAGCTGAGTTTACAGGTAATAATTTTTAGTTGCTTGGGGATCTTCAAGCAAGGCCGCTAATATTAGTATCTATCTATAGCCAAATTTAATGTCTTTGGGCTAAATGACCTCCTATAATTTGTACTAATCCCCCTATAACTACTACAAACCTATTGTTTAGTAGAAATTCATATTAAGTGGAATGTTACTGCATCTGTGTTAAAACCAAAAAGTTTGTTAGAATATAAGCCTATGTAGATTATTAGATATACCGATCCATAATTGTAACTCCGTTGGCTCCTAGATTGGCTAGCTTATCTGCCTCTGTATTACCCTCTCTATATGTGTGTCTTATTTCATACTTCGGGATCCCCTCGATAACTTGGTTAATCTCTTCTATTTTCGAGTTAAGGGACCAATTGGGAGTTTTCTTGTTTCGAATGGCATTGATGATAATTTGCGAATCTCCTTCGATAACTACTTTGGATAAGTTGATCTTCCTACACAATTTTAAACCTTCTAAGGCCGCTACGCATTCTGCCATGTTATTCGTGGAAGGATTTATGGGACTGGAGAACTTAGCGATGGCTTCTGACTTCCAATTGCGAATAATCCCCCCAATACCTGCTACCCCGGGGTTACCTCTAGAAGCTCCGTCAAAGTTAAGTTTATACCATCCCTCTCTCGGAGGGATCCATTTGCAAGAAACTCGGTCAGCCTTCACTTTGGGTCCCCCTTTGCCATATAGGGGAGGAATATCTAATTTTGGCCATTTTGCTCTGATTTTGTTATCCCAATTCTTGAATGCCTCTTCATAGCTTAGCTTGTTTTTGAGATTACTATTGATATTTTCTACTATTGATGCTTCTATTTTATTTGTGATTGAATTCCATGGTAATTTTTGACTTGTGAAAATCCTCCTATTTCTTTCTTTCCATAATTCCCAGGCAACTATTGCCGGGGAGATGGTCCATATATCTTTATATAGATTATCTTTATAAAGTGATGACCATGCTTTAAGGTTACTTAACAGATCAACGTGGAGAGCAGACTTCCAGCCTAAACATTGATGAAGCCAATTCTAGCAGTTTTGGGCATATGGGCAGTTGAGGAGGATGTGATTAACATCCTTGGATTGACTCTCACACATGGGGCATCTGGACGGCCCTTCAAAACTCAATTTCTTAAATCTGTCTGCTGTCAGAATTTTATTTTGCAAGGCAGCCCATAGAAACATACCCGCTTTTGGGAGGCCAGATTTATTTCAGCAAAGGTTCAGAGGGATAGCTATATCGTCCATCTTCTGTTCTTGGATAATGGTATTGTAGCCCTCCTTTACAGAATAATTACCATTCTTTGATCCTGCCCAAATCAGTCTGTCTAATCTATTTTTAAGTTCAACTTCTCTCTTTTCCATTATTGACGTAAATTTCTGCTTCTTCTGCCATACAGAGTCAATTTCTTCTAAATTGCTCCATTTATTACTCTCTTTCTTACATATATAATCCTTGAGAAAGACGCCTTTGACTCTTTTACATTCTTCCATAAACTCCATGGAAAAACCCAGATTGCTAAGGGGAGTGAGACCTGCCCACGAATCCTCCCAAAAAAGAACTTGATCCCCTACACCTACATCCCACGATAAATAGTTATTAATAATTCCTCTGCATTCTTTGATGAAATTCCATATCCTGGATCCTTTGACATGTGTGGAGGACCTGAAGATGTTGATGGGATCCGCATCGAGAATGTATTTCTGTAATAATATCGACATCCATTTACATCTAGGTTCCTTATACATTCTCCATATAAGTTTAGCTCCTAGGGCTTGGTTTTGCCATAGAAGGTTTTTAATGCCGAGGCCTCCCTTAGAAATAGGTTTACATAAGGTATCCCATTTTATTAGGGCAAGTTTTTTGTCTTCTGATGGGCCTTGCCAATAAAATTCTCTAAACATTTTATCTAGGTTCTTTTTAATATTTATTGGTAAAGGGAGAATTGACATCTGGTACGTGGGTATGGCTGAAAGGACCGACTTGATCATAGTTGTCCTTCTTGCCTTTGTTAGCCATCTTCCTTTCCATGAGCTCTTCTTATTTTGGACTTTGGTAATCACTTGTTGCCAGAGTTTGGAAGATAGGAGACCTTTATCCAGGTCAATGCCCAAATACTTACACGGAAACTTACCAATTTTATAACCCATCAACTTACAAATCTCTCTTTCTACTCTCGGTGAGGTATTAATGAAGAAAATTTCTGATTTAGTGGGGTTAACCCGTTGCGCTGAGGCTTTCATGTAAATAGTTAGGATATCTTTAAATGCTTTAGCTTCTTGACAGTTGGCTTGACCAGGTAGAATCGTATCATCTGCAAACTGTTGGTGTGTGATATTTGAAATGTTTTTTAGCGACCTGTAGACCTGAGATCTTTCCTTCCAAATGTCTCTTTGTTATAGATCTTCCCAAAGCTTCTGCCATGATTACATATAGAAAGGGGGACATTGGGTCCCCTTGCCTAATGCCTCTCGAGATACTAAAGAAGCCTTTCGGAGTGCCATTAATTAGAACCGATATCTTAGGGGTTGAAATACAATTAAAAATAAGATTGACCCATTGCTTAGAGAAACCGAAAGCTTCCATGCATTTGCAAAGGAATCTCCATTCTACTTTGTCATATGCTTTTTGAATGTCTATTTTCATAAACATACTTGGTACCTTTGTCATTTGAGCAGTATGGACTAATTCTTGTGCTATAATTATTCCATCCAGGATCGATCTATTTGCTACAAAACTTGTCTGTTCTTCAGAAATTATATTGGGCAACAGTGTTTTAAGTCTATTTGCTAAGCATTTAGAGAGGATCTTGTATATTGTGTTACAGAGGGATATTGGCCTGAAATCCCCATGATCCACACTTTCGTTTTTCTTTGGGATTAAAGCAAAAAAGGTGTTATTGATTTCACTTAGCAGGGACCCCGCGTTCCTGGTAGCTTCCATTGCTTGCCATACCTCTTCCCCAATAAAATGCCAACACTTCTGGAAAAAACCTGCTTGAAAACCATCCGGACCCGGCGCTTTATTCGGGTGAAGTTGGAATACTGCCACTCTGACTTCTTCGAGGGATAACTTATTATTTAACATTTTATTATCGAGCTTCGTAATCAGTTTAGGAATGGCTTTAAGCATTTCATTTTGTGCTGAAAGGTCAGATGCTTCTGCACCATTGAGAAGGGTATGATAGAAGTTCGTAATCACACTCGATATCTGCTTAGGGTCCTCATTTATAAGCCCATCACTGGACTTAATTTTAGCTATTCTGTTGATGCTTCTATTGCACTTAGTGGTGTTATGAAAATTTTTTGTATTGCTGTCTCCTTCTTTTAACCAAGACTCCCTAGATTTTTGTCTCCAAAATTTTTTTTCTTTAAGAAGAATATCATTGTACTTAGCCATTAATTCCTTTTCTCTATGATAGCTTAGTTCGTCCATACCTTGTTCTATAACGAAATTGTTGAGGTCAGCTATTTTTTGCTCCAACTGATCCTTTTCTTCGAAGATATTATTAAAATTGTTCTTATTCCATTCTAATGCTTTATGTTTAATAATTTTTAATTTTGCTGTTAAACAATACATTTTAGATCCTTTTATTGAAATTTGTTTCCACCATTCCTCCAAGAGATTTATAAACTCTGGGTTTTGGAACACATAAACTCGAATTTGAAAGGACTTCTAGCTGGTTTGGAATCCTCTATAATAGTGAGCCTAACCGGAAAATGATCCGATCCTGCCTTTGGCAGAATCTCTACACTATACAATAAGTTACAGAATCCATCATTCATCTTAATGAAGAATCTATCTAATTTTTCTGCTATATGGCTAAAACCTGCTCTTCTATTGTTCCAAGTGTAAATGCCATTGTTTGTGTTTATGCTAATTAGATTATTGTCCGATGCCCATTTACTGAAATCCTTATGAGCTTGTGATATATATTGAGAACCCCCATATTTCTCTTCTGTATCTAAAATTAGCATTGAAATCCCCCCCAATAAAGAAGAGAGAATCTCAATTTACGGATAAAAAGAGGTGGATTTCCTGCCAGACTCTCCTCTTATCCTCATTAGGTATGGGGCCATATACGTTAATTAAGTTGAATTTTAAATTAGACTTTAGACTTTTAATTTCTAGAGCCAACCAGTTACTATTATGGGATAAAGGTGTGGCTGCTAACTTCCTAGGATCCCATAATATTGCTAACCCTCCGGAAGTACCTATTGAGGTCGCGTACTCTGCTTTCCATATGCCTAATTTTTTGCTGAACTTGGAGCTTCCTACTTTATTAAGTTTAGTTTCCTGTAATAAAATAATTTCGGAGTCAAAATTTTTAAGGTATCTTTTAATTAATCTCTGCTTATTAGGGGCATTTAGTCCCCTAATATTCCATGTAGTGACTTTCATTGTTCTTGGGGAAGGCACTTCCCCTTCCCTGTGTTCAGAATATCGGCTAATTTCTTTTGATTACCTGAATTTCCATCTATGGTTCTGAGTTCAACAGCTGATTTTCTCCCTCTTTTCTTTTTGATTCTGTTAATATTTGGTGTACTAAGGCATCCTCTATTCATTGCTATTCCCAAATGCCTATTTTCATTAGTTATGCCAAAGAGGCCTTCTATGGAATCTTTAACCATTGACATGTTTCCCGCTATACTGATGATCTTGTCCTGCTGCCCTGCACTCACTTGTTCTGGTTCCGTTTGTATATTGATCTCATTGTTATCTATAATCTCTTTACCATAGATCTCAATTACCTCATTTGGATTCTTTGGTATTATCACATTAAGGGATTCTATTTCTATCGGGATTGCTGTTTCTGGTTCCTTCCCCTTGTGCAGTGATTCGGTATCATTTATATTGCAACAAGGAACCTCTTTATTGGTTCCCTCATTTCTTGAGCCTTCATTTTGAATAGAAATAGGGTCCTTTTTTGGACTCTGTCTGTCTTCACCTTTATCCTTTGCGTTTATTTCATAGTCTCCTAGGAGCCTATCACCACTTTGATCAAGGGTTTTTAATAGTTGTATTGTTTCATTATTCTCCTTCTCTGCCTGAACTAAAGTTGCATTGCTGATATATCTAATTAATGTTTCTCTCTGGTAATTTAGTTCCTCCAGATCAAAAATTTCATCCATGAACATTTTCATAAGATCCTCTACAAGAGATTCTCCTAGGCACTTTATAATTTGGTCTACTTCCTCATTACATTTTTCTTCAGGATCCCTATCTGCTGTTGTGGATGAGCCCTTTGGGTACACCGATTGATCTGTTAATAAATCTGTATCATCTTTGACAGTCTTGCTTTCTATCTCTATCTGTTCTATTTCCAAAAATAGAATACCCTCCACATTTGGGTTGGGCATACTGTTATCAGCTAAGTCCCTCATTTCCAAATTAAGAATTGGATTTCTATTGTCCTCCTTCTGTATTGCTTTATGAAGAGAGGGGGAAACTATTGCCTTTTCCTCTCCTTCTAAGGGGCAAATTCCTGTATCCTTAATCTCCTGTGGAAGGTTGTTTATCAACTTGCCCTTTGTTGGTTCCCAAAACCGACGGATTGGAATTCTTCGAGTCTTGCCAACTCGATTGTCGAATATCCAAATGGTTGTGGCCAACTTGACGGAACCAAGTAATATGATCCCGGTTCCCTGCACTTCTGGCTCTGCAAGGCCAAGGTGGGTGCACCTGTTCTTGAACCAAAATACTCAAAGGCCAGGATGTTTATAGCAGATTTGGTTAAAACACAATTGCAGCAAAAAGTTTTCCCGGATGGCAAGAATAATGGAAAACTTATGACTTCTTTGGTTTAATACATTTCTAAATGATAACTTCAAAGGTATGAATGCTTTAGAATTCCTGAATATAAAAATGAAATAGATGATTATATATATGTGTAAATACTTGAAAATATCTGAATTATAAATATGAATGATAATATCAACTTTGGAGGGAGAAACGAAAACAATTGCCAGCTTATGGATTAAGAAAAAATAAATAGAATAAAGACCAGTGCTTAATTTTAGTGAGGCGATAGAGTCAAAATTATGCATCTTTTACATACAACTTTCATGAGATATTATAATTCTAAAACTATAAACAATTCAGTCATCTAGATGCGACAAGTAAACCAGTTTTATGCACATTCGAATCAGTCTAAGATGCTTTTTCCTTTTAACTCCTATAGAGACAAAATAGACCCCAAAAATTGAAACAATTTAATATTTCAGAATGTTTGAGATTATCAGATTCAAAAGGCTATGATTAACTTAATCCACTTATCTAGACAATGAACAATTTATTGCAAAATAAAATATACTCAAAAAAGGACAAGATTTAGATAATATTTATACTTCCAAAGCCTTAAAATATAAACAAAAATTCCTTACTGGTTATGCCTGAAAAGAGATACAATGAAGACGTTCAACAATGATCACTATTTTCATTACGATCAATTGCCAGCAACATACAGAATGGTTGTCACAGATTTTTAACAAGCCACCAGCTCTGTTCAAAAGTTTCGATTCCTCCCAGAAAAATTTAGTATATGATATCAAAATTTCAAAATGTCATCCGCTTTCTTCTTCTCTCTCTTCGATTTTACATTCTATATTTATATATTTGTGAAGAGTTATGCGGTTGTCTTTTCTAGGACACACCGCTTCATAAATAGAACCGTATAACTCACTAATGTATAATATAATCCAAAATTTAACATATCACACTTGTCTATTTACGGCACAGCTGTGAGTGACCGGTGGAAATTAAACTTTGTGAATAGTCACCCTACTTCATAACAAATGATCATATGTTTGTTAATTCATAACTGTAAGTGTCTTTATAGAACCGAATACTTGTCTCCATCTTTACGTGGCATAAGCATATGTGACAAATGGCGCATGTAATAATCAATCAATCTGCTCATATACACTTCCGCTCCCTCTCTTCTCTATTTGGAAACATATCCTTTTAATGCATACCTCAGTCACCAAATTCTTCTCCAATCATCGTCCATTTAGATACTGCGGTCTTCGGCCAAGCAAACGTGACTTTACGGCTTCCTCTTCTATATATTTGGCGCTTCACAAAGATCATATTATACTTGTAACATCCACTCCTCAGATTCGCGTGAACTTCTTCTTATTCAAATCTCGACTCCATTCTTCTTTGTCTCCTTTTGCACATCTCCAGCCCTGCGATTAAAATACAAAGTGTTATTAAACATTTGATATAATCAATTACATATCCGGTCATGTTTTGATCTACGCCTTTTGAATCGTGCCATGAATATATTCGCTGAAGACTTTGCGAGAATGGAAAGACTGTATACGTATACGATAATTATAAAGAAATTGTTGTTCAGAATCGCGGTATTCTCAATTGCCTTCTTTAACTCGTTTTCCTGTATAATATAATCATATATTGGGATACATATCGCATATTTTACTAAGTGACTTTGCAAGGATCTAGAAATACTTCTCCATGAAACTCGGGATTCATATCTTTCTGAGCATACGCGCCTGAAGGCAATTTGCACAGACCCAACACTTATTTAATTTAATTGATATAATCTGGAAATACATACAGATTTCCCTTCTGAAATAAACATTTGGAAATATCTTCAGCATCGCTGTTATTCCTGGTGCTTTAATCTTATCGTATGACACTAGTTGTATCAGTTATGATGGGAATGTTATCCTTGCCTCACGGGTTCTTCCATAACCAACTACGTATTCAGCACTCTGTTCAAAGGCTTGGACATCTGTTCCAGTCTTCATCTGCTTCAGATACTGCCATTCCTTATCGGAAGTCCCATATACATGCTGTCTGACCTGCACACTCTATCATTTTATATTTGCACTTGAATTTTTCTGAGGACACCTTTTCAACAGGACTTCAGGATTGCATCCAATTGTATGGAATAACTGATTCGTTTATTGAAAGAAACATTGAGTCAACTGCTCCCAATGCATAGCCTTCTCAACCATCAAGCTGTGACATACAAAGCTTTAATAACACTGTTTATAATAAATAATATAGATCATGAAAATAAGTCAGGGATAGTGTTTAGAATAGATGCTCTAATTTGTAAAAATTAGGGCTCCATCACCCTGATCTTCCCCTAAAGTTCTAGGCTCAAATTGAGATGTAGGTCTATCTGCATTATAGTCTTTAGGTCCCTTTATATTGAAACCTCCCTTGCCCTTACAGAAGTGGATTTCATAATCATTGCTAAACCGATTTAATGGATTAGTGCTTGCTTGTTCTATATTGGTGGCTTTGTTAATTTCCATATAATCTTCTAAGATAATTGGGTTAACAATAATAGAGTTAGAATTGAAACTTAATTGTATAGGAGAGATATATTTTTGGTGGTAATCCAATTCTACAATGATTATCTGATCTACATGCATGTTTGTTGTTTCAGCCATTCTAATAAAACTACCAATCTTATTTCCTATATTGCAGAAAATATCCTGACTAGACAATTCCAATGGTACATTCTTAATGGTTACAGCTTTTTCAACTTTAAAATTCTTCAAATACATGGGATTGAATAGAGGGATCCAATCAAACAAAGCAAAAGGAATACTTATAAATTTAAGACACTTTTTTCTTTTAATGCTATTTTTAATATCTATATTCTTGCAATCAATATACATGAAATTTTCCATGAGTCGAGAAATACTTACCTCTTCGGGAAGTAGTGATGTCAGCTCTATGACTAAGACATTGATAGGAACCCCTGTACCTTTCCATATGCAGATTAAGCCTGTGTCTGCAAGGTATTTCTGCTTTTGGACAACAGCATCACTATCTAGGATGAGATTATCATAGTGCATACCAACCTTTGAGATGCCTTTATTCAGATCCTTACCGCGCCTATGGGGAGGCGTATATGTGAGATTCTGGTGATTATTATTTTGCAGAACAAAGTATTGCCCGTGTTGCTTACAATCAGACAGAGCGGGCCTTGCTAATCTTTTGCGATGTGGAGGGCTATAGATTTTGGTAGTTGCAATGTTCCTCCAATCCCCGACAGAGAAGGAAGGATTTTTGGCTATAATAGGGTAGGGTTTCCTTTGCTTAGGCTGTGCTAACACATCTTTCTTGCTCTGATGTGCTGGCGCCCTATTAATTTCCTTACCTATCATAACTCCTTTCCTTTTATGCGGGGGTGAGTAAATGCCAAGTAAGTTTTCCTTCTTACTTAGTAAATCAAACACATTCCTTAATGGTAAACTATTATCAATGTGAGCCGAAGTAGAAACCCTAACCTTATTCTTCCTTTTAACCGAATGCCATGCCCAATTTTGATCTATGAAGCGCCCTGAGGTAGCCTGTGCTGTAACTTTTCCTTCCCCCGAACCTGACTGGGGTATATTGGCATTATGATCTGAATTAATTCCAGATTCATGAATACTTGCGTACCCGCTGCTAAGCTTGGCCCTTAACGCATACTTGGTTTTTGCAAACATATCAAGTTGCCTATCCAGAGATTGAATTGTAAAAATGTTAAATGTAGGTTCATTGTTCTGCCCTAATTTCTTAAAGCCAATCAAAGCCTCTGCTAAGGAACTAAAGTTCTTTTCTTCAATCCCTCTTTCTTTTAGAGAAGATTCAGCCATGCTTTTCTCCTTCTGCTTAGCAATGAAACCCTTTAAGTGTTCATAATCTGATCGATACGATCTTTGGTCTGGTTCCCTACATTCCAACATTTTGTGCCCATATAACAAGCAATTGAAACAATAACCAGTAAAAACCTTGGCATCTCTATGTTCCGAGCTAGTGTTCGCATGAAAGCCAGCCTCGGGGGAAGAAGATGGAAGCAAGACGCCTTGCTTCCTTGCCTCCTCTTTCTGATGGAAAAGGAGCCCTTTTCTAATCTGTCGCTGCTGCAGAAAGGACTTTCGCTAAATTCGTATTTTCTTCATATCTCGCTAGTTTGCATAGTATTTTATTTTGTTTGATTACAACGAACCGATTAGGTCCACCCTAATATAGGGATTTGAATAAGCTTTCATTACTGATAAAAGTAATGATTAGTTATGACACTAAATGTCTGAATAGATCATACCTCTTTTTCTGGTTGCCTGGCTGTTGACCTCTGCTACTTCTATGTCTGTAGCTCTTCTCTGCTCTATGCAATCACCCATGATCAACAACTTTCTTGCGTCCTATGACTTGTATTTATGCAAGAGTTCATTGCAATGAAACCCTTAACTCATAGAACTGCTAGACTGTAAACTCACCAATAAATCATGCAATTAGCAAAAAACTATGCGTTATGATCTAGAGTTTACCATGAGATTATCCGAAGAAATAAAGCTAACTTCAAATAAAAAGCTAACTCCACTTCTCAGCGGTGGATATCCTGTATAATCCAAATTTAACTCAAACTGTTTCCGCAGGATCCAGTGCGGATCTTTTAGGCAGTTCGACCGGTGTATCTCGTTCCCGGTTCCAACTCTGTATGAACTCTGAGATCGGTATTGGATCGGTCTACCGGTGTATACCATTCATTGCATCAACCGGTGCATACACTGTGTTTACAGTCTACCGGTGGCTTCTAAGTAACGTGAGTGACTGGTGATCTTTTACCGGTACATGGTTTTTACACTAATGACAACTTAAATTGCTAACAATCTTCCCCTTTGTCATTGGTGGCAAAACTATACACAAAACCATATTCACTTACTTGTCTTTCCTGTAGAACACTTCCTCTGTCTAAGTGCTCCAGTGTTAGTTGGCTGGGTCCTCTTTTTTTTGTTCTTTTCTTTTCTTTTCCTCTGTTCACTCTCTATCTTCCTACTTTCTTCACCTTTTTGCCTCCAGAGGACAAAGGGTTTTACTTCACTTCACATTTGTAGTTTGGTGAAGATATCCTTGTAAATTGTTTTGGCCGAATGAAGGAATGGTGCCCATTGACCGGTTATATGTTCAATATTCTTGAGGGCTGCTGTGAGGGAAACAGTTCTGTTTTCCATATCTTCAACAGTCTTGTAATCCGCTTCATTTATCAGAGCTTCTGTTGTAGTGGCAATGCGCTGCATTGAGTCAAATGTTGGGGCGAGAAACATCTGAAATCCAATAATATCTTGGATTCTCTTACTTTCCTCTTCTGTAGTCTTCCTTTTGACAAGAGTCAGACTTGTCATTTCTCTGCTATAATGTACTGCAGATTTATTCTGTATATCAAATTGGGAAGATAAAGCTTTGATGTCCTTGTTGATGTTTGTAGCATCGCTCAGGTAAATAATACTGACTATATGATTATTATGAGAAATGATTTATTATATATATACATATATATCAATATATATAATAATTTATGTTGCTATATACATTGATATATATGTATGTACAAAGTTAGATTATAATTATTCTCATAATAACTAAATAGTTAAATTGATAAAATATATTATTATTATGTAAATATTAGAGAAATTAATATAATACTCAAGAGATTTTATATATATATATATATATATATATAATCATAATTGTCATTATGTTAATTACATAATAATGAATAGACATGTCCCATGAAGGGACGTGTCTCTTCTTGGCTCATTCTTAATATAAATGCAAGAGATTGTTGCATTTGGAAAACACATACAATGAGACAGGGCTATTACATTTGCAATGATCCTAAAACCTTAACATGGTATCAGAGCCAAGTTACAAATGTAAGAGAGTAGTTTGTTAATGGTGAATGTGTGACTGTCTCAGAAAATTACAGTCTCAGTACGAGAACCATATCTCACAATTGCACCGTTGGATTTTTCTGAATTTGAGATATGTTGGCGATAAACGACTTTAGAAGAATCTCACCGGAGCGATTGAAAAGAAAATGTCAGGTTCAAAAGTTATGACCGAATGTGTACAGGTCTATGCAGATTTCTGAACAAAGAGAGTTCTTTGATTAAAAGCTACAAACACTTTTTATAGTGCAAATAAGAAAAGGATCATTACATTAATCAAGAGATGAGTATTCCGTGTTGATTAATGTTCATAAATTCTTTTTATGTATTTATTAAATCATACTACAACATTGGGATAGAAAATATTGTATGCTTTCATCATTAATATTTCTTTGGGATAATATAGTTTAGTGAGCTATTTGTAATCTCTCTTTGACCTACCTTCAGGAAAAAAGCACAAGATAATTTCATTCAAGGGAGAAATAACTTGATGCTTGAAAAAAAATTGATGATTGAGACTAGATGCAAAGAGAGTCTAATATTTCAAAAGAGGTCAAGAAGTTGATAAACTTGAGCTTTAGAGGGAGTAGATGGTTCAGTCAACTTGTGACAATCTTGATCATATTGATTGAGAGGGAGTTCACTATTGATGGTGAAACATTTATGAGGTAAACTTGATATAATTGATTATTATACTTATTAATTATGAATTTTTTTTTAATGGGCCTGCCCCCTGTGTAAATAATGAGGAAGTGACGACTTCCAAATGATTATCACTTGTATTTGTAAAAGTTATTGTAAGGTGATGATCTTACAATAACTTGACCTTTTATTGTGATGGATGAGACCGATCATAATAGATAGAACTTGTGGATAGAATCGCCGATGGAGGCAAATCCACACCAAAGCTCGTGAGTTTGTGAATAGAATCGCCGATGGAGGCAATTCACATGAGAGCTTGTAGATAGAATTGCCGATGGAGGCAATCCACACCAAAGCTCGTGAGTTTGTGAATAGAATCGCCAATGGAGGCAATTCACACGAGAGCTTGTGGATAGAATTGCTGATGGAGGCAATCCACACCAAAGCTCGTGAGTTTGTGGATCGAATTGCCGATGGAGGCAATCCACACGAGAGCTTGTGGATCGAATCACCGATGGAGGCAATCCACCTGAGAGATTGTGGATAGAATCGCCGATGGAGGCAATCCACATATTGAGACTAGGTTTCTATTGATTATATCATGAGGATGATGCCTTTATTGCTTACATCATATGATTGATGTTGTCAAGTGTCATAAGTGTTGACATTGGATTGATTTATCCTCCCTAGCTAAGAGGGAGTGTTGATGTTTGTAGCATCGCTCAGATAAATAATACTGACTATATGATTATTATGAGAAATGATTTATTATATATATACATATATATCAATATATATAATAATTTATGTTACTATATACATTGATAAATATGTATTTACAAAGTTAGATTATAATTATTCTCATAATAACTAAATAGTTAAATTGATAAAATATATTATTATTATTATGTAAATATTAGAGAAATTAATATAATACTCAAGAGATATTATATATATATGTATATATATAATCATAATTGTCATTATGTTAATTACATAATAATGAATAGACATGTCCCATGAAGGGACGTGTCTCTTCTTGGCTCATTCTTAATATAAATGTAAGAGATTGTTGCATTTGGAAAACACATACAATGAGATAGTGCTATTACATTTGCAATGATCCTAAAACCTTAACAGTCCTCTGTGATCTTAGCAGATTTCTCTGTTAGATCTTGCAAAAATAATTCAAAGTTTGAAGTTCTACACATCAAGCTTCCTGCCACTTGAAGTTGCTGTTGTAACATTCTCAGGTTGGTTGATACATTAACCTTGGTTTCTTCAACTTGTTTGTGGAGAATCTCCACTCTTTTCTTCTCATAGTGGTCAATGGCCATTGTTTCTGGATTTGTTAGATCGTCACCGATTGCTTGTGCCAGAACTGCTAATTGATCAATGACTGGTTCATCTTCATCAACATTAGTATCTGGTACAAAATTGCACAGGATTTTCTGTACTGAGACCAGGACCATGTCCTGTTTTCTTTTGGTCAGCTCTTTTAGCTGCCGTGTTGACATCTTGCTAATGTCTACCACTATATCGGTGACTTTATCTTTCTTGGCTTCCTTCTCCTCTGATAGCGACAACTTCCTTTTAGATGATGAGCTTGGTAAATCTGCTTCTTCTTGTTGCCTTTTCGTTTTCTCAGGTTGAACTTGCTCATTTTGGACTGTGATCTCTTTTTCTTGTCCTTTATTCTCATTAGCTCCTTGTTGAGTTGTGTTTTTTGTTTGAACCGCTACTTCCGGTAGAACTTGTTCTGTCAAGGATCCATCTTTTCCCGGAGGATTGTCTTTCGGTTGCTCTTCAACCTATATATGTTGTCCCTGATCGGTTTGTGCATCTGGTTGTTCTGTAGCTGTGTGAAATTCACCTAATGGGACTTCATTTTCTACTTCTTGTTCAATATTTATGTGTTCACTAGCCATGCACTCCTCTGTTTTAGCGTTTTCTTGCAGTAGTTCGTCTGGATCCTGAGGACCTAAACTGTCCAGTGTACTATAATCATAATTTATCCGGAATTCCAAGGTCTCTTTGTAGACCTCTTTATCGAGTCCATTTATTATTTTGGCAACTCTAGTCCGGTTTGCAAATTCATTGACGCCTCTTCTAATAGAAGTTTTATTCTATCTTCACTTAGGCCAGGTCTAACTTGAGACAGGGCTTCTTTATTTATCCTTGTATTAGCTCCTAGACTTGCTCTCCATTTTATTTGAAGCCTAGAGTTCAATTCTGGTGGGAACTTAGACCTGTAGTCCCTTGGGGTTCTGTGGAAATCCAGAAGAGATTCCACTATTGCTTTAATAACTGCCTGCTTGTCTTCTTCTAACATGCTATACCACTTGGCAGCATTGTCTACCATACCGAAATCCATTATTTCATCAACAATCTCACTTACTGACATCGGTTTAGAGTTACCTGTGCTTGGTGAGATGAGGACTGTTGGTTCATTGATCTTGTCATCAGCGATATCGATGACCGGTACTGTGGAGCTTTTTCCTGTTTTCATTATTGCTGCTGCGAATTCATCAATGTTTGGTTTGCTCGGTCTTGGCTCAGGCTCCTTTATCGGTTTGCTTGAGCCCTTCTTCCTTTTAGTTAAAGGAACAATATCTTTAGGGTCTGTCTCCTCTTGTTCTGCTTGCTAGGCACTAGATACCGGTTCAATTTGCTTCTTTCAAGCTTTGGGTTGCATGGTAGCCGGTTTCTTCTTCGGTGTAGGGGTCCTTTTGTAGACATTCTTAATGGATGCCCTCTTTAACAGATTTTGTTGAATCTCGTCATAGGTGCCAAATCGGTTCGCACCAAGATCCAGATTGGCTTCATTTAGGGCATCAGCATATGCCTTGGCAATCTTGGTAGTGATCTCGTATCCTAGCTCAGGAGCATACACCTCTCTCGGTTCCACTGCTTGAATAATGTAGTTATCGGTGGTGACTAGAAAGCATACGTCATCCTTATACAGGTCAATAATTGTTGACGACACTCTTTCTCTTTCGTGCATCCTCAATTGAAATGCCTCAAAATGTTCAGTCAGCGCACCTCTCAAATGATCCCCCAGTTGATTGGCCATCTCGCTTACTTGTTGCATCACCGTTTTATTGGTCTTCCATACAACCTTTCTGAATCCAGGGAAGAAGTTGTAGTAGAAGTAGAGACATACCAGAAGGGTCCCATACTTCATTGATTTCTTCTTGACGACTCCCAGCTTCTTCATATTTTCAAATATTTGGCTTTGAAGCATTGCACAAATATCATATTGGGCATTATCGTGCATTATTCGATGTGCGGCGTGAATAGCTCCATCTGGTATGCTGTTCAAGTTGCTTGACTGATATACCTTGTACCCAATTACTGCAGATGCGAAGCGGACTCCATCCTCAATGTCCGTCACGGTCATGAGTCAACCATCAGGTCTTGATTTGGTTAATTTATTGACGACGGTGTTTGAGATTGTTCTTAGGGTTAGAGCTTCCCCTCGATTGTTGTATCTTGTCATGCGATGGAGATCATCTTTGGTGATCGGATTGCATGCACCTTTTGTTAGCCAGAAACCTGGATCATGAAGACTACTGAGGACCAGTCGAATTAAGTCTTCATGGAAGATGTTCGGGTAGCGTACTCCGTTGATAAGTCCAGAAGATATTAGCTTGGCATACTTATCAGGAAGTTTCCCTTCTTCACATAGCGCCATATACTCTCCTTGAATATATGTTTCGCCCAACTCTTCCTGTTTGGCATGGATGAACGCTATAACGTCTTCGGTTAGGAAGACTCCTTCTGGTACAGACGAGAGCGCACTGACCATGTTGTTTTCTCGGTTCTGAACCGGCAAGATGTTGTAGGCTAGCCTGTTCGCCTGATCTCCCTTGAACAACTTTACGGAGGAGGATGATGATGCCATTTTCGAACAGTTGACTGATAGAAGAAAGCTTTGATCGGTCTTATAGATGATTGCTCACAATGATCACAGCACAAGAGTATAGCTCATAAAAGTCATTAATCTTAGTGAAAGCAAAGTAAAACCTATGAGTAATTCTTCTTCCTTTTATAGGGTTAGGTCATAGCGGTAATTGCCAAACGGTAACTATTCATTAAACGACTATAGTAATAAATGCCTTACCTAACCTTTCTTTCCGTTTTTCTTAACAGGTGATCCGCCCCTTTTTTTGTTTGGCAAACCTCGGATGATTTTGCGCTTTTCTGTTTGATTAAGCTTGTAGACTAAGTGAGTCTTGATTTTCACTAACTCTACCAAGAACGGTGAAAGGTCTACTAGTTCCCTCTAGGCCTTCTTGGCTCAGTTTGCAGAAGAGATATCACCCTCTGTAGGAGATGAGCTCTCCTCAATCTTCTCCTCAGTGGAGCTCCTTGACTCCTTTTTGACCCAAATTTGTCTTGCTGTCTTCTCGGTTCTTTCTTCCTTGATGATCTTGTCAACCGGTTTGACCGGTTCTTTCTTCTTGTTGAGCGACTGGTTCCTGCAGTCTTTTGCCAAGTGTCCAACTTTGTTGCAGCGATAGCAGACTATCCTGGTTTCCTTCCATGGTTTCACCCCTCTTGGATTGGGTGACTTGCTCCAGGCGTCATTGGACCTGACTGTTTCACAATTTGTACAATGGGTTGTGCTTCGGTTCCTGTTTTTCTTGGTGAATACCGGTCTAGGGGATTTGAATGCCATTGTCTTTGATCTGCATTCTTCAGCCTTGTGTCCAAACTTGTTGCATGCATAGCAGTAGCCTTTGAAGCTTCCCCTGCTTCCACTGGACACAGATACAGGGCTTGATCGACACTCATTGGTTTTGTGGCCCTTTTTGCAACAATTCTTGCAGTGACTGTTGTTGGGTCTTATCGGTGCTTTTTTGTAGTCATTTGTTTTATGACCCGGTTTTCCATAATGATTACAAGAAAGGTTAGAGGTCTTTTTACCTTTGTGTGCCAGCGGCTTCTTCTTTGTTTTCTTGCTTATCTTGGCTCCAGAAGATTCACTAGTCTCCTTGGTGACTTTACCGGTGAATCCAAGACCGGTTTGGTCTTTGTGCCTCCTTTGAGCTTTGAGTTGCTCATTGAGCTTGGCCGAACTTTCATTGTATCTTCTTAGGACATCATTTCTTTCTTCAAGGACTTTCTTTTGTCCCTTGAGTTGATACACCTCAATCGCCAGTCTCTTACATGCATCATCCCTCTCCTTCCATGCCTTGTGTATGCTAGTGTTTTCCTGGGTGATATCCTCCATGTCCTCCTGAAGTCGTAGAAACATTAGTTCAGTTGCCCCTACAACGTCCATTGCCCGGTCCCTTGCTCTTTCAGCAACAGTCAAGGACTTCAGTGCTGTATTCCTTTCATCTTCAGCTTTTCTCATTTTCTCGATTAGTTCAGTCATCCTTAGGGCATTCTCTTCTTGCTCCCTCTTAAGGTTGGAGATCTGATCGGTTAGGGTCTCATTCTTTTCCATAAGTTCAGATACTGCGTCCTCTACTTCATCAGATCCACTCTGCCTAGAGAGTTCATCGATGGTTTCATTGCTCTCGTTCAATTGTAGAGCCAGCTCCTTTCGCTTTGCCAGTGATCTCCTAAGTCTATTCTCCAGAGAGGCAATAATGTTGTTGGCTTCCTCCAGCTGTTTCTGATACTGGTAAACCTCCATGATCTTTCTCTCAAGTTGTTAGACTTTTAAGTATAAAGAACCAGGCTCTGATACCAAATGTTAATACTTACCGGTTACTGAGAGGGGGGGGGGGGGGTGAATCAGTAAATACTCGTTGTTATACCTTTTTATTTTAATTCTAAACTTCTTTGATTAACCTTAACTGATAAACAGAATATGATAGTCATTCATAAGTATAAACAAAATCACACAGATTAACACACGTATTTATACGTGGAAACCCTCGATTAGAAGGGAAAAAACCACGGTGAGACAGAGCTCACTTCACTACTTCAAAATGAAGGCGCCCTATTAGGAGCTTACAAAGCACTGGTTAAGGTGCTACTCGGTTAAGGGATTTCGCAAGAGATCTGTTAAGATCTAAACCCTGTTAGGAGCTGCCTGGTTACAGGACTTTAAACATCAACAAGATGTTACCCTGTTAGGGGATTTTTACAACGAACCGATTAGGTCCACCCTAATATAGGGATTTGAATAAGCTTTCACTACTGATAAAAGTAATGATCAGTTATGACACTGAATGTCTGAATAGATCATACCTCTTTTTCTGGTTGCCTGGCTGTTGACCTCTGCTACTTCTGTGTCTGCAACTTTTCTTTTAGAAGATGTCTCTTCTCTGCTCTATGCAATCACCCATGATTAACAACAACTTTCTTGCGTCCTATGACCTGTATTTATGCAAGAGTTCATCGTAATGAAACCCTTGACTCACAGAACCGCCAGACTGTAAACTCACCAATAAATCATGCAATTAGCAAAAAGCTATGCATTATGATCTAGAGTTTACCATGAGATTATTCGAAGAAATAAAGCTAACTTTAGATAAAAAGCTAACTCCACTTCTCAACGGTGGATATCTCGTATAATCCAGATTTAACTCAAATTGCTTCTGTAGGATCCGGTGCAGATCTTTTAGGTAGTTCGACCGGTGTATCTCGTTCCCGAAAACTACTTCCGCAGGATCCGGTGTAGATCTTTTAGGCAGTTCGACCGGTGTGTCTCGTTCCCGGTTCCAACTTTGTATGAACTTTGAGTCCGGTATTGGATCGGTCTACCGGTGTATACCATTCATTGCATCAACCGGTGCATGCACTCTGTTTACAGTCTACCGGTGGCTTCTAAGTAACGTGAGTGACTGGTGATCCTTTACCGGTACATGGTTTTTACACTAATGACAACTTAAATTGCTAACAAATAGCTTTTCCCATTTGTTCTACTTCCATTGCTTTTCCAAACAAAGCTTCAATAGAGCGACGCATCAACATGTAACCTGACATCCATCATTTTATAATGTTAAATATATTATTTAAGAGCATTTGATGATCCTAGATCAATGGCCGAAGTTTAATTTTGGCCCCAATTTCTTGAAGGAAACAAATTTCTCCAAGAAGTCATTGGAATGATGACACGTATCAAACCTTAACCTACACCATAACCATGATCTTTGATTACAATTGGTTAGTTGTTTACGTGGACGATGGATAATGTTGCACGACCCTATAGTGCAACTTGTAACTGGTAACTCGGTAAGAAATAAATGCCTTGTCAGTGACAAGCGACACTTTTTAACTGCCATCCATTCAACACGCACGACTTCCAAATTCGTACAGACAATATTACCAATTTCTAATACTGACAAAGAATACTTGATATCATTGTCCATTTGATGGGAAAAAATCAACGGTTCAAGGTTTATTCTGGGAAGAATGTGGTATCGGAAACCAACTTTTGCAAACTTCCTCCGGAAATGAAACACATGTTACTGTCATTAAATTGTATGATGACGTATCAAGTGACTAGGCTGCCAAATTGGAAAAAATGATGGGACCCATGATAACTGACAATGGATACCGACGACCATTGAATGCGCACAAATCAACAACGTAAGGTGTATTTTGGGCCGAAGGTGAAAGGTTAAACATTTTCTACATACTTCCTTCGGAATCGAGACGTGTCGTTGTCAATGAATGCTTAATTTTGTAATAAACAAAAAAAATTCTACATTCTAAATTTGATTAAATATTTAATTAAATGTGATAAACATTTAATGAAGTGTAATAAGCTCTATTTTGGGTAGAACTTATAAAGGATTAAAATTTAGAAATTCATTTGAAAGAAGCAATAAATTATTCTCATGAAAAGTAATCAATTTATCATGAATTGTAATTGAACCTAGAAAAAAAAATTCATTGATATGGATTGTGGAAATTTGATAACACTAGTATAAACTTTGATAAAGTTTTCTTTTATTAATAATGAATTGCAGTGTTACATGATACATGATAAATTGATAACTTGATACATTTAATGAAGTGTAATAAGCACTATTTCGGACAAAACTTATAGAGGATTAAAAAGTCGTCTAGATCGTTCCAGAAAAGTGACACATGTCAGTGTTACGTGTCAGATGAGAGTCTTTAGAAAGAAGCAATAAAGTTATAAACTTATTCTCCTCACTTGATTACTAATTACTAATGATAAGGTTCTGCGTTTTGTTGGCCTTTCTTGGCTTTCCCCACATGTAGGAGCCTTACCCTTATTTTTGTTCGACATCTCCAATGAAATAAAGGTTGCCCAAAAAAATGTTAACTTGTTGAAGAAGTGACAATAGACTATAATATATATAAATATGATTCATTGGCCCGACGATCTACAATATAAAATCTAGATGTCATCATGTTTGAGGTCTCAGGGGTGACCATTGACCACTAACTGGTGCCCACTAAATAAGAATGAACTCAAAATTGTAGATAGATAGAGGTGAAACCTTAGGTGAATTTAGAATAATATTATAACATAGTACACTTCAAAAATTAATCACTTACCTTTGCCTCAATTGCAATCGCCAATGCACTCAACAATCAGAAACTTTGCTATCGATTAGAATTGAGATATCAGAACCAATCGAACCAAATTGTGTAAAATAACATTGATTTATGAATGTTTTTATACCAATCCTTTTTGGCAAATTCAGCGGGAAGCTTATATGGTATACAAATATTTGGTTAAGCCCGCGTAATTATAACACGTCTTATGTAATTTCTGAGGTGATTATGGGTCGTCCAATAATTTTCTATGATTAATATAGTTGGCGAAAATGCATCAGTTTCAGACACGCATCCACAAAATGCCAGGTGAATTTGGGGCCGCCTCTAAATATCTTTGTATAACACCATTGGCAAATTTAGGTCGTCGATTAAGACAAGCTTTGGAAATTGTAGGCGAAAATTTTCAATTTACCGTGTCCAAAAAGTAGACTCCATTGGCGATATCATGAACGAAAGAGAGAATATTACATAAACCGATGGGCGATGGGCCTGGGCATTGAACCCAATATTTATAAAGTTCGGGCGACATGGCCAGTCCGATATACACATATTATTCGCCAAATCCTAGGTCACCGACTTGAGATATTCGCCACTAAAATTATCCTTGCGTCTAATACATTTACCATCTGATTCTCTAGGTCCATTTGGGCAGATTTGTCAAATGATATCTTTATCACACGATGACTATGTTGTTCCTAGTCCTACTCATAGTTAGGGAAATGAGTCGTTTAGTCAATGGCCTTGACATACATTACTCTCAAACAAGTTTTAAGAATCATAATTCGTCGGTACTTGCATAATTATAGCTCTTGTGGTCATTTTAAATCTTTTATTCAAGCACTCAAGCACTTCACAAATTGATGCATCTGTATATGGTAGTAAGTATACATTCAAGATTAAGCAATTCCATGGGGTCACGTCCCCCTCCTTCCCCCGCCCAAAAAAAACCCATGTTTTTGATACGGGGACATCTTTGAGAAGTGGGGACTTGGAGGAAACATCCCTCCGCCATCCCATCATCATTGCTCAAGTCTTGGGGTTGTTTCCAAGAGGACACTTGGTTTGGGGCTCTGAGACGTCCCCGAGTGTTCAAGAGACTTTGAGGAGTCTGGGGACTTCAAGGAGTTGCAAAAATAAGTGTTAAAATTGTGAAATTGACATTCGCTACGAAGTTTTGTAAGTTTTGAAGAGCTTAATTTGTGCTTGGTGGTGGGGGCATCGCCCCTTGACCCTGCAAGGGGTATTGCCTCTTGACCCCAAACCTCCATCGACCATTGTTAATGTTCAATGCAATCATTCCCATGCTTTTAATGTTTATTAGTTTAAAATGAATATGCCAAATTTTCATTTGCAATTCTTATACTTATTTCTGATTTGCTCCCAAGCCTATACCCACCATTATTAATGTCCAATGCTATTATTGGCATGTTTTTAATGTTTATTGGTTTAGAAATTTACTTATGCCAACTTTTCATTTGCCATTCATATACTTATCTCTGATATGCTCCCAAGCCTCTACGCACAATTATTAATGTGTAATGCAATCATTGCCTTGTTTTAAATGTTTATTAGTTTAAAAGTTTACTTAGTATGCCAAAGTTTCATTTCAATTCTTTTAGTTAATTCTTTTCACATTTATTCATAATTAAGTTTTCAAGTACTATATGTATTTGGGCCTCCCTTGCTACCTTGCACCATTGAACCTGAACCTGGGCCCCCAATCCCTCTATTCCCCAAACCTATTCCCCTGACCCCTTGCTTCGCTGTCAAGAAACTCTGTGGAATTATGAGATTAAGTCTATCCTCTGCATCATGACAAGGATGTTTGTCTCTCTCACTAAAATGTATGTATTTATGAACTTCTTAGTGTTACAAGACTTGTTGAATACTTAGTGAGTTTACTTCTTGGTGAGTACAAGAGTTGCCAAGCACACCAAATGAGGCTGCTGTCTTGCTTCACTAGATTCAATGATTTTGGGTGATTCTACATGAGTCTGCGCTAAGTTTTCTTTATATATATATGTATGTATGTGTATGTATGTATTTGTATATTTATTTGTATATATGTATGTATATATGTTTATATATATGTATGTATATATACGTATATGTATATGTATATATATATATGTATGTATATATTATCACGCTTTTCTAAATTCATTGACTCTCCATGTTTTTCTTTTGCGGTATGTAATGTCCCTTTCTAATTACCCTCTGAATTCGTTCTAAAATCACAATTGCACTAGATTAGGGTTAGGGTTTACCATATATAGGGTTTCTCCACTTATGCAATTCCGTAACTTGAAATCCTACAACATAGCTAGGGTTCATTTATAATTATAATGTCATAGTTAGATTTCTTTAAATTAGAAATAATATATATGAGGGATATAAATTCATTTGATAGATTTTTGGAGTTAACTTGAGGATGACCCAACCATAGAAGTGATAAGGTAGGGTGACTTGATGAGGTGTCCTAGAAACCTCTTATCCTAAATCCAAGAGAAGATTTATTATCCCTCTTGGCCTCATGTGGCCCTTGCCATACATATGAGGTGGCGTACCTAGTGTAGGGTCCTATTGCCATTGTCCTTCTTCTCATCACTCCTAACTTGCTTCTAATGATTGTACACCCATTTACCATGATAGGGATTGTGAGGAGCATTCATGATAGGGTGCCCCAAAAGCCTATCCTTCATAAGCCCAAAGATAGTCCACTTTGTCCCCCTTTGGTCCCATGGGGACTCGGTCAAATCCATGAGGACTTCCTGGTCACAACCACGAGGTGGGGTGCTTAGGTGGCCTCATCGCCATTCTCCCAACATATTATCCAAATGCATATTATCACCGCTTCCATGGTCTATGCTTGATTAGTTTAGACATTAATGAAATGGCGATCATGACTTCAATCGATTCATTCTTCAGTTGATTTGTTTATCATCACTGGAAACCAATGTCTTCTCCTTGAGTAACCAGACCAGTTGCCATTCTTAATTCCCTTCTTCATAGTGATGTTCTTCTGCATATTGGTAATGTAATGATATGATAACTTCCACTTAACTTCCTTTCTTTGGTGCCCGATACTTCTAATAGTTGCCATGTATTTATTGATTCCCACCTTCATGGTTTTGTACTCCATGGTGACTAGTGGGATGGACAATCTGCGTATTTAGAATATTTGATAATTACTATTCAAGATGTTGTTGATATTGCCGTCTGTAGCTATCTTAACAGATCACCCTTAATGACCCACCATACTGTACAGTAGATGCAAACATTCAGAATTGGTATTCCCCCTTATTCATTGATGACGGGTTGTCACTACATGTCTTTAACAATGCATAGCAATCTTAATTGACATCACCGATCATTGTATATGTTATTTATATCTTGCTTTCTTTGCTACTAGCTATTGATATTGGATACCCAATTCTATCTCCTGCGGCGTTCCTCCTTTGGTATATTGAAGGTGAAGTATTAATGTATTTGTCTTTACTTATCTCAGCTGTTTGCCACTAGGATTTATACAAATTGTATATGAGTCTAAGTCAACTGATAACCAGTGAACTACTTTATTCATCGAGCCATATACCATATTTGGTATAGAGTAACATGTATGACTTGTAAGATCTTTTGATAGCTTTTTACAATTTTGTCTCTTCTAGAGTCTTCACAAAATTTAATATATTTGGATGCTATGATGTGAATAGGGTGAAGTCCTCTGCTGCTTCACACTCCTTTAGAATACCTCTGTACGTAGTAGTCATTCACTTCTTAGGTTTGATATTTGTAGAAAATCGTGAAGTCTTATGAGTAAGACAATTTTCTGATGCTTTTATAAGTATCTTCTGTCGGGGACATGACACGGTATCTCAGCCCAAGCCAAAAATCAGCTTGCTGAGTCTGTCGCAAACCTAAGTCTGGTAACTCTGGTAATTCTCGAATAGCCATTTAACCCAAGACTTGGTTACAGTAAACTGCTATGGGAAGGTCAATGTGTCAATCTTGATATTAAGATAAGTACTTTATTGTATTACAATTTATTTTCTCTATATTGCATATGCGTATGTGCCAACCCTTTTGCAGGTTTCCTAAGTTGCTAACTTATCAAGGCAGGCATAAGATATTTCAGTTGGTTACTGTTAAATAACATGGTAGGGGTATTAAATGTATTGCACAATTGTTCCCTCTCTTTGTTAGTTCAGACTGTGTTCAGTTTAGCTCATTACATTAATAAAAATTGTGCTTTCTTTTGTAATTTGATGGGCCAAACTCAGGTAATTCTTACAATTAGATTTGCCTATCAAAATAATATGTGAGAGCATTTCTACCTACATATCTTGATGAAATACAAGTAGCCTTAGTAATCAAATTTCTGCTGTTATCATTACATTTAATCATATTCTTTTTTTTGTGGCATGAGTGAAACTCATTGCTCTCCACTTTCAAAAATTTCCTATATTTTATCATTTGCAGGTATAGGATATGCGCTTGCAAAAGAATTCTTAAGAGCAGGTGACAATGTGATAATATGTTCAAGATCAGGCATGCCATTTTCCTCCCTTAAGTTTTCTAAATAAGTACTTATGAACATTCTGCTTCAAAATATGATCTATCATTTTTGCATGAATTTTTATTTTCCTGATTGTGTAGAGTTTCCTTATAAAAACTTCTTGTAATTTTATGAAGAACTGCAAAGATTTTCATTAAGGTATTTATGATACATGGTAGGCAGGAAATACATTGCATTGAATAATATTAGTCCCTTTTAAACCTTATTTTGTAGCACTGGGAATTTGTGGAAAAAAATGGCTTAATTTTGTAAGCAGTGAACTTTGTTGGTGACAGCTAGTATTATAGTAGAGGTAATGGCACTGGTAAAGTTAAAGTTGATTTTATTTTTTATCCCAGCCTAGCAAGCACATGTACATGGCATGTGAAACTACTGTTGAACAGGGGAATACAACATCTACGTACGTATGGGCTAGTGTGTTTTTTACAACCTAGATAGGAAAGTATAACAAACAATATATTAGAACAGAATACTACAACAATTGATGACTAGCTATACATGCACATAATGCCAATTGAGAGCAATCACATGATGTCTTTCCATTATCAAATGACTTAGAAAACATCTCTTACCACCTAACTGGCAGTTTTGGGCAGCATTATCAAGATATCTGAAAATCAGTCTTTTTTGGCCAAATTATTGATCCTGGTTCTGATGCAGGTTCGGGTTTGGGTATGCAGGTTTGGCAGTTTTTTTTTGCTTGGGTTCTGGTTCGGCATATATATACACATATATTCAAATACACACACACACAAATGGTATATAACATAGAATGAAAATGGTGAAAAATGCTTGAGAGAAGTATGAAATAACATAAAATGAGCAAAGGCATGCTTTAGAGGTCGAAATTAGGGTTTTTTAGACCACATGAATCGGGTATAGCACCCTCTATAAACTGCAGTGTGCCAGGTAAACATTTTAATGTGACTGGTGATGTTGGCATGACACGTCTTTTGGTACCATGTGGGCTGGGGGAGACTAGACCTCGTGACCTCATGCTTAACCATAGGAAGCTCTCGTCAATCGAGCTAGGCCTCTTGCCCAAATTAGGGTTTCTGTTGACTTTTTAGATTTTAAAAATATATTTAATAGCATGTGGTGCCCATTTTTGAGCATCCACAATTGCGGGTCTTTGTGGGTTCTCACGGATTCTCCTTGGGTTTTGGTCCTTGGGAGCACAGGTTCTCTGTGGGTTGCAGAACCCACATAGAACCTAGGTAACCCATAGAGAACACGGGCTCCCACGAAGGACCTGGCTAGAACCCAAGGAGTAAAACCCATGCTCCTAGGAAGGACATGGGCGAAACCCAAGGAGAACTTGCTTAGAACCGTAATTAGGACCATATCTGAACCAAAATCCGGGCCTTTTCCAAGGAACTCAGTAACATAGTCTTTTGGTATTTAGAGCAGAATTTAGCTTTGATAGTTGGATCTTTCCTACACTACAATGCATCCTGATTTGATTAATTCATGATCTTAGATTTCCAACGCATATGCAGACTTCAGATTTTGAGTATTGGACTAAGGGTTATGACCCCAATAGATAGGGGTACCAAAACTAAATAACTCCAAAACTTTTTCTTTTGTTTCTTAATAAGTCTATCCTAATTAGGTTGTTCTTTTCAATTTCAAAGCAGAGCTGTGGTGATTCTTTGGGTTTCACCAAGAACCCATTGTTTACAATTTTTAGTAACTTGTTGAAGTAGTATTAGAAGTTTAGAACCCTAATCACAGAAGTCAAAAAACCCTAGATGCAACATTTCTAAACCTAGTCACAAATTTATAAGCATGAGTGATTAAATAATGCAAGAAATAATCTAAGTTATCGGATTCCTGTATATAGGCCTGAATTCTGGTTCCGGTATTGTTCTGGTGCTCTTTCCGCCTGGATTCCTCATGGGTGGTTGGATTCCCTGTGGTTCTTGTTGTGAAGTTTTCACACCATTGCCCCATGGTAAATGCCCCCCCCCTCTTCCCACTCGTAGTTATGTTTTGGTAGTTGAGGCGACAGTTCAAAATTCAAAAGGGTTGAGGAGTTGTCAAGTTATCAAGTTGTCGGGTTACGAATGAAAATTAGAGTATCCAGATTAAGGTTCTTCTAGGTCAAGTTGCAAAGGGTTGAGATAAATTTCCTAAGTGCATTAATATTTTGTGTGATATCCTCGTCATTACATTTTGGCTAGTGAAATAGTCCAAAATATATTATAAAGGCATATTGTATGCATAAGGGCCTCAAAATCCTTATAAAAATTGATTTTCCATACTTAAATTGCAAAAAATCCTTATGAAAATCAAAATTTCCTTATAAAAATGCACAAATTCCAGATGGAAATAGATTTTCCCCTCCAAAATTGCATTTTGTCCCAATGGAAATAGAATTTCCCCTAAAAAAATGGTCAAAATCTTGATGGAAATAGTGTTGGAATCATTTGCCGTTGCACCAAAAGCTCGAACTATCAATGCCCGATACAAATGTCAGATTTAACCCGATCCACAGGAGGCGGTTAAGCCATGTCACGAATCTCCGAGGAGGTGCTGACCACCAAGTCAACAATCTCCCCCTCAGCACCGACTGAGTCTTCAGCACCCACTGAGGGGAGACTCGAACCTGTGACCCAAGGCTCTGATACCAATTGTTGGAATCATTTGCCGTTGCACCAAAAGCTCGAACTATCAATGCCCGATACAAATGTCAGATTTAACCCGATCCACAGGAGGCGGTTAAGCCATGCCACGAATCTCCAAGGAGGTGCTGACCACCAAGTCAACAAATAGAACTTCCCCTTAAAAAATCATGGAATCCAGATGAGGGTCGATTTTCCCCTCTTGATTAGATATTTGCAATGAAAAAACTAAGTGTTGGACCAATTTGTTGATTTTCCCCTCTTGATTAGATATTTGCAATGAAAAAATTAAGTGTTGGACCAATTTGTCCAGATGAAGGTCGAATTTCTCCTTCTGGATGTCAAGAACATGGAACAAAGTGAAGAGTCCAAATGCAGATCAATTTTCCCCTTGGACTTTATACTTAGAAAATTTTAAGGGATTTACCTTGTCTAGATGGATGTGGATTTTCCCTTTTGTCCCGATGCTGATTTTTCCACTATTCAACACTTAGAATATTTTTGAACTCCAAAGTTAGGAAAGTCTCAATGGATGATGAATTCCCCTTTGTCCAGATGAACATAGAATCTCCCCAAGTCCAGATGGAGGTTGATTTTCCCTTTGAAGGCTATTGTGGATTAGTAAAAGATGCCAGGTATGGAAATTATAATAATCCTTATAGGGGTTGATTTTCCCCTTGTGGATAAAGAAATGGAATAAAATGCAAATCCATATAAGGATCAAACTTCCACTTTTGGGGATAGGAAAAGGTGGGCTTGGGAAATAAAACAAATAAAGTGCAATCCATATGGGGTTTGAATTCCCCTTGGCGAGGATATAAAATAAAATAAAATAAATTAAATGCAATGTGCATGAGTTTCAATGTAACTTTTTAATCCCACAGTCATTGTGAGAAGGAAGATCCAACCCAAAAATACTTTAAAAGAGAATGCAACAACAATATAGAGATACGAGATTGATGAAGGATTGACTATAGAGGTCAAAGATGATCAAAAGAAAAGCCAAGGAGTTGATAGAGAAATTGCCCAAGCATAAGGAGCTGAAAATCGAACCATGGGAGGACATCAGCCATGATCAAAAAGGTCTGATATAGTAAGGTTGCTGGGGTAAAAATCAGAGTTTCCTTCAACCCACATGGAAGAAAACCACAAGATGAATTGACAAAATACATGAGAATTCAGATTGAGATCTGAAAATTAAAAAATTTTCTATAAGGATTGATTTTGCAAAAAATTATTAGATCTTTTCCATCCATCAAACCAACCCAAGATTGGTTGCAGGTTAATCAGGGGGCAAAAATCTCAGTTCCAAGACCAATTTGGTGGCACCAAGAGGCTGAAGTATGATGTCTGCAGACTTAATCCATAAGGGGTTCAATTTTTGCAAGAAATTGGTAGAATTTCCATATCCACCAAATTACATGGAAACTTATTGCAGGCTGTTTGGAGGATAGAATCTGAGTTTTAGGACCAAGATGGAGCATTCAAAGGAGCTGAAAATACATTAGTCTTCAGACTTAACCCTGAAACTTCATAACAGGGGCGGTTTTTTTAAAAATCATAGTAAATTCACAACTTGTTCAATCACACCAAAGTTTATTGCTGAGTGTTAGGGGGCTGTCCTTGCACGAAATACATCAAGATTAGAGGGCAAAATTGTCCAAAAGAGGCATGTTTCAGATTTTGTCCTCAAAAATCAGAATTTCTCATGGTGGTAAAATGTGATTTACTCCTCATGTAAAAACTTGGCCGGAGACGGGGAGACGACGGGAGACATGGAAGTGAAGTCTCCAGCCAAAAGTGAAGACTCAGGAAGCGCAAAAAGGGAGGGAGATGTGCCTCCTAGTTATAGGGATTTATACACTATTATAAGCTATGATGATGGTAATTAAATAAGTTGAGTATATAAATTACTCCCAAACTCGGGTTCTTTATTCAATTATCTTATCATTATAAATTCTCTTCAAGGTGTTTAATTAGATTTTACATTAAAAGGGATTAATCAAGAGAAGGCAACCTCGACCAGACCAACTGGTTGATTGGAAATTGACAACCATGACATAATACTAACTTGACATCTGCTACTCTAGGGTAATCAGATAAACCCTAAAAGGTTTTTTTTTTTTTAATCTCAAGGATTTTGGCAATGATGACAACTTTGACCACTTCCCATGTTTGCACCCCTCTCTTTGATGATACTCTCCCTCCCTTTTCCGAGGGTGATCAAATCTCTTGCATCCACTTAGACACACAAAGGTAGTTAGACGTAATCTTCTTACCGTACTAGGTATCTATATAGCAAAGCATTAATCGCTAGAATCTACATCATTAATTCCATTAATCCATCAACAAATGTTTTAAATAACTACATATAACAACATCACATCTCTAATTATGCAATTTAAGCAATTATATAAAAAGTTAATGAAAGAGGGATCTAACAAATTGTACTTTATTTATATTGCCTTTAGACTCTCTTTTGTACTTTCTTAGCCTTCAAAAGTTTGGCTCAGTTTCCATGATTAAGAACCCTTTGATGCTTTAGAGGTTTTCCTTGTACATTTCCTTTTTCCTGTCTCTGTTGGAATCTATCTCTTTCAACTTCTTGTCCAAGGGAAGTTGTAGTGGGCATATCATGGTTTTTATTTTCTCGATTGTGGCTTTGAATCACACTTCGACTTCTACTCCATTTTTGAGATGGATTACAACTTAGGATTGGAACGACTAAGGTTTCTTTAGTTTCTTCTTTTAGTTGGCTCCTCTCTCTTTGTTCTATGATACCTAAACATTGTCTCATTTTGTATTCTTACCCTTGACTCCTTTGTGATCTCTTTCCACTTTTATTAGGGTATAAGGGCATTAATCAATCATAGGAAGTGAAGTGTTGGTTTGTGTCTCATTCCTCTTGTTGACTTCTACCCTTGTAATGATGCCTTACTTGTTGTCTATGTTGTTCATGATCTTGTTTGGCACACAAATATTTGAGTATTATAAAATGTCTTGTGAGGAGTCTTAATAGATGGTCAAGGAGTATATCTATTTCTTCACTCATTCTTAGGTTTATTAAACACGACTTCTTAAGAAATTTGCCTTCATTTGGCTTCCTTTCACATGTGTTATTTCACATACATGTCCCACAAATAAACTAGATCTTCGATAACATTGCCCTCACTTTGTTGGCTGGATTCTATTGGCTGTCCTATTTCTATGTCCTCTTGTTATTTTATTTAATGTCTTAAGGACAACAACACCAAATGTTTACTTGCTAAATGAAAACGCAACAATTTAATGCCATGCAAACTAATTTCATACATGTAAAGATTCATACAGGAATTGCAGAGTAATTCAATAGAGTTTTCATATGATATAGAATTGCTTTCTTTATTCATTAGATGCTCTTCTACAAACTAGAATAAGGGAACAATTCCAACACATGCGATCCCTTTCCCAACTATAGAAGGACCATATAGACCCCTTGACAATTGGCTAGTAACTGCAACTATTGACAGCTACTTAGTCTATTTTTTAGTAACAACCAGAAACTGACTAGGTATTACCATATTTGTCTTGATGACAATCTAAACATAACTAACATGTAATTTATGTAATTATTATTGTTTATGTTTTCTTTATTATCTTTATGCTTTTGATGATTTTTATGTCTAGTGCCTGTATGCTAGAAAGGTATGGTAGCATTGGTATACATTGGCAACAATTTGACACTTTGTTTTTCTCTCAACATTTTAAAAGAGATGATTGTGGGTGCTGCTGGGATACCTTCGAGATTGGACTTCCCATGATAATCCTTTTCCATAAAGCCTAACAATCATCAATCTATCTATAAGATATTTTAGAGATCTCTTATGGATCTCAATACTAGATTGCCTATTCATATGATTTATGCTTGTCCAAATTCAGTGATATCTGAAGATTTATTCCAAAGCATGTGCAAAATTATATATCATCTATTGTCAACCATGTGGACATAGAGATGCAACTATAGACACAAAAATTACTCCAATGGTTGTATTTAGATTTTCTTGATAATCTTTAAGCTCTTATGCTTTCTATTATTTTGTTGCAGATGATAATGTTCAAGCTGCTATAAAAAACCTTAAAAACGAATTTGGGGACTAGCATTATATATCATCTTTTGTCAACCATGTGGACATAGAGATGCAACTATAGGCACAAAAATTACTCCAATGGTTGTATTTAGACTTTCTTGATAATCTTTAAGCTCTTATGCTTTCTATTATTTTGTTGCAGATGATAATGTTCAAGCTGCTATAAAAAACCTTAAAAACGAGTTTGGGGACCAGCATTTGTGGGTATCTGCAATTTTACTAACATTCAAAACTCACATGAATGCAAATTTGAAAAGTTTTAGATCATTTTCTAGGTTACTTGAAAAGTTACATGGGTCTGTACTTGCAATTCAAAATTTGATTGCTCATCTATGCAATAGGGAACAACTTGTGATGTGAGGGATGGAGAAAGTGTTCGAGTGCTAGTTGATTTTGCAAGGAACACCATTGGTTATGTTGACATATGGGTAAGTTCAAAGAAAGAATTCGTATATGTTTGATCTCCTATTTTAGTCTACTTTGACCAAAATCAAGCACGATGTTGCAAACATATTTTGAAATGAAAGTCGTAATGTGGCAATGAAATTTATGAGCAGTTTGTTTTTTCTTTTCTTTTTGATATATATTGCTAGGCATGCTTTTGATAGCTTGTGTGGGAAGTACAATAATCAGTATAACAGCCAAAACATAGAGTTTGGCAGGAATTCACAACTAAAATGGATGCAAATAACAGCTATGCATAATTTCTGTTGAAAACTCCACTTAGTGTTGAATTTTGCATTATTATAATCTTTTATGCAACATGTAGTTTTACAAAACAAAGGTTGGACCCAACTATTTGTGGAATCAAAATGATTTAAATAGCAACTATTGTTTTTTTGATGCTTCAAATAAGAAATAAAGTATCTCAAACCTAATCTTTACAAAGCTAAATTGCTGAATTGGGTATGGGAACAGGTATGGGTATGTAGGTACAATATGCCGGTAAGGCAATTTCTTTGGGGGGCTGGTTATGTTTTGGGTGTGTATGTATATTGTTGATTATAGCTAGATCGAATACTAGCTAGATTAGATCATCAGGCCCTTTTGTCAATCAATTACACATATATTGCCTTCTGTAAATAAAATGGGCTGGGCCCAAAGTCAAAATTAAATTGTCAATATTTTGGCGCCAAAGAGAGCTGACCTTGCAAATAGATTTGTGAAAGCTCTCATATATATATATGAGGCTTGTTATTGTAAATGACATATATGACATACCTGCGATATATATTTCTGAGCAGCGAATTCTGTAAGGCAGCAATATACATCCTCTTGGCAGCGAATTCCATCAGGCAGTGATAATATATACTAGACAGCGAATTCATAAGGAAGCAATCCAGTCTGATTGTGACAGCAATTGGAATATACCTACTTCAGATCAGGGCTGCGAATTATAACTGTGAATTATCAGGTCAGATCTGGACACACATCTGTGAATCATACAGTGGCAATATCTATGATTTGCTTCAGTGATCTTCAGCAATCAATAACTGTATGTTATGTAATTTGATTGATAAAAGGGCAATAATAGATGATTTAATTTGGTGCTGGGTTTTTCCCTCCAATTCGGAGGTTTTCCCAGGGTAATTGTGTTGTGTTATTGTGTTTCTCTCTTTGTTCTTAATTTACTGTTATCTCTGATCACTAAAACTAATATATATATATATATATATATGCAGCCTAAAAAACAGAATTAAGTTTAGTATGTCATATATCAATACACATTTTGAGAAAAACTATTACAAATTTCAAAATTTGAAACATAACATGCCAATTTAAATTCAGTTTTCAATATCAAAAGGATCAAACGTGAATGTCATGATAGATTATCATTGTTTAACATTTAAACAATACAATTAGCAATCAGTTCACTAATCACCATCAAACGGGTCGTCATCAAGACCAAGATTGTCATCAACATTAACATTAGATGATGGAACCCCACTGTCACTTGCACTAACAGTATGTTGGCTACTTTACTCCTCAATAACTAAAAATTGTGCAATAAAAGAAAGATCCAAGCCAGTACGCTCTGGTTCTACATCCCACAACTTTGTTTCCCCTTCCTTGTACTCATCATTATTGTGAGTAACAAGGTGCAAGTTGGAACTGCTTTGCTTGATGCCAACTGATTTCGCTTCACTAAGTAGACAAAAGTGAAGAGCACATGAATATACTGAGAGTGGGGGGGTTGGGAGAAAGATCCAAGCCAGTACGCTCTGGTTCTACATCCCACAACTTTGTTTCCCCTTCCTTGTACTCATCATTATTGTGAGTAACAAGGTGCAAGTTGGATCTGCTTTGCTTGATGCCAACTGATTTCACTTCACTAAGTAGACAAAAGTGAAGAGCACATGAATATACTGAGAGTGGGGGGGTTGGGGGGTGAACCAGTAGATCAACAAACTTTCAATTTTCGAAGTTGAGTGGATACAATAGAAATACTTTATAAAGCTTAATCAAACACATGTAAGTAAGAACACAAAGGAACACACGTTTTACGTGGAAACTCTAATGTGAGAAAACCATAACAAATTAATGCTTTTAAATTCTTCTTTTACAAAGACTGTAGGTACCAACCCCTTGTATTTGTGAGTACCAATTCACTAGAGGCACCAACACCTCTTTTACTTCGTGAGCACCAACTCACTAGAAGCACTAACACCTTATTCAAATTTCCACCTTGTCAATGTTGCTTCTACAACAAATGATGGATGATCTTGTTATTCACAAACTATTACAATCACCTTCTCAAATTGATCACAAGTCTGTTACAAAATTCTCTTCACACATTTGATATAATTTTGCTCTTATATTACCTTTAAATCTGCCACAAATAGATTACAATCTCCTCATAAGTCAGTTATAAGACTCTATACAATCTTCTCCTCAATGCTGAAATAATTTTCTTATGTAAGGCCCTCTCTAATCTGTTGTATATATATATCCTTGATTGTCTTTACACCACACACCCCTCAATCTTCATTTTTGATCTCTATATATATCTTGCATTTTATCAAAAGGACCTGCCTCTTCACAAATTAAGAGCCTTCTCCAAGAGAAGCAACTTCTCAAAAAGAATCGCTATTTGTTTAATATCTTTCTAATAACAAATCACATAAACAAACCGCATAATGTTGTTATATTGCTTTCAGGATACACAGTTGAATCCTGATAGCAATATCTCAATTCGACTTGCTGTAGAAAATATCTCCTTATAAACCTCATAATGTTTTGTTTATTTAAATGAGAACAAATCACACCAAAAACTGAAGTTGTGCTTTTCTTTTATGAATCGACCATCCTAAAGATCACATTTTTTCACTTAGTAGTTGTAATTCTTAAATCACTCTTTTCAGCAAGTAAATTGCACCCTTCCATTTCTGATTTGACTTTTAATTAACACAAACTAATCAGATTCTTTCTGAATCATGTGTTAACTCTCACCTTATCTTTATTAATCTTTATTGGGCTGTTAATCTCTGCATTATTTATGAATTTGTCTTGCTCTTTAATTGCTGACTTGTCTTTTGACCAAACAAACCAGTCGCTGCATTGTCTTGTCTTATTCAATTGTTGCTTAATGAGATAGAATATACTTAAAGCTTCTTAAGTCCGGCATCTAAGTCTTCAATATACTTCAAGTCGGTTTTTCTTTAGAATATAATCATTGTTCATTGGTTCATAAGCACTGCCTTTTCATAGTGTAAGTGCTACCTTTATGTATATCAATGCTTGTTATCTAATGAAACTGCTGCATGAATCACTTCGTTAACTACGTCTCATGCTAATGAATCAACCAGCCATACAAAAACAAAATTTGCGCCACCGTGTATCATCAAAGTCAATGCTGTTATTAAGTTGCTGTATTTGGTTTCATTCATTCACAGTTGGCATGAAATACTGAAACAATGCATAATTTGCAAGGTATTCTCATACTTAAAAATGACAGACTCTGTTACGACTCTGCTTCAAGAGTGTTATCATATCTGTTGACTAATGCCAACCCTTCCACTTGTATGTCCCAATGTTCTGCTCTTCCTTCTCACTGAAATTATTTTGGACACTAAGACATAGTCTAACATTTTTAATGCTTATGTCTTTGATGATGTGAAAGACCACCTGGCATGTCAACTTCTCAATACTCTTTAGCAAAGATAATTCAGTTGGCTTCTACCTCTGTCCTCAACCCTACAAGAGTGTGTAATCACTTGATTTGGTGGCACAACATAGACTACACTTCTAGTCCTTCTAGAACTGGGGCATTTCTTTTGAAATCAATGACGACATTTCCAACAAAATGAGTACACTCCAATTCCATTCAGCTGAAGAAGAACTAGCAACCTATTTAAGTGAAGGGATCTCTCATCAGTGTTTTTGATTAAATTTTGTAAATCAAACTTCAACTTGGAAGATAGTAATTTTTTAATAACAACCAAATTAAGAGAGTGGGTATACATTAATAAACTTGTGATAAAATTTTGATCGTGAGAACATGGAGGCGTGTCAATTTGTGGCCACTGAGGTATCACCAAGAGTGAGCATCCTTCCTATACTTGTCATAAAGAGCAGGACCTTGACTATTTGAGGCTACAAAATCTGCAAATTCACTTGTAACTGCATCGTCCATTTCAGCATTATGGAAGATTTTAGCAAGAGCTTTCCTAAACCTGTCACTGACTTTTGCATCATGATATGGTGGCACCATTGCTGGCATAGCAAAGATCTCTTCACCATAATATTTGGGAGTCCATGCAAAGGCAAAAAGATGGAGTGGGGCATCGCTCAACACAAATTGATTGTTCCTCTTTGAGGAAGGTTTCTTTAGGATCTTGCTCTTTTGCATTTATGATTGATTTCATTTTCTCAATCATTGAGTCTATGCCATCATATTCCTCCTCCAAGCATGGCCTGCCCATGTCAGTAAAGTGGATCACATCACACTCATGATGGGTTCGGTGAAAATAATAAGATATTCCACACCATCCCACCAAGTGTCATCTAGAATCATTTGCTTTGCATATTCTACCCTTTCAGTTGTGGATTGCCTCCATATGGCCCATGATTGGCTATATATATATATATATATATATATATATATATATATATATATATATATATATATATAAAGTTACTGAAGTAAAAAATAAAATCAAAAAATTGCGTTGTCTGAAATTTGAATTGCCTTCCGTAGCCCTAGTCATGAGATGATCTAGAAATAGCTTGCAACATGTGGTGGTTTGTTATGAACATTTGGATCTCTTTAGCTTCAGCATAAGCTTGTTTCATCCAAACTGTTTCGGTACGCAACTTCTATAGCATGAGGTTGAGTGAATGCATTGCACGAGGTGTTCAAAATATATGTGGGAACCGTGTCTCGACTAACATGCTGGCTGCTCTACAATTCTTTGCATTGTCCATTATAATTTAGACAACATTTTGAGGACCCACTTCGTTTATGCATTGTATAAGGATGTCAGCAATAAATTGTGCGTCTTTTATGTACCTCTCAAAATCTACAACTTTTAGAAACATTGCCCCTTTAGGGCACACTGCAATCACAAAAATCAATGGTCTATTTTTTACAACCTTCCATCCGTAATAAGTAATAGACACATTTGTTTCTCTCCATGAGATCTTAATGGTAGCTAATGAAGTTTCTATTTGTTTGAACTCCTTTGACAATAAAATGCTACTCACCTTCTCATACCCTAGGCTCGTGAACCACTTTGTAGCGTCATTTATTTTTCTTACCATTTCTTGCCAATAGGGTTATCAAACAACATTGAATGATAAACTGTTTGCATAGAGGCATCTCACGAGGGATTGTCAATAATATCTTTGATATCATTATTAAATATCCTCTCCAATGGTCCCTTTTCTCTCTTCAGAATACTAGCCTCATCTTCATTTCTATGCATAAATGGATGGTTTTCTACCACAATATCAAGTGCAACACTGCGTATGAGATGATGAAGTATATGGCCTCCGTGAGCCCCTTTCTATATTCAATGAATGTCACATTCTATTTTCAATATTTGCATCTGCTTCCTCTTGCTCCTCAATATATTCTACTATTTTAAGTGGCATAGGTGCATTTTTTTTCTAGACAAGCTTTGATTCCCTTTCTAGGAATTGCACACAAATTTAGGAACCATTTCTTGTCAAATATAGGACATCCAAACATTTTCCCCCCATCGGGAATTTGCTCTAACATTTGCATGTGCCTCCATAGTGGTGAAGCCCTTAAATTAAGGGTTGCCAACATAATTAGAACAAGTGGCCATGGTAAATTGTTATAACAACCTCTCTATGTGTAATAGGGCTACAATTTGTAAACAAAAGTTTGAAAAACAACTTTAACCTAAAATTTAAATAATTAATTAATAATATTTAAACTTTGTTTTTTTAATTTTTATTAATAACATTTTAATAATCATTATATTTACTTATTTATTTTTAATATTTATAAAATAAATAAAATTATAAAACAAGAAGCATAAAAATTAATTTAAAATTATAATAATTAATGTATTTATAATTAATATTTTAAAAATTAATTAAACAATTATATATATAAATTAATATAAAATAATAAATACATAAATTGAATTCTAATACATTAATATAAATTAATTTATCATACATATAATTTAACATTTGAATTTTTTGTTTTAATCAATAATATTAAATATTAAATAAATGAAAATTGGAGGTTTTTATTTTTAATAAGATTAGGTTTTAAATTTTAAATTTGTTTGAGACTCACGTTTTATATTTAACTTGTTTAACAATGATGAGTTTTTTTAGGCTTTCACTATAAGCACCGAACTAGATTTTTCAGTTTGAAATGCAAGGAAAAATGTCAGGAAAGGTCCAAAAAAAGAGGCAAAATGGGAATCACTTGATAAATTTTGCTCATCCTAGGTCATATCTTTCATTCTTTGTAGGTTTGTGACTATGTTGCATCATTTCCAAACACCCTTCTCGTGCGTCAGTTGTAGGAGAATCGCCTGATAATTTTCACGCACGCTAGGTTGTTGCTTTCGTTCTTTGTATATTCATGACCGTCCCATCGTTTCTAGATACCCTCCTTATTACGATAATAGATAGTTTCTAATTTTATCTCTCTTTCGTCTATTTCTAATGGTCACTCTTTTTGTAATGTTTCCATAAACTCCTTTTGTTCGTTATGGAAACTTTCTCTTTCACTCTACAAGAATGTTTCTATTTCCTCTCTCCTGTTTGTTATAGAAACATTCTCTTGTATCTTGTATATATAGATCATTCATGATCTTTGTTTAATAACACATTCATTATTTTACCACAATATGGTATCAGAGCAAATTCCTAGCCTCTTCGAAATTTTTTAATTTCTTTTTTGAAATTATTAGTTCAAGATTTTCTAAGCTTTTTTGCTCCGAGTGTGTTCAAAATTTGCATTTGTTTTTCCTCACCCACTCGTCTAGGGTTTTTGCATTTTTGGCTAGGGTTTTGACCCTTCAGTTCAAGTTGGAATTTTTTTTTTGATTGCAGATTCCTTGTGGGTTTTTCGAGAGCTCAATTGGGTTGTGGTCCATTTTTTCTAGGGCCTCGATTTTTGTGCCTCAATTTTCGAGCCAACGAATCCAAAATCTGCCAGCATATTCTTGGTGGGTTTTTGCAGATCTCAACTGGGTTAGTCTCACTTTTTTTCTGAGTGTATCGCTCTCTGTGCCTCAATTTTCAAGCCAGCGGATTTAGAATTTGACAACTGATTCTATCTGGGTTGTTTGAGCTCTTCACTGGGTGTCTCTTCAAATTCTTTGGGTCTTCTGTTAATCTGCCTTGAAGTTCATGCCCTTTTCTGATTTTTCACGTTTTTTCTTTGAAAAACATGCTATGGCATCTCTCACCAGTCTTATGCTGGAAGACAGTCAGTATTTCAACAGAAAGAATTACGACACCTGGAAGTAGTGCTTGTTGACGATTTTCGAGTACCGTTGCCTTGAGGCACTTGTTTAGGGTACTGAGACTTGTCCTACCACAGCCGATGCGACTCAAGACAAGTTTGATGAACGTAATCGTGAAGCGGTTATGTTCATTAAGCTTTTAGTTACTGATGATCAACTGCCTCAAATCTTGTCTGGCAAGACAGCTGCAGAGATCTAGACAGTATTGAAGGATGTCCATGAAACATCAGATAAAAGCAAAGCTTTCTTTTTGCAGACCTCTCTGATCAACCCGAGGCTGCCTTTTACGTTTTCTGAGGACATGCAAATTCCTGTTTTTTTGAAGATAGATTGACCATTAAGGGAGGGTATTACGATAATAGATAGTTTCTAATTTTATCTCTCTCTTTCGTCTATTTCTAATGGTCACTCTTTTTGTAATGTTTCCATAAACTCCTTCTGTTCGTTATGGAAACCTTCTCTTTCACTCTACAAGAATGTTTCTATTTCCTCTCTCTTGTTCGTTACAGAAACATTCTCTTGTACCTTGTATATATAGATCATTCATGATCTTTGTTTAATAACACATTCATTATTTTACCACAATACTCCTCATGCAAGAGGTTGCATGACCTTTTACTAAGTTTCTAGTATTTTTTTTGTTTTTAAAAGTCAAACGCCATTGGAATAGGTCCAAAATCATCTTGGATTTGCCATGTCACGCTTGAAATTGATTGGGAACAAAGCCCGCTTAGTATTCTTGGATGCATTTGGGTAGTCAAAATTTTAAACCCTATGCGTACCCACCATAGGGGATTCACCTTTGTATTGCACATTTCATATTTGGAATCAATAGAAAAAAGGCACGATTCGGCTACTTAGTTAAAAAGTATGAGCTGAAATATATTAAAACACTAGTTCACTCTTTCATTTATTCTTAAGATAATTCCAAGGAGCACTAGTTTTGTGAGGGTTAACTCTGAGCAACATACCTTTGAATTCTATACAAACTAGAATATAGAAAGTTGCAAAATGTATTGTTTTTATGCGAAGCTTAAAAAAAATGCTTGATTCTTAGTTCATAGATTTCATCATAAATAATTAGGCTTACTTGGGGACACGTTTTGACCCCTATTGCGGCATCCTAGAAATGGAGACCACACAGGGGACCAGGATACGATGGGAATTTCAAGCCGTCTTTGATTGGGCGAAAAAATTGGAAATGTCTCTGGTACTTGGGGATGACATTGACTTTTGCTAGAGATGGTCTATCATCCTTAGCAAAAATAACATCTGAAAACGTAGAGCCTCCATGATTTTGTAGAAAGGGCCCACAATTTTATTGAAAATTGAAAAAAAAACAAGGTGCTGAAGATTTTCGAAAACCATAGACAACTTGTGTTTGTAAAAAATGCACAAACTTCGTTGAAAGCATGCGAAAAACCTAGCCATGTCTAGTAAGTCGTGATTTCTGTAGAACTACGAGGGCAAAATATAGAAACTCGAGCTTGAAGGTCTTGATGCGTAGAGGAAAGGTGGAAAAACGTTGGCAAAAGCTTCGTGTTGTGTGTTTTTGAGGGAAAAACAGCGATGCAGGTTTTGCAAAAAAACGCGTGCTTGAGAGGAAGTTTGAAATCTTGCTTGGTCTAGATGTGACTTTTCTGCAAAAAAGCTTCTTTTTTTCATTCGTGATTTTCAGAAGTTTGTGAAAATCTTGTAGATGATGTGTGCAAAAAAGAGAAAACTCGTAATTTTTAAAGAAACATTCGAAAATTGGAAAATGCCCTTAATTTTCTAAAACCCTTTGATTTGTTTAAAAATATTGAACTAAAAATGTCTAAAAATTTCTCAAGAATCTTTTAGGATTGTCCACGAATTTTGTTATTGAAAAAAATTTGCAAGAAAGTTAGCTTGCTCTAATACAATGAAATGTTAGTTTGTTGTATTGACTATGGAGATGGAAAGCTCCATTTAAAAGAATTACAAGAATTTTAGATGAAACAATTGTGAACTAGAATAGGAAATAGAAACTAACTAAACTAACTAAAGTACATTGACCATTAAATAAGAAATATAATAATATTACTCGAATATAATATGGTTAAAGCAACCCTATTTTTTCATTTCATTCTCATTTTGAAGGAGAGAAAAAAGAGAGAAAGAAGCAGCCAAGTTTGAAGCTGTCAAGGGGAGGAAAAAAGGGGCAATCTTTCAAAAAGCATTTTGAGGAGTTGGAGCATTGAAGGTGAGTCCTTTGTTTCATTTTTTGTTTACATTTACAATTTTGTCAAAGTTTAAAGAAGAAATGTCCCTCAAATGTCTGATTTTTTGCCCTTATATTTCAGTACTTTAAACTTGCTTTACACTTGTTAAACATGAGCAGCTGCAGTGACAAAGACAGTAGTGACCAAGAATGGGAGGAAGGGGAAGAAGTTGGAATTGGGGGTGAGAGTGAAAGTGTTGGGGGTGAATCATAACATGCACCTAACAAATTTGAGTGCCCTTCGGTTATCTTAAAGTACCATGCATAAGGTCCTTTAAAGCCCAGTAAACCTCTTGTTTGCCTTATTCATCCAATAGGTGCCATAAAGAAAAATTCAGGATGGACTAGGGTGTGGTTATGTCACATATGCAACACTGATTTTAGAGGGAGCTACACAAGGGTGTGGTCCCATTTCTAGGGTGTTTCAGGCAAAGGAGTTAAGTTTTGTAAAGATATAAAAAAGGATGAGAATTTAGAGTGTTATAGATTACACAAGTAGGTGGAAAGCAAGTGTAAAGGTGTGCCCATGCCAATGCATCAGCCCTCACAACCTAAGTCACAAGGTTCGAGTTCGAGTTCAAGTTCGACAACTATGAAATTTGGATAAAGTTCGGCGAGGACAAAAAATTCGAAAAAAAAATCGATATTAAATTCGCCTTATATAATGTTTTTAAAATATAATTATATCTAATAAATTATCTAAATAATTTAACATTGCAAAATAGATTTGAAATCATCAAAACAAAATATCACATTTATAAAGTATAAACCATAAAAAACATTTATAATATCTACTAAATCTATAAAATATAAACTTAAATTAAATAAAATATACTAACTATTAATATTTTAATAAAAATTAATTATTAACATGCATAAATTTTATAAAAATAAACTTTATATATAATAAATTAATATAAATCTTTTTAATATTAATAACTAAATTAAAATAACATAAAAATCTTAAAACATTAAAAACAAAACACAAAACCTAAGAAACAAAACTAAATATTAAATCGATGGCATGTCGGAGCGAAGAGAGCAGCTCGATCACTAGTGAATCGTCGCCATAGGTCTGCCTGATACTGCAGTTGTGATTCCTGCAGTTTGGACTGCTACCCAGTGCCTGGCACGTCGCCGAAGAACAACTTAGAAATTGGAAAGTGGATGACTTGGATGGATTGAAGATGTCACCTGCGCAATCGGTGCAGGCAGCGCAAGGAATCCAGGAGATGTCGCTGCCCGTATCGACCAACGTGTAGAAGCTGTGCTGGGGCGTGCCGAAGTGAAGATTGATTATGTAGTTTCCACTCTTAACAGCCAACGGAATGCTGGCATCCAGTATTTTTGCTGTACGAACTACTGGCGAATTTATACGAATTTTTAAGTTTTTATAAGTTCGCCGATTTTCGAATCTGAAGCCGAAAATTCGGCGAACCTTGTGACACAGCTCACAACCATCTATGCATCAACCTATGTCATCTAGTGTAGGTAGTGCTAGTGCTATTCATATTGTGGATGCCAAAAAAGGAAAGAGGAAGGCTAGTGATAGTGGGCAGTTAGGGCCAATTTCAAATATTTTCAATGTGCAGGCATGAGAATTGACAAAGACTTCCATTGCTAATTTTTTTAATGCCCATCCCATCTCATTTTATGTGACCCGTTCTTCTTACTTCAAATACATGGTCAAGGATATAGCTTATGTTGGTCCCTCTTTTGTACCCCCTAGAGATCATAAACTATGCACTACCCTCCTTGACAAAGCATATTCTAAGGTGAGTTTGGCGATGGAGGACACGAGACAAACTTGGACGAGGACAAGTTGTTCTATTGTGATAGATGGGTGGACTGATAGTAGGCATTGACTACCCATCAACATCATAGTCACATGCACAACTAGGCCTTATTTTCTTAGAGCCATTGATTGTTTAGTTAACACAAGGATGCAGACTTTCAATTTGGCATTTTGAGAGAGGCCATAAAGAAGGTTGGGGCCTCAAATGTTGTTAAGGTGATCACTAATTCAACACGTGAGTGCAAATTGATTGGCTTGATGGTGGAGGGTGCTTACAAGAACATCTTTGGATTCCATGTTGTGTTGTGTTCATGCATTGAAGGACATAGGGAAATTAGATTGAATAAGGGAAGTGGTGACACAAGCTAGAAATATTCAAATTGCTCCCTTTAGGACTTTTTCAAAGATGGAATTTCTCAAACCTGTAGAGACAAGAAGGAATTTTTCAAAGAAGTCAGTGGCTGTGCATAGTGCTCTGTGACTTAGGGATCTAAGACTGAGAGTATCGAAAAAGTTCAGCTTTATGGTGGGATATTAATCCCAAAGAGGCCACCTAGGTTGACGAGGACGAGGCATAGGGGGGATTGGTTGTGATTCCATTGGATGATGCAACCTTTGAGGCTGAGGCTGATAGTGGCAGTGACACTGATTTTGATGAAGATTAGGGGCAGAAGCATACTACTTTTTAAAAAATATAAAATTGATTTCTGACTTTGAGACTTTGAGTCTTTTGAGACTTTTGATATTATATGATACATTGATGCAATGATATATGATATGATACTTTTCATTTTGTTGAAACTTGCAGCCTTTGGGCATGTTGATATTCATTATTCATACATATTGACAGTGATTCCAAATACAATGAATTATATCTATGAGTATGAATGTATGAAATGGATTTTTGAACTCTCATTTCAAGTCTCAACTCAATTGCTATGTATAATGTATATGTCTGTGATGAATGATTCTAGATTTATCAATGTTATCATAAGAATATATTTGAAATTTTCCCTATTTTTATATAGCCATCCCTGCTGCCCTCTAAAATGGTGAAATAAAATCCGTCTTGGAAGCCTGCTTCGCCATCCCCCCATTCCCCCGTCCCGGAAACTTGGGGTACCATAGATAATAAGTCATAATTATATATGAATGCAGGTATGGGTTCATGAGAAGCATAAAATTATATTTACTTATGTTACAATGATTTCGTTGATCACTAAGGTTTTTATACAACTATTGGTTGTCTTTAAATTGCCATTATCACATGTAAATATAATAACAAAAACAAAGCAAGGCATGCAATAAACCATCATAATGTACCATTTTAAAATTGTAACTGCAAACTAGCCGAGCTGTATCTCCTGATCCAATTAGTCATGTCTTGAGTGCAACGTTTTATTAAAAAAGGTCATGTCAACATTTTCAAGGCTTCATATGCCACAAAAATATGAAAGAGACTTGTTTATATCTGCACATTGTAGTCCAGTCCAATTTATTTAAATAAGTACAGAATGGATTCAGGTGCAATGATAAAATACACATTACTGTTCAAGGCGCAACCAAATCTGGATGTTATAGATTTCACAGTCAACAAATTGCAATGATTTTCAATGGTCGTGTCAAATGGGTTACATAGGAATGAAGTAGATGAATCTAATATCTTCAAAAGAGGTGATTTTTTAGTGGAGTGCTACCCGTATCATGTGAAAGAGAAATATGCTAATGATGAGGGAGATCATCATGGGTGTGCATTTATTATTATGCAACCTTAGAGCTTCAGCTCCTTCCCCACTTAACCATCCTAAATTTGAATCTATTAAAATAATGCCCAGAAAATAAAGATAAACAACAATAAACAAAATGAAGAACAATAAGACACATAAGGACACAACAATTTATCCTGGGAAAACCCTCCAACTTGAGGGGAAAAACCCAGCCACACCAAGAATATCTCTTTTATTAAATAATAGAGGTTCGAGTACAATACTTTCAACTGAATACAATACAATACACACACAAAGTGATCACGTATATATATATAGAATTGAGAGACTCTTCATATCACAACCGAAGGTCTCTTCAATTTCCAAAAACAAGTCTCTTCATATTTCCAAACGCATGACTCTTCGCATGTCCCATGTCTCTTCATATAATAAAATGTCAAATATTTAGAGTGTGACACCTAGCACACATTGAATGCCACATTGTGCTCACTTAAAATGACGGAAATATCATCATAAATATCTTCTCTAGCTGTTGACACGATACAGAGGTATTGTCCCAATTTCAACATATAGCAAAATCAGATTTAAAGATCTCTATCGCAGCTACAATCTTCAACAGAATCTAGCCCTTTCCTTCACCAAGGACTTCAAGCGGAGAAAAATGAATTGATCTGAAACAATTGCCATACAAATGCAAATGCAATTCTGGCAGGAACAGTTATCATATGCATGCAAATGTGTCTTTGACAATTGCAAATTCAGACCACTTTAAAACAAGACATTACAACAAATAACAATATGCTTAAGCCAAAGATTTAAAACAACTTCAAACACTACAAATTGAAAAGCCATGAATTGACGGTGGTTTCTTCAAATAAATCGAAGTCTGGCTAACCAACTTTCACAATCCACTTTTGATGATAAACCATCTCAGCAGAAGAAACTGTGGGAATTCTGTGCTCATTTTTAAAGTGTCCCATCTGATTATAGCAAAAGCAGTGGAAGGGCAGCCCTGTTTAGTTTATAACTTAAATCCAGGGGCATGTGTTGGTCGAATATCGATGGACTGAGAAAGGGGTTTGGATATATAAACCAATGCACAAAGTCTGACAAAATGATTTTGGAAATCTCCATTAAAAGGATCAACCTTGATGAGTTTGCAATTTGTTTTGCAAGAAGCTTCAACAGACTCATGTTTAGGATGTTATAGAGAGGGGCCACAGGCAATGAAAATCCTACTCCTGCCAAAAAGTCAGGGAGCATTAGCCCAGATAAACTCTTTGTCCACACAGGACTGAAATTTGACAACCAAAATTTTCTAGATACCAAAGAAACAAAATGGTTGATACTAGAGGGCCAAGATTCTTCCACCCGTTTGTAGATTTCCATTAAAGACAGTCTCTTAGCCATGAAGCAGCAAATTATAGAGTTGCTACAGAAGAGTTCCAGTGGAATCAATGTGATGATTAGAGAGGTAGAGATCCAAGATGGATGAAGTAAACAAAACAGATATATCTCCATAGAGTAAGAGTCATTGATCCCTGCTTGCACCGTACCTTAGATTGGATTATGATTTTGCTGGAGGACCTTAGTGGGGCAAACCTTAGGAGGGGGATCTACATCTTTGACCAGTCCCTCACAATCCATTCTCTTGGAATCCAAAGACCCCATGCTCCTGTGGTATTTTGACAAAATGAAGCATGTGCCAATATTAATTGATTTTTGTAGAAATCATTGCAGTGTGGAAGGGGTTTGTAGCATTTTTTGTGTCCTAGGAAACTCTATTTTTCAACTGGCCCAGACTCCACCACCATTGCACACCTTGTGGTGTCTTCTTTTCTGCAAAGCTCATGCTTATTTGTCTTTCCCTTAAATAATTTAGCAGTCTGTCAAACAGCTAAAGGAAAATCTTCTTGAAGTGGCGCATTTGTGGGAGCCAAAGCATTCACATTAACAATAGTAGTATCTCATGCCCTTTTTATCTTGCCATCTTCTTTTTTTCTCAAATCCCTTCTTGCTGTCTCATCACTGTTACTTGCAATGTTTGTTGCCATTTGCCCTTAATTCCTTTGTCTTTTAAGAGTACATGGAAGCTCAGAATTCTCATATTTTCCCACTATTTTTTCTATACTTGCCTCTTTGTTTAAGTCTAGCATGAATGAGGCTAGCAGGTGTCTTAGTGGGAATCTTTTTTTGTCTTATATCACATTTTGATTTCCATTTATTTTACCTCTTACTTGATGCTAGCAGGGTGTCTGCTTTGACTTGAAACATTTTTCTCATTCACTGCTTTTGCCATGTTCTCATACCATTTTCCTATTGCATCAAGTATCTTGTTTTATTTTTCCCCACGCTATTAGGTTTTGACAATAATTTCAATTATTGTGTTTAAGATTTTAATTTTCTTTTTTTTTAATTGTCGTAATGCATTAACCCAAAACCATAATTCTATCAATCATGTATTGATCTTAGTCTTGTAACTTCTGTTCTGTTTTGATGTAATTTCTTCTGAGATCTATGCTTTCATTGCTTTATGATACTGTACAATAGTTTATTTCTTGTAGTGGTATAACTATATATGGAAACTATGCAATCACAATTCTTTGACATCTCTTCTCAATAATGTCATCAAAGGCTTTCATTTTATGTTATTCCTAGTGAACTTATTATTCATGCTGCGAAGAACTTTGGAAACTATGATGTGCTGTATTTTGGATTACTTCATCATTTTCACAAATTTTCCAATCAGAATTCTCCGAAAATGATTTTAACTGTTCTTTGTCTCTCTCAATTTTTAAAACATTATAAGGACTGTGTGATCTTGATCCTTTTGGGTAAGTACCACAGATAAACAATGCTGGCTCAAATGCATACAGTTATAAGCCTTTGATGGAGACCAGTGATGAAGCTCTCATGTAAGATATTAATGTTTACTAGGGCTTTACTTAAAATGTAATGCTGTTATTTTTCACTCTTCCCTTTTTGTTGTGTATATGACTTAAAGGCATTAAATGTGCAGGGAAGTCGTGACTACTAATGCATTGGGAACAATGATTTGTTGCAGAGAGGTAATGATGGTTAGATGTACAAAAAATATTCTCTTTGGACTGTAGAACTTATTTAAAAAGTAGTGTTATTTTTAGTTGAAGCATTGTCAACTGTTGCTTATAAAAACAGGCAATAAAGATGATGCTCTGTCATCCTCGTGGAGGTCATGTCTTTAACATTGATGGAGCTGGTGCTGATGGAAGGCCAACGCCTAGGTGAGATTGACTGCTGGTCAGATATTTTTAAATTCTCAATTTTAACTCTACCACCCATCTATAAGCCTAATTAACAAAGCCATATCTGTACATTACATTAAGCAGCCTTATATAGGCAAGAAACTAAATAACAAATACATAACAGTACAACAAAATACTAACGAGATTTTGCTTTAGGTGCAACAAGTTGCCTATTATAAGTAAACTCAAATTTTTAGGTTGCCTACCTTTCTAACTTCATATCATCTAATTCTACCTCCCATTCCAAATTTGCCCTAGAATCACATTTGCAACAAATCTGGGTTAGGATTTACATCTTTACCAAGTAAAATATCTTCTTAAAAAATGTGATCTTCGATTTGAATCCTGCAATCCTATAAGGAAGTTGACCAGTACGCATCAATCTTATTATATTCTTTTTATCCATATTCTTTTGACATTAATGATAATTCGTCTAACAAATCATTTGGAGGAAATTGTATACAAAGCTGCAACCACCACAGTTTTTTGAAGTTAGCAATACAAAGTTGACAAATTTTAAATAAATTAATGCAATTTACCTAAACAACACAGAAACAAGATCATATAAAGCCTGAACAGTAATTTCAGCAGAAAATATTGCATACCAAATTCTATTCATGAAAAACTAAGTGTAGATGACACATATTTACAAAGTTTTAAATGAGAAATAATTAAAATAGCTAACTAATACTTCTATGCTATGAATAGTTTGCTTGTGCAGGAAACAAGCTTATCGTACAAATTTGCTCACAAATTCCAAACCCAAACTCATGAATTCTTCAAATAGATTTTTGATAACTATCAAGGAAATATAGGCTTTCTAGATGATTGTCTAGAAATGGTTGATTCAAAAGTAAGCATTCTTTATATAGACTTCTTGGAGTATGATATCTCGTCAATAATAGTGATTGCTAAAAATGCACAGGTTATGAATAACTTGAGCTTAAAATAGCCAATCTAATAGCTATCTCCTAATGATGATTTTTATGAGTTTGCTTTGACCATGGTGGAACCTTTGAAGAAACTTAAAATCCCAATGATGGAATCATCTTGGGTACTTCTCTTTGATTCTTTTTTACGTTTTTAACACCTTGTTGTATTAGACTATTTTTAGTACGTTAAATTCTTGCTATTTTTAGCCCGTTATTTAGAATCTTAGTTTAATGGTCATTTACGCTCTATTTTGAATTGTTTAATTTGTTCTATTTTTAGACGTCATCTTTATTTAGATGACTTTGCTTTTTTGTTAATGCTTTTTATAGCGTCTGTAAACTCTATATATTTGGTGTATTGGTTAATACAATTATTCTGTTTTTTAGAGTTTCATGGTATTAGAGCGGGTCGATGGAGTTTCAAAAAATTTGGCAAGTTTTCTAAACCAAATTTTTTAGCCTCTTCCGATCTGGAAGTTTTTTTCGAAATTTGTTTTTCGGATTTTTATGAAAATAAAAAGTTTGTTGGAGGTATTTTTTCAAAATTTTTGTGGTTCGTTTCCGAGCATTTTCAAGCATTGGAGATATATGCAAAATCATGATAACCCTTATCGCATTTTCTCCAAAACCTGCAACTGTTTTTCTATTTTTGTCTGCGTTTTTGTTCTAAACCATTTTGCAACAGTGGATTCCTATCTTTTCTTCCATTGCACAGGTTGTTTCTCTTGTTTGGCAATGGTGACCATTTCAAATGCTTGCATTTTTTCTTCCCAGTTTGTGCGACACATATTTGTTTGGATTTACGACCGATTTTGCTTTACGAAGGGGTTTTCATTTATTTGTACGCCATTTTTTTCTATTTTTGCTCGCATTTTCAATAATTCATCTTCGTGTGGCTAAGTTCGAATGCGTTTGCATGTTCTCTATAGAAGTTCGAGTTGCGTTTTTCTACTCTTCGTGGTCTTGCATTCTATTTTTTCGGCCATTGTTCAGTTCACATGATAGCTGTAGAAGGGCTTTTTCGCACGACCTCCGGATTTCTTTCTGTCGATGGAAGTAGTCTTTGTTCCGACTCCTATGACGAAGGTTTTTTTTTAGCTCGTGCTAGGGCTTCAAATGGACCGAGTCTGCAACTTCGAAGGTTTCAAGAATTGTTTCCAACATTGATGGTTTTTGCATTTTGAATTTTCGACTACCTGCGATTAGGGTTTTCATATTATTTTCCAAAAAAATTATGTGAGGATTTTAATAATTTTTTCCTTAGAATTTATATGGTGGGGTTTTATAATTTTTTTATCCTTTGAAAAAAATTTAATTGGTGGGTTTTAATTTTTTTTTCCTTCAATTTTTTTTGGGTGGGTTTATAATTTTCTGCTAAAAAATTAAGGGTTTGCTCTTGTATACCTTGGTCAGGGTTTTCGTAGTTCGAGAGGGCTCTCTGGTTTCTGGAAAGGTTTTACCATTTTTTTCTTAAAAATGATGTTTTGTATGCTAATTCGTGTCTCGGATTTTGTGCTAGCTATCTCTTTGGTTTTTTGATTTTATCCTCAAAAATTGTTTCTGGGTTCTGTAATTCATGAAGTTGTTTGTTCGCGTGGGATTTTATGTGAGGTGTTCCTGTTTCAGAGTTTTACCTTTTTTTTGAAGAAAAACAATTCTTTGTAAACTTTAGTTTCAGGGTTTTGTCCATTTTTTTCACCAAAATTGTGGATTGCAATCTATTTTGAGTTGTAGTGCTCATTTGCAAAAAGTTCTTGACAAATCATGTTATCTTGTAGTTTGCTTTGGGGCATCCTGCTCATCTGCAAAAGTTTGGAGGGTTTGACGATTTTTCCTCATAATCATGGCAGTTGTTCTTGGTGTGTCTTTGGTTACAGGGAGGGACAACTTTGTTATCCAACATCAGCTTGAACTTTTAGTGATGATTTCTGGTAAGAAGTTTTGCAGAGTCTGGGAGGGTTAGTGGCAGATTCATCTCAATGGCAAAGTCATTGGTAGGTTCTTGTCTCATGTTGCAGAGCATTCTAAAGAAGGGGGTACCCTTCTCTGTTCTTTTCTGGACAAATTTTGGCTACTCTTGGTCATTGACATTCTGTAGATGTAGGGAGGGTCTCAACAATAACAAAAGGTCCTAAAGAATTTATGACCACAAGACATGTACAATCTTCTGCACGGTAGTTGATAGAATGACCATTAAGGGAGGGTATTAGACTATTTTTAGTACCTTAGATTCTTGCTATTTTTAGCGTGTTATTTAGAATCTTAGTTTAATGGTCATTTAGGCTTTATTTTTGAATTTTCTTAATCTGTTCTATTTTTAGATGTTGTCTTTATTTAGACGACTTTACTTTTTCGTTAACGCTTTTTATAGCGTCTGTAAACTCTATATATTCAGTGTATTGGTTAATACAATTATTCCATTTTTGAGAGTTCCATGCTAATAGTGTTTGTTGTTAACCTTGCTAGTAGTGCTTTGAAAGTTTACTTCTATTTGTAGTTGAATAATAAAAACCTGGTGGAAACAGATTGCATCCATATACTATAGCATTCTTATTGTACTTGTCAATTTCTTAAAAAATATTATGGTAGAAATGCAGTTACCACTATCGAAGTTGTATTTTTCGTCATTGACTATTTCCTATGTAAATATTTTTGCTGTTTGCTCTATTTTTCATGGTCTTTCCATCTTCTCATATAATTCAAAGCTATTTGGTAACAATATAGTTGATTCCATTGGTCCATCTAAGAATCCTTAATATTTTTGCATTTCAATGTTGATTACAAGATTGGAAGATGATTAGTACAAGGTTAGTTGACTATGTGAATTTGTTCTTAGTTACATTGAGTTCTAACTCGGGAGTTTGAATAGGTTGGTAGTAGACGTAATGTGTGATATGGCTTTATTGATCTTGAAATACAAAACAAACGCAAGTGTCATATCTTTCTACAATATTAGGAAACAATTGCACTTTTCTTGGGCCATATACTCACTATTATCTAAGAAAAATTGTAACAATCTTATACATATGAAGAAAGTGTAATTCTTAGATGATTGAGTATATATCTTAAGCATAGCCTAGGAAAGATGATGTAGGTGACATAAAATGCATATTGTTATGGTTGGTAATATTGGTTATCCGTCAATGTATTAATTGTCTGTATTAAATTTGTTAACACTCTTAGGTAGTTGTCGCGTCGGTTGGTTGACAGTTGTGTCCCTCTTGGAATTGAATTGTAGAACATACAATATGATCAACTGGATTAATCAGTACAATGTAGATGTGCTTGCTTATATAGGAAAGACAATAAGAGACCATGATAACTTATCACCCACATAAGGTGGAATCACATGTCCACCAAAGGCAGATCATCCTCCATTGTGTAATAAAGTATGTGCAACATATGGAGGATGATAAAGTGATAAGTGAAAGGTGGAGACAACACATAAAGTGGAATGTGATAACTACTATCACCACCTAAAGTGGGATTTCTCCTACACCAGGAACAAATGAAGGTGCAAACTCCTAAGTGTCTCAAATGAAAGTACTATATATGCATTATCATTATCCTAAGTAAGCTTAATTAAAGTGTAATTAGGTGAATAATTAATTACACCAACACCCCCCCTTAAGTGCAACTTAGGGGAATGCACTTAAACTCACAATGCAAGATGAGCCTTCGCTACTATGCCATGTTAGGTACCCATGTACAATGCAAATGCAATCTCTCATATAGCAGAGAAAGAGAGAAAACCACGTGGGAGAAAACTCCCCTCCAAAAGAGAGATGAAATCACAAAAGAACTCTCAAAGAAGAATGAGACAGACAAAACCTCATGTGAGGAAAAAGTCCCCTCCATAAGAGAGAAGAAGAGGAACAAAGTAGCCCCCCCTCAATGTAGAATGCACACCGATGATAGATGCTCTATGTTGGATGTAGAAGATACTCCACGATCGTCGAACAAAGTTCCTCCCCTTAGGAAGAAGCAAAACCAGCGGTGCATGAATGAAATCTCCCCATTCTTGAAAGGGATATGTAGGAAGATACCTCAAGATGTATGGAGTCTTTGAAAACTGCTTAAGTGTCCCCATGTTGATGTTGAAAGATGCCTCCTTCAAATCAGGTTTAGTAGACCACATTGCCGAAAAAGATAAACTAGGATCTAGTGGAGATAAATGTACAACAATATCCAAGGATTCATGTCTCCTCTGAAGATAAAGAGACTTCCTCCAAATGCTGGTCCAAAGTATCCACAATCATGTCAAACTGTGAAGGATGATCATGTAGAGAATGAAGAAGAGGATCCAAGTGTTCCCTTGCAACAACTGAAGAAGCATTATCTCCATTAAAGAGTATGAATATCATCAATGATGTCTCCCAAATCTGCAATGAAGGACTCCACAAATAAACCTGCAATGTCTGTCAAGTAGTCATCCCAAGGAACCGTGTTTGGAAGACAATGTATATCCTGTTGCACTAAATCACAAGAAGCCAAAACTGTAGCAACAAAAGCATCATCAAGAGAAATAGTAGATGTGATCTCAATAGGAGGAGATGGAGTGGAACGATCAAGAACTTGATCACATGTGAGAATACCCAAGTTCTTGATCACATGTGAGAATACCCAAGTTCAAGTAGCCAAAGTTCTCCTTGTTAGCAATATGAGTTGTCATTAGTTTATTTCACAAACCCCATTCACACCAGTAAAGGGTCACCGATCACTCACATTACTTAGAAGACACCAGTAGAGTGTAAGCACCGGTTGACCATTTCGATAGATGCACCGGTAGATCGAACCAAGTATTAAGTACCGGTCTTATGAAGCATACAAGGACAAACCGGGTATAAGGGTATACCGATCCAACTACAAGATAGATCCGATCCGGATTTTGTGGATCAGTCTGAGTTATAGTTTGAGTTAAAAAGCTTGATTATATGAGACATCCACCTCTCAGAAGTGGAGTTAGCTTTTTAACAGTTTTTAGCTTTAACTCTACGGATGATCTCAAGGTAAACTCTAGATCACAATGCATAGTTTTCATGCGTTGCATAAGTTATGGTTAAGTTTACTCCCTGGCGGTTCTATGAGTCAAGAGGTTCACTCTTGTATAAATATAGGGCATAGGATGCAAGATATGAGGTTGCTGTTGTTGATAGTTGGAGATTGCATAGAGCAGAGAAGAGATATCTTCTGAGTAGTGCTACAGGCACAGAGGTGAGGCAAGAAAGAAAGATCAACAGCCAGGCAGACTGGGGAAGAGATCTACATGTATGATCTAATCAGAGAATTAGTGTCATAATAGATCATTGCTTTTATAAAGTGTTAAAAGCATATTGAAATCCCTCTATCAGGGTGAACCTAATCGGTTCCTTGTAAAAATCCCCTAACAGGTGACATCTTTGTTGATGATTTGAGTCCTGTAACCAGGCAGCTCTTAACAAAGTTTAGATCTTAACCGATCTTTTGTAAAATCCCTTAATCGGGTAGCACCTTAACCAGTGCTTTGTAAGCTCCTAATAGGGCGCCTTCATTTGGTACTAGTGAAGTTGTGAGCTCTGTCTCATCGTGGTTTTTTCCTTCTAACCGAGGGTTTCCACGTATAAATACTTGTGTTAGTCTGTGTGATTCTGCTTATGCTTGTGAATGACAATTATATTCTATTTATCCATAAGGACAGCAGAAGAAAAATAGACAAGTACACTAAGATAAGAGCATTTACTGATTCACCCCCCCTCTTAGAAACTGGTAAGCAATAACACTCCTCAATATCTAAATGCACACTAGAAGTGTGATCATCATCTGAAGAATCATCGTTAGTAGGAACAAAATCTATAAAGGATTACAACTGAGATGCATGATCCACCACCCCAGTAGCAATGATAGCTCTACTCTCCAAGTATAATAATAACTAAATCAAGTGTGAACTCCACAATCTTCCTTTTTGTGCCATGAGTGATTTGATTGATGGAAAGAAGATTATTGGTTAAGTCAAGTACACACAACACATCATTGAAGGTGCCCTCTGTTGTCGGGAAAATGGTAGTTAGACGGTTAGCCCGTCTGAGGGAGTTACACAGATGCGACTGTTCGCCTCGCATCCCCTCGGACATTATATGTATGCATTCTTCTCTTTGAGGAAGATACGACAATGGTGATATAGAATACACTTGTACTTGATGATTATGATATGAATAGAATGCTGTTATGTTCTCTTTACATTTCTTGTTGAATACTTTACTTTCTGGATGCAATTAGTTCGTGTTACCCCACGAGGGTAAACATTTGGCGACACTTGGATACCGGGGGTTCACAGTCAGGTCAGAAGCGAAAATCCCAAACGGTTGCCTTTGAGTCCAAGGGAGATGACGACATGGGTAGTAATAGTGCGGAGGCATTAGAGAGTCTTCACGGGTGAGTGAGAGTGATAGGTTTCGCATGACGGACAAAGACCCAATCGGAGGGGTGGTGGCCCCTATTCCAGGAGCCCCCTCGGAGGGGAGAGTTTTATTTGCGCCTTCATTCTTGTCGGCGAGTGTGCTCACATCTGCTGCCATATCGGTACCCAGGTTTGGACGGTTGCACACTCCAGTTACTCTTTCCCATTCCCTAGCGCAACCACTAGCAGTTACAACAGACCCTGCCACGAAGGTGGCACCTGTGGAGATTCAACCCGAGGGACAGGTAGTAGTGGTTCCGGGAAGTGATGTGGGTCTTGGCAGGACACAGGTTTTGGAGGCTAGGTTGGAGTCAGTGGCGTCGGGAGATGCTCCAGGAGATGCAGTGGACGCATGGCTCGACTAGTTCTAGTTGGTCCCTAGGCAGCCTATTGGACCTCCTCCTTCCGTGTCGAGACAGAGACAGTTGCCACCACCAGGCGCCAAGGTAGTTGAAGTTGAGGAGTGCAGTGCAGGCACTCAACATGTTCCGGGTGGAGGTGAGGATGTGGGGCCACAAGGTCCAACCCCACCACAATCAGAAGCTACACTTGCACAGGAGCTTGAGAGCAAGCTATTAGCCATGGGAGCAATCATGGTGGAGATCTCCGAGATGGGGGATAAGATGTTGGAGATGGGATAGAGGCTGGCAACTTCTATGCGGACTGCCGGGCTAGATGTGGCAGCAGGGGCTGTGAGCCGCAATCTTGATTTTCTCACTGGGCAATGTGAGGGAGAGTTTGCGAGGTGTTTTCTTTCTGAGGGGTGGCCTATTGTGGAGACTTCTGCGATGTTGCAGGCACGGTAGGCTCCGCGCTTGCCTAGAGGACATCAGTTGTATTCGCTGCTCCAGGAGTTGGAGCAAGGTTTTTGAGTTGCGTATTTGGAGATGCGGAGGGCTCAGCATGCAGGAGGTGTGGCCGAGGCAGAGAAGGGAGTGGCCGTTGCAGCTCGAGAGGAGCTCGCCACTCGTCTCCAGGGTGTTGAGGTTGAGTTAGTCCGGGAGAGGGAGTCTCGGGTAGCCTTGGAGGTCAGACAAGAGGAGTTGGTACACTTGGAGAGTCATATACGGGATGAGTTGGCTCAACTGCAGTAGCAGTTGGTGGCCGCACGAGAGACAGTTGACCGGAAGGAGAAGCAGATTTTGGAGGCGACTCATGGTGAAAACTATGCGGGAACGCCAGTTGCTCGCGGAGCGTGATCTAAAGCATAGGACTGAGCAACTTCTTGAGCTCCGGGCACGCACGACTACTATACCTGGCCCTTAATCAGGGATGCTTCCTCTGCCCCCTCCTTTGTCATGAATTTTCTGTTAGTTGTCTATTCATCCCATTTTGTTGTAAGTCCCAGACATTTTGTATGATGTTGTCCGGAGATGACTTTCTTTTTGGGGGGGATGATGTTATTGGGAAAATGGGTCGTTAGACGGTTAGCCCATCCGAGGGAGTTACATGGATGCGACGGTTCACCTCGCATCCCCTCGGACATTATATGTATGCATTCTTCTCTTTGAGCAAGATACGACAATGGTGATGTAGAATACACTTGTACTTGATGATTATGATATGAATAGAATGCTGTTATGTTCTCTTTACATTTCCTATTGAATACTTTATTTTCTGGATGCAATTAATCTCTATTCCCCACGAGGGTAAACACCCTCCCCAATATCAATGGATCCTTTCCCAATCACATTCATATATGTATGATAGCCCATCAAAATTGTGGCATGTGGCAAGGGTCAAATGAAGAGAACATAGATAGCAAAGATGCCATTTGATGAGAAGCCCCTGAATCTAGAAGCCGTCTCCCTGAACCATGACCTGTAGTAGCACAAAGAGCTTTTCCTTTGCCCTTATCTATCCCACAAGTGTGACTTTTTCCCTTATCAAATTCTATTTGATGTGAATAAGCTGAAGTAGACATTCTTAAAAGCCAATTGATGTTATTCTGCGCAAGAAGATGCTTCATTTCATCAATATCCTTTTTTTAACAATGGTGTTCATCATGTCCATCCTTCTTCCAATATGCACAAGAAAACTTCTCCTTCTTAGATGATTTCCCCTTAGGAGATGATGAAGAATTGCCTTGATGTGGAGAGGTAGATTGTGCTTTATCTTTATGTGGCTTTCCTTGTTTCTGCTTCATGTGGAAACCTTTTCCTTGATTCCCATGATTAGCTGCCAAATCTTTGGACTACGAAGACTTGAGAATCCCCATGCTCATCAATTTTGATTGCTCTAACATCAACATTTCTGTAAAGGCATCAAATGAAGGCATAGTGGATGAACTATCCACTGTCAACTGATGGGTTTGGAAGCTAGAAACAAATGCCCCATACTTTGATGGAAGCTTGCAACAAATTGTAGATCAACTGTGCATCCTTCTTGTTAGTTCCACAATCCTCGAGCTTTGCTCTTAGCTCATTTGCTTCAGTGACATAATCTTGGATTGTATCAAAATCCTTGGGATCCAACATGGTGAGATCATTGTCAAGATGATAACCCCTAATCTCATCAACTTGGCCATACAATAGACTAAATTTTTCCCAAGTTTTTTTAACTGTCTTACACTTTTCAATTTGGAAGATGAGATTGTTTGATACATCCTCAAAGTTCCAAGAGCCATAGTATTTTTAGTGAGCCAATCCAATTGGGTATTAGGATCAATTTTAGGATTAAATAGTGCAACAATAGTTCCATCTATATAATGAGTTAATCCTTTTTCCATTAACTTCATGCATCAATTTTCCAAGAAGCATAATTATGTGAAGTTAATAGTGGAAACTTAGAAGAACCCATCATGGAAAAATGAAAGAGAACAAGAAATAAAGAGGTACAATCACACATGACACCCCTCCAACTCAATCAAAGAACTCCCCCCAAAATAATGGTTTTGGCACTTTATAGGTGGCCACTTGCAAAATAAGGCAAAGTGGACTTTTGATTTCAGTGATTACAATAGCCACAAATAGATTATAGCAAAATCAAATGAACAATGAATAATATCCTTCAAATATCCAAGCAAATACAAGTGCCAAAATAGGCCAAAATAGGCTGTGCTGAAAGTGATATGTCTACTCACAATAGCTACAATCTGATAGCAAATTTGAGAAGTAGACAAAAAATCATGCACTTTAAAAAAAACGACACTTGAAATGTGTCTGTATGAGCCTAAACGGAGCCCTAGAAGTTGCAAAATTGAGGATTGGACGAGTATAGTTACCAAAAACAACAAATTCTAGAAAATTTGTCCACCAAAGTCAGAAAATATTCGCATAGGAGTGAAGACAGTGAAATTCTACCCCAAATAAAAAACAATTGCATCAAAAAAGGCCTTAGAATAACCAAATTATGTGGTTGCAAAATCTGCCTGCAAAATCAAAACTACCAATGGAAAGAGGTCCAAAATTTTTCAAAAATTGCTGACACAGTGATGACATCAGCACTTCATGAGCTCAAATTTGACGGCTTTGTGCTCGTTATAGCAAAAAAATAGCCTCCTTGCTGTTTGACATGTGTTGAAATCTCATTCACTGATAATAATGATGTAGCCGAAGAACAATGGAAAGTGAGGTAGTCGAAGATTGTACGACGAGAAAATGCTGACACCAGGTGACAAGGAACTATCGGAGAAGGTGGCTTAGTGCCGAAATGTTACAATAGATTTGACAATCGTAGATACATATAGGGGGTCAAGGGGGAACCCCACCTCAAAACAATTTAAAATTTTCCCAGTAAAACTTTACAATAACAAATAAAATATAATGCGATAAAACAATTTTGCAGAATTTAATTTTTTAAATAACTAGGAATTGTACTGTCGCAGGTAGGACCGTATGACCCTCTTGCAATTTTATTTTGCGCTGAATTCAACTTTTGTTGAACATCACAAATTTATAGTCAAAATTCATCGTAATAGCTTCCTGAACGCAATGGAGAGCTCAGATATGATGTAGAGTGCTCTGAAAAATCACCGGTCCTCAGATCTACAAGGATGCTAACCACGGATGCTGCAAAATCTCTCCAATGATGGCTACACAATGGTGCTCTAATGGCTCTAATACTATGTAAGAATTTGCCAATAGCAACAACCCAAGATCTAGAGGCCAATGAATAGCACAAAAGAGAGACAAAATGTGGACAAGAACAAACTATAGTCTCATCAATATGCAAAATACTGAATTGAACTGCAGAACATACAATATGATCATTGGATTAATATGTACAATATAGATGTGCTTGGTTATATAAGCAAGGCAAGAAGAGATAATGATAACTTAGGAGATAACTTATCACCCACACAAGGTGGAATCACATGTCCACCAAATGTGGATCATCCTCCATTGTTTAATGAAGTATGTGCAACATGTGGAGGATGATAAAGTGATAAGTGCACTAAAGGTAGAGACAACACATAAAGTGGAATGTGATAACTACTATCACCACCTAAAGTGGAATTTCTCCTACACCATGTGAAAATAATGGTGCAAACTCCTAAGTGTCTCAAATGCATACTACTATGTATGCATTATCCTAAGTAAGCTTAAGTAAAGTGTAATTAGGTGATTAATTAATTACACCATCATATTTGAATAAGGAGTCTAGATCTTGCTAAACTCTGATTTGTGCCTTCTTACAAATTGTAATTTCAATATTATGTGTTAGTTGGATGATTTGCTGATGCTCATCTTTGTAGTCAGGCTTTCAAACTTTTTAGCATAAACATACGAATTGTTGATCATAGTATTAATTCCTAATTTACAATTTTTTGTTGTTTGCAGTTATATTTTCGAACCATTGAGTGGTTACCTAAAAATATCTTTTTTTGGATCTCTTTTTCTTGGGCCTTTTATTTTGCTCTAAAGTGTTCATTAGGCAGTTTATACTCAAGATTAGTTTCCTTTGCTTGCATGTCTGATATTTGCCATTTTATTATGTATATGCAGGTTTGTTGCTTATGGAGCCACAAAGCGCAGTTTGGTGCATCTAACAAAGTCACTGCAGGTTAGAGTTGTGCACAACATAAATTATACCTTTTAAAATAGCTATAGATAACATGTTTTGGATTTCCTAGTTGGCTTTGGGTTTAATGCATTCAACTTTTAGAATATAGCTCACATTTTAATGCCTTCTAGATAAATGCTTTTGGATCCTTGTTATCGTTTTGGTTTTTCACTACACAATGTAGAACACAAGTGTGTGATGTAAAACCTCTCTTTAAATTTGGGGAGAAAGCTTCCCAAGATTTAAACTAACCTACCTAAACCCAACCTAATCTTACAATTGTTAATGTTTGTAGCTTCAGTGAGATTATTCTAACCTAAGTATTTGATATATCTCCTTTAGATAAAATGAGAATTATACGTTATATACATTATCATTATACATTTGATGATCTTATTGAGATTCATTCTATAGTTATCATTACTTGATAACTATGATAGTCATAATTGATAACTATCATAGTTATCATTATTGATAACTAATATGAGTAAAATTAATATCAATAATATAGTTGATATTGTTATCAACTTTAATTGTTAATAAGGTTGATAACAATATCAACTTATCATTATTATCAAAAGTCAATTATGGCATCAACCAAATCATAAGTTGATATTGTTATCAACTTAATTATAAGTTGATAACTATATCAACTTAATGAAAATCATTGAGTTGATAATAGTATTGATTATGGTATCGATCAAAACATGCTATTGCTTTATGTCGATTATGGTATTGACTATGAATCTGAATTATGATATTGATTATTAATTATTGATAATGATATCACAATAATTATCATTATTGATAATGATAATCATACTTAATCGATCATCAAATATTCATATCGACTTCATTATCATTATCAACAAAGATGATATGTCTTAACAACAATGAAGGCCGGTATAGATCGACTTGTATAATGATCAAAGTTAACATGAAAGTTGACATTAACAAGTTGATTATGGAGATCAACTTTTATAAACATATCAAGTCGATAATGTAAGTTGATAAGGTGGTAAACTTTGGTAATTAGAATGTCTCACGAAGAGACATCACTCTTCGTGAGACACTTAGTCTCACAAAGAGGTATGTCCCTTCGTGAGACCTTCTTGACATATATATATATATATATATATATATATATATATATATATTAATTATCAAATTCATTTGTGAAAAGGTAATTTCATAGCAATACTGGTTTTGCGCATACTAGATATTCTTCTTCAATGCCCTCAAGATCTCTTGACTCTCCTACAACAAATCTCTTGCCTTAAGAGTAAATCCATGAAGTTATGGGCTTCATACCCATACAATGCTATGAAATGAGTGAATCATCTTGATAGTCATCTGGTTGGTGGTATTGTAACAATACACATCCAAATGCAACCATCTAATCCAAGCTCTATGCTGTCCTAACACAGAATTCCGTACGTAACCCTGAATCCGCTTATTCACTATTTTTGTCTAGCTATCGGTTTGTAGGTGATAGATGGTGTTGGGAGTGAGCTCAGTACCACTCAACCTGAAGAGTTCCTACCAAAATAAACTCAAGAACTTGCTGTTCTTATCACTCACAATGTTCTTGTGCAACCCATGTAGCCTGAACACCTCCCTGAAGATCAAGTCAGCCACTTGTGCTGCTGTATAGGTGGTTGCAATAGCAAAAAATGTGCAAATTTGGTTAACTTGTGAACCACTACATAGATGCATTCCTTGCTTTGAACCTTGGGCAATCCTGTAATGAAATCCATCGATATGCTCTTCTAGTTTTGATTTGGAATTGGTAAGGGTTGAAGTAGACCAGCTGGAAAGGTAAGCTCAGTTGTATTCTATTGGCAAACTGGACACTCTTTAACATATTTCGGGATTTCATTCTTGAGCCCTTACCATGTGAACCTCTCCTGAATATGCCTATAAGTCTTGAAAAATTCTGGGTGACCAACCAATGTTGTGTCATGGAATGTCCTTAGGATCAACTCTTTGAGGCGTGATGAAGGCACTAAATAAATTCAATCCTTATAGAAGATCAACTCATCATTCACTAAGTACCATGTAACTTGGCGATCCATTTCTGCTGCCTATCATCAAGATCCCATTGGTTCATAAAGTACTTTATGTTGTGATTACTTGTCTTAGTCACAAATCTGCCTCCCACCAGATAAGGTCTGAACTTGGCCAATGCATGTAAGATGGCCAACATCTCCCGATCATATATGGAGTAGCTCTTCTCCATCCCCCTCAACTTCCTGCTCTTATAGGCTATGGGATGTTTCTCCTGCATCAATACTGCACCAATCCCATCCCTTCAAGCATCACATTGCAATTCAAATAGTTTGGTGAAGTCTGAAAGAGCTATCATTGGACAAGATGACATCATCTGCTTAAAATACTCAAAACATTGGTGCACTGATTCTAACCACTTGAAGAACCCCTTCACAAACCTCCTATAGAAACCACACAATCCAAGGAACCCCTTCAACTACATGAGGTTAGTCCAAGTTGGCCATTCAATGATGGCTCCGCCCTCACCCCATATGCACTAATAATGTGTCCAAGGTATAGAAGCTCTGACATGTTGAATTCACACTTTTATTCCTTGGCAAACAATGAATCACTCTCCAAGATACTCAGAACCTCCTCCAAGTGCTGCAAGTGTTCCTCCTAGGTTCTAGTAAATATCAAGATGTCATCAAAGAAGACTAACACAAACTTTCACAACTACCTTCTGAGCACTTGTTTTGTACAATTTTGAAATGTGGCAGGGGCATTGGTAAGCCCAAATGGTACTCGAAGTGGCTATAATGCCACCTGAATGTTGTCTTCTCAATATCCTTTGCTCTCATCCTAATTTGGTGGTATCCTGATCGCAAGTCTATCTTGGTGAAATAACAAGCTCCATGCAACTCATCTATAAGCTCATCTATCTGTGGTATGGGGTACTTGTTCTTGATAGTCTTTTCGTTCAGGGCCCTGCAGTCGATGCACATTTGCATAGTCCTATCTTTCTTCTTCACTGATTCCACTGCTGATGCAAACAAACTCTTGCTAGGCTTAATATGTCCCATTAACAACTCCTTAATTGCTTTCTCAATCTCATCGTTGTATTTCTTTGGATGTCTGTATGGAGTGGTGATCACTGGTTTCACTTCCTCCTCCAGTTCTATCACATGCTTAATGCCTCTCCTCAGAGGAACTCCATGGAGAATGATATCAAACACCTTAGTGTGCTTGAATATTATTGTACATCTCGATGGTAAAACTTAACCTGCTGCTCAGAAACTGAATGCATAACAAGACTTTTTGTTGCCTACTCCAGCTCATCATGCCTAAACAAATGCTCCATTCTATTGAGTGAAACCACCCTGAGTCAACCATCTGACAATTCTCTAAGTACCACTTTCCTTCCCTAATGCTCAAACCTCATTTCCAATCTCTCCAGGTCGGAAGTAAACTCTACTAAAGATTTCATCCAAGTCATACAAAGGATAACGTCATAATCACCCATGTCTACCACATATAAGTTACTCACCATCTTGTCGTCCCCCATCCACATATCAAGATTAGGAATCATGTGTGTTGTGTAGCTTATGTCCACTAGCTACTACCACCCTGAACCCATCATGTTCTTCTATTTGTAGCCCTCTCTTCTTAACAAAGCTCTCATCGATGAAGTTATGAGTAGCTCCTGTTGGAATTAAGAGAGATAGGTACTGAGAGGGGAGGGGTGAATCAGTGCCTTCAAAAACTTTACTTGTAAAACCATTCTGATCTATAGCTGAATACTGTGATAACCGATCAAAATAACTTGAATACAATTGTATAAATCAATCATCTAGTTAACTTAATAAAGTAAACAACATGAACTCAATATGACAATCAAATAACACAAGTATTTTGGTAACGCAGAAACCCTTGTAAGAAGGTAAAAACTGCAGTGAGGATGACACCCACAAATTCTTCACTACTGCAGATAGAAAAGGTTTGCCTGTTAAGGCTACAAGTTTTGATCACTTCTGGTGATCTTACCCTGTTAGGAGTAACATATTAGATCAGCTAGATCTACCTAGTTATAGGATTTAAACAACACTAATGAAGTGTGTACTCGGTTAAGAGATTTACATAAGACTGTTAAGTCTACTCTGTTAAGAGATTTATCAAAAACTCTATCACAATTGTCGGAAAGTAATAGGTAATTATCTACTAGTTGACAACTCAATTGTCTGAAACAGATCTATAAGTGCTCATCAAAATATCACCTTATCTGTGATGGTTTCCTTCTCTATTCTGCTCGGTAGCCTTTTCTGATTCTGCTCAATCTGATATCCTCTGTGCTCTGTTCTACTCGGTAAACTGATTGTCTTGAAGATAGGCAATGTCTTCAAGTGCTCCTTGATTCATATATATTAGTTCACCCAACCTCATAAAAATGGTGCGAACATACAAAATATATAGTGTTCTGTTTTGCCGCCTTAGCAAAAATTAGGTTACAAAAATAATCATAACCCTAAGATCTACGGTGCAAAATAACCTAGATCAACTATTACAATAAGATAAACATTACATTTAATGAGTATCTATACACAATAAATGCTCCTTGATCTTGGTAAACCGTTTTACGATTTGTTGTAACCGTTTGCATAGAATAATGTGCCATTTCAGATTACTATGCCGTTTTCTGTGATCATCGGTAAACACTGTATAATCTGCTCGGTGTATACTGCGATGCTCGGTGTTTACTGACTGTCGGTGTCGGTGTTGCTTGTGCTCGGTTAACTGTGTGATGCTCAGTGTAAAGGCTTTACCGACTGCTCTGTCTTACTTCTGGTTACCGACCATCTCATTATAAGTAACTGACCGACCTGTTTACTATCCTTTGATACTAATGATAACCTTAAATTCTCAATAGAGATTAACAATCTCCCCCTTTGGCATTAGTATCAAAACTTCGAATGTATATAGACAAAAGTGTTTCTATATAATCCTTATGTCTCCGCCATATACATATCCACAACAAAAAATTTCTAAGTACAGAGTACTCCCCCTTGGTGCATGCTCCCGGTAGTATGTAATATACATATCAAAGTATACTTATTTGGCATATACATGGTTTTCCCCCTTTTTGAGAATAATGCCAAAAGCAAAAAAATATATATAATGTATACTTACATCTTATCAAAAATGTGTGGATGGGTTTTCTTTACAGATTCCAAGAGGTTGTCCCATTCCTCTTTCAAGTTGGTACGAGCAATATGCTCAAGACCGACTTGTGCATGTATGTCAAAGATATTATCCAACACCGAAATCTCTGGTGTTGCCACAAGTTTTTCAGCTTTGACAATGTGTGCTTCAAAATTTTTTAGGTAAGGAGAGTTCTTTTTGTAACTCTGTAACCTGATTGGTGATGTGCGCTTATTGTTTCCTTAAGTCTGCTATTAGCCGCCGGAGTTCCTGAACTCGGTTAAAATGCTTTAAGAAAGCAGTTGGCTTGGCGATAGCTGCTTGTGTACTTAACTTTATCTCTTCTTCTAAACCTTTTATCTTTTCACTGACTTCTACAGTGAAGGTGTCTGAAGTACAAAGCTTGATTAGAAGTTGACAGATTATCTGGGTGATAGATTTTACCTCGGTAATGACCTCAGATAATTTTACCTTGTTTAGTGCCACTTCTGTGCTAATCCTTTCTGCCAATTTGTTCTGAATCTTTGATTCTACCCTTTCTTCTATTCTTTTGTCTGCATCTGTATCAGGGGCATTGATTTTGTCGGCGAGTGTGGCAAGTTGATCTAAGATGGGAGTATTCTCATCAATATTTGTTTCCGGTACTAGCTGTTGCAGAATATCCCGTACATCATTTAACACTTCTTTACGTTTGTGTTCTTGCCTTAACTTTTCTTGTGCCGCTTTCCTTGAACATAATTCCCCATACCTACTTAGTTCCTCGGGGCTTAGGGTTCTCGGGTCACATTCTGGTATTATTATAACTTCATCAATGGTGACCGGCCCTTTGGCTTTCTTCTTCTTCTTCTTCTGGGCAAGAGGTGATCCTTCTCACTTCTGACAATAGCTTTTTCTTGACTCCTCGGAGTATCTTTCCTACTTGACATTGTACCATCCTTCTTCTGCTCCTCGGTAGATGGTGTGGGAGTCTCGGTTGTGGTGTCAGGTGGGTTCACCTCGGTTGACTTTGTTTCTTCAGGTTCCTTTGTTTTTGTAGACTGTGCCTTTGGTTTGTTAGGCTCATTTGTATTTGCAGGTTGCTCGGGTGCTTGACTCTTAGTTGTATCTATATTTGGCTCAGGATGAGACACATCGGGTTGTACTTGTGAAATTATTTCAACTGCCTCTGCAAGTACAGGTAGTTCACCCGGTAGTGATGTGAGCACACTATCAGTGTCTAATGCTTCATCTTTGTATGGTGCAATTGTCACATCTTCATCATCCTCATCATCAGGATCACCGTTAGTGATGTCCTCAATGAGTGCATCATCATTGGTTTTCTTTTGCAAGTGGATCTTAACTTGATCCGGTGCATCCTGTGAAATTCTGATTTCTTCCTTTTGTTCGGTGATATCAATTACCTCGGTAACTGATATACCGGTGTCCGCTATTTTCTTACCTTTGTTATTATCAATGAAAATACCTTTATCTTTTGAACTGTGTCTCTTCTTAGACAATGTCAGGAATGCTTCCTGTTCAGCTTTCTCTTCTGCTTTCAAAATTGATGTCCATAGAGAATCACATATGACATCCATATCATCCACATTCTCATCCATGATCTGCATAGCTCTATTCTTGACTAGAAATCTAGCCTGATACTTTGTCATGTATTCACTTACCACAGCATAGCTAAAATGTGAGGCTGCATGACTTAGTGACCGTTCTCTTTTCCTTTTCTCTGTATCTAGTGCAATAGCCCATCTCTCACTTATTTTGTCATCAAGTTCCTTTGGCAATTGACATGCGAATTCCATCGGTACTCTCTTGAATTTGATCATCATTTGGACAATAGCATGTTCTATCTTTGTTTTGTCCTCAATTGACATTTTGCCAAATTTGCCTATGCCTGGATCTGTGAGATTTCCATTCTCAATTATATCTTCAATTATTTCTTCTATAGTACTTTCCTTGTTACGAACTAACTTGAATTGATCAGGATCATTTTCAGTTTCTGTATCCTCTAGATCTTCCTTATTTCTTATGTATTTCCTCTTTTTCTTTAGTGTCTCAACTACTTTCTTGTTCTTTCTCTTAACATATTTCCTCGTCGGTGTAGCTGCTCTTCTTTTTGCTATTTTTACTGCTTCTACTTGCTTGGTGGATTGTGCAGCAGTTGATGAACGTGTCTTCATCCCTTCAGGTTCTGGTAGCTGCATATCTTGTTCATCAGTTGTGGGAGGAACCGGTGTGTGATCCTTTTCTTTGTCTGACTTGGTTTCCTCGCTATCATAGGGCTTGTCAGCCAACTGTAACTGACCTTCGGTTGCTTCATCAACCGGTGACTCCTTGGGTGAGTCAGATACATTTCCATATTTTGCTAAGAGATCTTTTCTCATTTTCTTTGCCCTTCTTGACATTTTACCGATCTCTATGTCTGTTGTGATTCTAGACTTAGCTTCCTCATATACACCAAACCTACTGGCAGTGATGTCTATCGGTAATGCCAGCAATGCATTGATAGATTTCAAAGCGAAATCATGATTCATTTCATATCCCATCGGTGCTAGCCATTTTGTTCTCGGTTCTACTGCTTTTATCATTGAGTGGTCTGTGCTGACTACAAAGCATATGTCATCTTCAAATTTGCTCACTAAATCCCTTGGAATCCTACTCCTCTGTTGCATTTTTGCTTGAAATTCCTTGGAATATGCATTGAATTCCTTATTCAGATTGTCTCCTAGACTTTTCATCTTTTCACCGATTTGAGCAGTTATTGTTTTGTCTGATTGCCAGTTTACTTTACCAATACCCGGTACATATTTTTGTAGATAGAGAAATGTACAGACAAGCAGTGATCCGTACTTACATGTATTGGACTTTGCTTTTATTGTCTTCATATTGTCATGCAGTTGGTGTAGTAGTAGCTCGGCAAGATCAACCTGGTGATCTTTCTTCACAATTTTGTAAGCCATGTCCACGGCGCTGCAAGGTACACTATTCGGTCTGCTAGATTGGAATATCTTGTATCCGATAACATGAGCTGCGAATTTTACCGCTGGATCTTTGATAGTTGAAATTTTCAGTGCCCTACCATCCCATTGAGCTCCAGTGTTCTTTTCTACGTTGGGATGAGACGAACTTCGAAACGCTTTGCCTTTGTCGGTTGTAGGGTACCCAGTAACCCTATTGATAATCTTCTTAGTGACCTCAACAGGTTTATCCAACCAAAATTTGCCATCATGAAATCTGCTTAGCACAATTCTTATCCAGTCATTGTGGAAGGATTGCGGGAAGTATGTGAAACACCGTAACCCTGATTCCTCAATCTTCTTGTATTTGGATTTAATCTTACCATCCGGTCCATAGACTTGCTGATAAGCAGCAATGGTCTCAAAATCACATACTTCACCGATCTTGCAGTGAATATAGGCCCTAACGTCTTTAGTTAACAAAACCCTATCTGGAATACTAGAAAATGCGCCCATATCGTCTGTTTGTGCTGCAACCTTGGGATGAGGTTTGAATTTCTCCTCGACAAAGTGTGCCCTAACAATTAATTCCACTTCCTCCTCGATGTTCTGCGATTTGCTTGCGGTCGATGTCGATGCCATAAATTGTTTCTAGGGTTTCGGCAAACAATAGATAACCAGTGTTCGGTAGGCAGATGAACTTACTCGTTATCGTCGAAGATTTGTCGTCGGTTCGATCTACAGTAGCTTGGAATCTTTTTTGAAAAATCTCTAGCTCAAACTCTTCTCTGTAAAATCTCTTTTCTTCAAAGTCGCAATGTAACAATGAACTCTGTTTCCGCGTATTTATAGGCTTTTCGATATTCCCGCTCAAACTTTGATGCATTAAATGTGTGACCTAACTTTTGATACGAAATAGCTGTCAGCTCGGTAATGTCTATAATTTCTTTTGCTCGGTTAACATAAAGTTTCTTCATCGGTTTGCACTGTTGTCGGTTAACCTTGAATAGTGATTACCGACGGGTAACCAACTCACGTTTCTTCTTTTACCGACTATATAACATTTGTAAACTTATAACACAAACCATGGTGCATCTTTATTCATGCAGATTTGGTATTTGTACATCATACATAAGGAACTGTATGTAAAGTGTGATCATTTAAAATGTCAGTTCCATACATACCTTTGTCATCTTAAGTGGAGGTACCGATGTCACCCAATCCAGTGGATGAGGTTTCACCGACAGTGTTAAATGACTCAGCATTCTCATTAGATGCCTTCTTCCACATTGTGTTCCTTAACTTCGTAATATCTGCAATGTTATATCCACTCTCAAATATATGGTTTTCATCAGGTGCTCGGTCTCTGCAGTTCTTGCTTACATGACCGACCTTGTGACAGTGCATACATGCCATTCCTGCATTTGCCCAGTTTCTTGATTGTCCAATCCGATTCTTTTTGTAACAGTTTGCTGCAATATGTCCATACTGACCACATATAGTACAGTTAGTCCATGTATTATAATCCCAAACATATGAGTTACCTTGTCTCTTCGGTTGATATGGCTTTCGTTGTAGTTTCTCTTTAGGTGTCCAGACTTTTTTCATTTTCGCCTTGTAGTCCCTTGCAATGTGTCCATGCTTATTACAAGTATAGCATATTTTCTCCTCAGTAGTATTATTAGCAATGTCATTCTTCCTAGCTCTGCATTCATAAGCTAGATGTCCAAACTTACCACAATAATAACAATATCTATTGAACTTAGGAGTGACAGGAGGTTTACCTTGTGCTTTGCTTCTGCACACATTAGATGTATGTCCTGATTTTCCACAGTGGTAACATGTCATCACTTTAGGTTTCTGATTTTGATTGTTGTTGACTTTTTCAACTTGTTGTGATGATTCTCCTTCACCGGTGTAGCCTATACCGGTTCTGCTTCCGAATCTCCTCTGATTAGTCAGGAAATCATTAATCTTTATAGAACTGTCCTCAGCTATCTTCATCATTTCATTGTGTTGCTTTTGTGTCTTTATTTCATTTCTTAGTTTTTCATTATCTTCTCTGAGTATTGCAACATCTTCAAGTCTTCTTGATAATTCTCCATTTACTCGGTTCATTTCTTGATTAACTGTCATCATCTGATTTGATACTTGGAAGTGACGATCAGTGAGTCTTTGTATTTCACTTTCTTTTGCTTGAAGTTGTTCAGTCATCAATCTTCGGTCTTCAATAGGTAGATTCCGATCTTGTTCAGCTTGTCTAGCATTGTTCATGATTTCCACCATTCTCACCATTTGAGATTCATGACCGATTTGAAGTGCTTTCACTTGCTCAGATAGATGCTGATTTTTTTCAGATAACTCAGAGATTATGCTTTCAGATCCATTAGAGATGCTTCTAGAGCTTGATCCAATATGATCAAATATTTCATCAATAGGTTCTTCATGATAACTGATTTCATTTAGCTGAATTGCAAGGTTCTTCCTATCAACCAGTAATTTCTTCAGTTCTTCCTTGGCTTGTTTATACTGTTCCACAAACATCTGTATTTGTATCTTCTGATTCTCAATAGTCTTGTCAAATTTGTATCTCTCCATGACTTAGATCTTTACCCTTCAGTGGTTAGACTGTTCAACAAGAGCGCTGTGCTCTGATACCAATTGTTGGAATTAGGAGAGATAGGTACTGAGAGGGGAGGGGTGAATCAGTGCCTTCAAAAACTTTACTTGTAAAACCATTCTGATCTATAGCTGAATACTGTGATAACCTATCAAAATAACTTGAATACAATTGTATAAATTAATCATCTAGTTAACTTAATAAAGTAAACAACATGAAATCAATATGACAATCACATAACACAAGTATTTTGGTAACGCAGAAACCCTTGTAAGAAGGTAAAAACTGTGGTGGGGATGACACCCACAAATTCTTCACTACTGTAGATAGAAAAGGTTTGCCTGTTAAGGCTACAAGTTTTGATCACTTCTGGTGATGTTACCCTGTTAGGAGTAACATATTAGATCAGCTAGATCTACCTAGTTATAGGATTTAAACAGCAGTAATGAAGTGTGTACTCGGTTAAGAGATTTACATAAGACTGTTAAGTCTACTTTGTTAAGAGATTTATCAAAAACTCTATCACAATTGTCAGAAAGTAATAGGTAATTATCTGCTAGTTGACAACTCAATTGTCTGAAATAGATCTATAAGTGCTCATCAAAATATCACCTTATCTGTGATGGTTTCCTTCTCTGTTCTGCTCGGTAGCCTTTTTTGGTTCTGCTCAATTTGATATCCTCTGTGCTCTATTTTGCTCGGTAAACTGATTGTCTTGAAGATAGGCAATGTCTTCAAGTGCTCCTTGATTCATATATATTAGTTCACCCAACCTCGTAAAAATGGTGTGAACATACAAAATATTTAGTGTTTTGTTTTGCCGCCTTAGCAAAAATTAGGTTACAAAAATAATCATAACCCTAAGATCTACGGTGCAAAATAACCTAGATCAACTATTACAATAAGATAAACATTACATTTAATGAGTATCTATACACAATAAATGCTCCTCGATCTTGGTAAACCGTTTTACAATCTGTTGTAACCGTTTGCATAGAATAATGTGCCATTTCAGATTACTATGCCGTTTTCTGTGATCATCGGTAAACATTGTATAATCTGCTCGGTGTATACTGCGATGCTCGGTGTTTACTGACCGTCGGTGTCGGTGTCGCTTGTGCTCGGTTAACTGTGTGATGCTCGGTGTAAAGGCTTTACCGACTGCTCTGTCTTACTTCTAGTTATCGACCATCTCATTATAAGTAACCGACCGACATGTTTACTATCCTTTGATACTAATGACAACCTTAAATGCTCAATAGAGATTAACAGCTCCCCCTTCTATCAATCAGACAACTTGCTGGCCCTGTATTACACCCCACTTTGAAGGTTATTGACGTCTTGATACTAGTGAGTCGTGCAATGGTCTTATACTCTCTAGAATCCCCTTTTGAAGTATTTTCTTCATCACTGCTATCTGGATCAGATTGTTGTTTTGATTTCTTTGATGCTGATTCTTCTGCAGAAAAATAGTCAATTTTCTTAGCCTTCGCTTTAATAGTGCACTTATGTGAAGGGTCCCATGGTTCTCTCCAATGGAAGAATAATTTTCTCCTTTTGAGATCATTTAATTGCTCATTTTCCAATCGATCTGAATCTTTCCTCTATTGATGGGAATTCTTATGGAATTGTCTCTTGTCTTTATCTTTCTTGGACGGAAAGCCTTTGGATTGAAATTTACTCTTTGACGATGAAGGGTACTCCCCTTATTCAACCAAACACACACAACACAACAGGGAAATAAACAGAAAATTCCAAGAACATAACAATGGCAAGAACAAAAACACTTGCTTTCTATTATCTTCAATGAAATGACATTACAATATTTAGAAAAGTAACATGCTACAACCACATGGGCATTTTCATTACAATAATCTGCAAGACAGAGCCACAATCTACCCTTCTGGCACTGAGCCCTAAAATCCCCCGTCATCCCTATATAGTAGCACAATTAACCGCCTTAGAATATTCTAGTAAGTGAAATTTTCCCATTTTGGCACCCAATGGTTAAGTTTCTTGCCTTAAGAGATTTTTCTCTTCCTTTTGTATCGAAACTTGAGTCCTGATGGCACAACTTCCGAAAGCCATAACTTGTGAATTGTTGACTCGATTGTCTATTATAACCCCATTTCAGAAACCTCTCGAAGCGCTTTACAACTTAGAATGGCGAAGCACCACTTGAGCAAAGTTTGACCCCCTTTCGGAGCCTCTAAGGCCTTCAAAACTGAGTTCAAAGTTTTTGTACCGTCCTGTCAAAACAATTTTTTTTTAATATCTTCAAAACTAGGCTTGATCTTGCCACAAAACTTTACCAGCAAGCTTATATATCCAAAATGAACCTCCAGGAAGTAATTGGGACAATCTGTGCTCAAACAAAAAGCATATGAAAAATAGTAAACTTGCCAAAAATAGTATCCTTGTCCAAAGATAGCCCTTATTGAAAAACTAGACAATATTTTTGGGTGATACAAGTTTGCTCGTACACCCTGGATGCTCCTGCATTAAAGATTGAGGCCTTTGATCCACCCTTTCAATGGGTTTGCTAAACCATCCATGAGTAAAACCAAGAGTCTTCTTTGTGAGATGTTTGTCACTAATACGAGGAGCCTTTGAAATTTTGCTATGTATGACTCAACTGACCCCCACTGTCTAAGCTGGGCTAACTCCTTGAAATGTAGTTCAGGATCCTTTTTAGCAAATCTCTTAATTAATCTCCCAGTAAACTCCACATACAAAGTAATTTGGTCATTCCCCATAGTGATCATACCATGATGCCACCACTCATGTGCGAGACCATCTAATTGTATCACTGCAAATTTAATAGCTTCCTCCTTTGGCATGGGGTTTAATTGGAAATAAGTGTCCACCTTCTGTACCCAAGCTTTGGTTGTGGTCTTCCTAGATCGATCATAGTAAGGTAACATAATCTTGCTTACTTTCTTCTGTAGGTCATGATGTTGTGCCCTGCCACTAGTACGAGACAAATGTTGGAGTCTGACATCCATATATTCCCTAAAAGTGCTGCTTGCTTGAAATTCTTCTCCTCCATTTTCCCTATCTCGTTGAAACTGTTCTTGTAATTCTGTGATTTGAGGCTTGTTCTCTGGCTATGCCAAAGTCCTACATGGAAAGGTGGGTATAAGCAGTCTTGAACTCACTGTCCTAGCTGGCTGGGCTGCATATCCAAAGTTATCATCCATATTTCCCCCTCCATTACCACCATTCTATCCATGGTTTACACCATTGTTGCCACCATTCTGTCCATGATTCCCACCATTGTTTCTTCCACCATTAACATCTATACCCATCTGTCTAGCCATCATCTATATCATTAACTCCATCCACTAATTTTGTTCCTGGGCTCTTTGTTTAGCCTATCGCTGCCCCTGTATTGAAGTATCCAATAAATTGAGAAATCTTTACCCATCTAGATCTTTTGTCTCACCCATATTTCCTATAACCTGTTCACTTGTATGTCCTGTGCTCTCTTCACCTGTAACTCTATTTGCTTCCGGATCCTCTTGTCCTTCTAGCCCTATATTTAGCAAAGCCCTATTTCTTTGTATATTATAATGGTGAGTCAATGGTTGTATACTCCAATCAATCATATCATTGTCCATTCACATTGTACCCACCAGGATGGCAGGATACAGTGCTCTGATACCATTGTAAGATGCCCCCTTGCTAACCAACTTTTTTTGTGCCTTTTCCACTCACTATAATTTTGTCAAACAGTTTGCTCGCAAGCTGATTACTGAGTTTTTTGATTTGTTCTCAGTTTACAGTTGTATATGTTGTGTTGTGATTTACTAAATGAACTTTCAAATTTCATTCAATATAGGAAACAATACATAAACTTAATGGTTTGCAACTTAGCATAAACAATCAATTTTCAGATAACACAAACTCTTCCAGATTTCATATAACTTGTTCCAATCATTACAACACAAATTATAATAACATCTCAGACCTGGTAATGTCTTCAATACATGATAATGATGCCCTAAGTCCGCTTTAGATTTCCATCAGTAGTAATGATGCCCCAAGAAGTTAATGCCAAGTCTTTAGATTGCAGATTTTACACTCCAGGTGGTACGGCTGACTGGTATCAGTCATGGAAGACTTCCAATTTGCAGACATAGACCCTTAATACCCTCAAATGCCAAGTCCCGCAGTGCTTAGGAAGGGGGCTTTACATTAACCCTTGCTCCAGATATACTAGAAAAGTTATGGGTACCTCTATGATAAAACCTAGTTCGAGTTCAGAAAATTGCATAAACCGAAGAAAAAGGCTTGTAAAGGATATTGAGCAAAACTAATAGTCTATAGTAGCAAAGCTCTTTGTTAATATTTCAGACTTTGAAAGGAAATTTCAATCTATAGATGATCTTTCAAAACTAATATTTAGGCCCTATCAAAATATAGATAAATGAAGGAATAGATAATACCCGGTTTTCTCCTTGATGATGCCTTCAAGCTGATATAATTCAACCTTTAAGTCTGCTTCAATTTGTCCTCCAAATCTGCTAAGAATTGTGCCTCTATGTCTGCTATATTTTACTCCTCAAGTCTGCTCTTGGTCTGCTATAATTCGCTCCTTAGATCTGCAATAATTCGCTCCTCAAGTCTGCTCTAGATTGCTCCTCAATTCTGCTCTAGGTCTGCTATAATTCCTCTAGAAATGGCTGTAATATTTAGTATAAAATATTATTGCTTTGGATCAGATTAGAAGGAATTTGTAGACTGCTGCTATGGTGTGAATTAGGCTTGCATGTTATGTTTTCGATGCTCGCCTTAATTCACACCATGACTCTACATATATATGCCATCAAGAGATGTCCACTTAACAAGGTAAGGGGGCTGACTTGCTCATGCAAGTCGGCATTAATAATTATGTTTATTCAGCCGAAAACTTTATGCAAGTCGGTCTTTATTAAATGCAAGACAGGTCGTCCTCCTTGTAAATTATAATATTCACCTTACCCAAGTAAGTCGTCCCACATATAGTATCTAAATAAAGTCGTCCCTCTTGCCAAAAATAAGGATATTTCCTTAGAGTTTAAAAACAACATTTATGAGATACATTACTATTATTATTTCTAGCATTTGATCTTTCCGAAAAGGCCACATATACTAACACTCTTCTATTAGAGCATTGAATTATAGTTGCATAAGTCTCCAACTGTAAGAAAACACCAGGGCTTTGGTAAATCTCACACACTGTCCATAACCCATGTTGTTTTCTAGACAAACCTCAAACGAGATCTTTAAGTTCAAAGGTGAACTATATGTCCTGAATATGAGGCCTGACACACTTTCATACCAATTGAAGGATAGACGTTCAAAAACAAGCTATTTCTGCCATATCCAAGAAATTGTTGGCCTGCTAGACAATTGACTTTTTGATGGACCACTCCACCCTTACACACTTAGGAACATACTCTGATACCACTGATGAAGGGCCACTCCACCCTTACAAACCCAAACACACAACAAAATAGAGATATGGAGAGAAAATGCTTAACAATGCATAGATTAATAATGCTTGAGGATGATTGAGAATGATTACATATGTACATATGCCTTGCTTATATAGGCAAGAGATGATGGGGTATCTATGACTATCCTTGATACAAAATTCAATGCCTAAAGCAATTATTAAATAATGAAACGTGGCCCCATATCTTCTAGAATGCCCCCTAGGATTACTAACATGATCCTTTGATTTTTATTAAAGGACAAGTTACAAAATGTAACTTAATTATAACTAACTAAACATTTATTAAATGACAAGTTACAAAATAACTTTATTATAGCTAACTTTTTCTTTCTCCTCTTTTTTAATGTTTTCTTCCCCGCCACCCTCTCTCTTTCTCTCACACACACACATCAGTCATCAGTTTTTCTTATCTCCTCTTCCAATAGAAAATCTTCATCTTCACCAATTTCTTTATTAAATAAGGAACCATCAAGGAACTGCATGTTCTCTCGTTCATCTGCTTCTTCACTTCCAACTACACTCTTGTCTTCCAAAGGATTTACTATCGTAATATCCTTCTCTATCCCAATATTATCCTTCTCATCAAAAGAATCAGATTTTACCTCATCCTTTTCTGCTAATACTTTTATTTTTTTGCTTTCAATGAAAGCCATACTTTTTTCTCTCCCCCCTTCAGAGGCTTCAGCTTGTGGCAAACTCCAACCTTCATCAATGAATATCAGTTTTGGTGCGAAGTCTTATATCCATCACGTGTTGCACTTCGATCAAATTGCCACAGCCTCTTAACAAAATGTGACAATATTTTCTGGTGATACAAGATTGCTCTTACACCCTTGGGTGCTCCTGCATCACTTTTTCTGTAGTTTACACTCATATTTTAATTGCATGCAACTTTTGAACTACTGTTTCTTTTTCTTTTTGTATTGTGTGCATAAACATGTCATCTCAAATACCTGATAGATTCTGATAGTTCCTGGGGAAGACATTTTGTTATTCAACACATTTGGGAAAGATTTGTAAGTAGAAATCAAGGCACATGACGATTATATTATTTGTTACACTGATATTTTTATATGGTTTTATTTCAGGCTGAGTTGCGAATGCAAGAGATTAAGAAGGTTATGGTGCATAACTTGTCGGTATGGTGCCTTTTTCTAAATATTTTGAATTCCTCAATATTCTGTAAGTTTCCATAGAATGATAGTGATAGAATTCTATATTTTCTAATATTCCATGCAATTGGCCAAGGAAAGTCTTCTGATTTTTGAGGTTGCAGCCTGGTATGGTAACAACTGATCTCCTCATGTCTGGAAGCGACACAAAGCAGGTGTGCACTTCATCAAATCATTTTCAAACAAAGGTCCAGACTTTGTTTATTTCATATTCACCCCCGTTAACATTTATATATCTCTATGTTCTTGCAGGCAAAATTCTTTATCAATGTTCTTGCAGAACCAGCAGACACGGTACTCAGTTTTTGCATATTGTAATTTTGATTGAAGCGTAATATTTCTAAAAAAATAGACATCAATCATGAGAAAAAAGTAATAGGACATTTTTGATATGGGCATCACAAAAGCAACATACTAGAAGCCAATGTTTTTAAACTTGCAGACTTTCAGTTTCTAACCTCGTATAGAGTCCTAAGCGTGCAAATATTTGCATCCATTTTTGTGTCCTCTGACATGGGGACGGGAAACAGATGAAATCAGATTCATTATTTTTTTTAAGGCTACACAGGGGACTCAAGACCTTTGTACATAGGGAAATCAAAAAACATACTGCTAGAAAACATAAAAGCTAGTATTCACACATAAAACTTGGCTACAAACGAACCAGGAATAACCAACGTCTTATTCATTTGAATGTTTTCATGAGATAATCACATGAGCTAAGTGTATTTTATTAAATATAGTCAATGGGCTTGATATAGTTTTTTGAAGATCTAAACAACTAAAAGAATATATTAAAAAAAATAAAGCCAAATACAATTAGATCACACAACAAAAGATTCATAGTATGTAATAGAGCATCCTAATATCAATATACTTTACTGTAGAAGAATATGTTGGAATTATTATCATTGATGTCAAAGGTCAAACTAAGGTGATATCACTCAGATATTTCATGGAGTTTTATGCAAAATTATATCAGTTTTGGCGCGAAGTCTTGATTTGTATTTAAACTGAATATATAATTTTTTATTTATTTCTACGTGGGTTGAGCCATTCCTAGCACCATTGGAGGAGTTTAAAGGAGTTCAAAAACTGCAAAATAATTTTTTCTATTGATGTGGCTGGACTCCCTCATGGCACTCATTGTTGGGCAATTTAATTTGGAAATTAAATTTCTTAAAGGGGTCAACCTCTCATAGTTTAGGCTCTCATTTTCTTGGGAGGAAAATTAAATAAATAAATTAGTTACTAGTGCTTTGGGCCAACCTCTTAGGAAAGGTGCATTGTTTGGTGAAGAGGTGCCACTACAAGGAACTCATTGAAGATATTTTGGGAGATACAAGAGATGAAAATAACGAAAATCATTCCTAGTTTAGTGCAGGTCTGGAGCAGACCTAAGAGCAGATCCAAAAGGTGATTTATTGAAGCCTTATGGGCAGAAATTATTGAATATCATATGCAGATTTAGAGGTCTTTTTGAGCAGATCTGGAGCAGACATAAGAGCAGATCCAAAAGGTGGTTTACTGAAGCCTTATGGGCAGAAATTATTGAATATCATATGCAGATTTAGATGTCTTTTTGAGCAGATTTGCGAGGGTTATTTGAGCGATTTTGAAGAGATATATTAAGAATATGTTAAAGCAAATTTTAGTGAAGTATTGAGCTGAGCATTCAGCTGATTTATAAAGGAAAATTAGAACTAATTCAAGAAGAAGTCAAATAATTTTCATATTACACTGTTGGAGGTTGGTGCCTTTTATTCAAGGAGATTGATGTCTCTTGCTGAGTTGGTACTCAGTTGTGCGGATTGGTGTCTCTAGTAGGTTGGTGCCTATGAATTATCTAAAGGGGATCAGTGTCTCCTAAGGGTTGATATCTACAAAGATTGTAAGAAGTTTCTAATACAAGCAATATTTTTCTCCTGCAAGGTTTTCCAAATGAATCATGTGGTCAACTTGTGTTCCTAATTTCTTGATCTTGCATATGTGGTACTGTGTAATGTCCCCAACTTTTAATAAAATATTTTAATTAGGTTAATTAATTAAATGTGCCTAAAAATTAAATAATATCATAACGACTTATTTAATTAATTGATTTCATTATTCAAGGGCCCAAATAATAAAATAATAATTAAAGTTTGTGAGCCGAAGTCGTATTTGTAGTCCTTCGGGAAACTTCCTGGAGGCCTTTATAAGGCTGTTGTTGCCATTGTAGGAATCATCATGGATTGTATCTGACTCTTTTTTGTATTTCTGGAAGCTAGAGGCTGAAGGAGTTCGTGTGCACAGTTTCAGAGGTGGAAGATCCTCCCTATTCTACTTGTCACAGTTTCAGTGGTTCAACGCCACCCTATTCTACCGTTGGAGATATCGCTTGGATATCTCACTGTGTGTGCCAAATTTGTTAATCATCTTCATTGAGCATTTGATCTGTGATTGCATCGGATCTTGTCCAATGCCTATGTTCTTTGAAATATTATTGGATCTATGAATATTATTTGTGTTGCAATATCATTATTAGAGTATTGATCTATGTGTAATTATCAACCTGTGAATTCTGTAGCATTGTTGCATATCATTCCGTATGCTATCACCATTGCATCAAATAGCTTACCGTACGGGCTCACCCACTTCCATCGTACGACAACATTAATCTTCACCGTACGACCTTGGACATTTCCCACGGGTTGCTGGACACTGTACGGTCTTATTTCCATATGGCCATATCTTGGTCTACTTCGTCACCCCCTTCCTTCTGCACGCCTGCAAACACCGTATGAATTGCAGCTTTTTCTCCATCGCCGTACATGCTCCCCTTACATACTCCGTACACCCCACCTCACATTGCCAACTGTACAGACTTGACATCGGTGTGTGCATAGAGAATTGTTTGGGCTTGTAGACGAGTCCAAATCACGCTAGGAACATTACATACTGCTGTGGATGATTAAGTTTTGAAGTATTGCTACTAGAAGGTGTTCACTGAGATTAGAAGATGCAGCAAAATTTGGAAGTAAAAGTTATTCTAGATTTTTAAAACTGACTTAAGTGTCAAAGTTGCCATTTTCTAAATGGAATAGATTTGAGCTTATTATTACAATTTAGTTTTTGTTTTAAAAGATATTTTATTTCCTCTTTTTTGCAAATAGGGAAAGTTTTCTTTCAAGCAGCATGTTATTGGGAATATAATGATATTTAATTTTCTAAAAATTGCTTCTTGAGAGCCTATAAATGAGTGCCTCGAGCACATAATTTGTAATGATAGTGGATGTTGATTTTATCCTGTAGAAATTATCATGAAGTTACTATATTTTTGTGAGTGTTAGATTCGATGGAAGTCAAGCTTATTGTAGAGAAGCAATTATTCAGTTGAAGTTATTGTGATTGTGATCGCATGCTTGTAATTTCGTGATTTAAAGTGAATTTTTTAATATTTAGTCACGCTTAGTAGTTGTGTAATTCATCTTTCTGAATTATAAGCTTATATGTAGCTCAGCTGTTTATTTAATGAAATTTTGGGGTGTTTATTTGTCCAAATCTTTTCTAGTTGGTGTAGATTTACTATTCTCTAGTTTAGCTAGTATTTAAATATTGTAATGTTTCTTTAATGGTCATCTTAGTTGGTATGTAGTTTATTAGGTAGTTTCTATTTTCATCCTAACTTCACAATTGTCAATTGTTTCTTTTAGAAACATCGTCTTTGTAAATCTATATAAGGAGTTTTCATCTCCTTTGTTTAATAATTATTATCCCTTGAATTTTTTTTTTCGCCTTAAAAATGATGTTTTCTATGTTGATCCATGTCTCGGATTTTGTGCTAGCTATTTGTTTGGTTTTTCGATTTGATCCTCAAAAATCACTTTTGGATTTTGTAATTCGCAAAGTTGTGTGGGATTCCTTTGTGGGGTTTTACCATTTTTTTCGAAAAAAACAATGATTTGTAATCTTGGGTTTGGCGATTTTTTCCTCAAAAATCGTGACTTTTTGTAGTCTGTTCTAGGGCATCACACTTTTGTAAAATTTTGGAGGGTTTTTTTATTTTTCCTCAAAATCTTGGCAGTTGTTCTTAGTATGTGTCTTTGGTTACAGGGAAGGACAACTCTGTTATCCAACATGAGGTTGGACATTTTGTGATGATTTCTAGTCAAAAGTCTTGTAGATTTTGGGAGGGTTAGTGGCAGACTTGTCTCAGTGGCAGAGTTAGTGACAGGCTCTTGTCTCTTGTTGTAGAGCATTCCGAAGAAGAGAGAAGCCTTCTATATTTTTTTCTAAACGGATTTTGGCTACTCTTGGTTATTGACATTCTACAGATCTAGGGAGGGTTTCAACTGTGGCAGAATGTTTAGAGGAAATTATGACTACAAGACATGTACAGTCTTCTGTAGGGTAGTTAGACGATGACCATTAAGGGAGAGTATTTGAATATTGTAATGTTTCTTTAATGGTCGTCTTAACTTGTCTTTAGTTTATTTGGTAGTTTCTATTTTCATCTTTAGTTCACAATTGTTTCTTTTAGAAACATCGTCTTTGTAAATCTATATGAGGAGTTTTCATCTCCTCTGTTTAATACAACATTGATTTACCATAATAGCTAGTAGTCAACATTCATTTGTGATATCTCTTTAAATTTTTTATTTCAAGCATCAGTCTTTGCTTTACATAGTATAAAGTTGTCTATTTGTGCATGCATTGGTTTACACTCCTTTAAATATGAAGATCTTATTGTAGATGTTTACAGCTTGGTGCTTGGATTTGGGGCAAAAACATAGATAATAATTTTAATCTATCCAAAACCTCTCATGCAATCCTATATAGTTAACATATGTATAATTTTTTTTTTATAGTTTTAGGTCTTAGGGAGCTTCCCCTTATATTTGAAGAATTCTTGTACTTTGCATGTTGTTATGTTTTGAGTTGTCTTGAAAAGGACAAATTAAAATGCTAACAAAACCAAATATATCTCTGCATAGTCTTGCTATATGTAGTGTCTTATAAATAATTCTAGGTTTATATTGTAACCTTAACCCCTCTTGGCACATACTATGTTGATTGATAACAATGTTGGTTGTGGCATAAGAGGATGGGACACTTGGAACTTTGACAACATTGTGAAGATCGGCGATAAGCAAGTCGTAAGGGACATTCCAAAGATAGGAAAGGCTCCTAACACTATTTCCAAATAATGCCAATATGGAAAACAAACAAGGACATGTTTCAATCCAAAGGAGTACTCTACGTCCTAGCCTTAGGAACTTATACATAATGATTTATGTGGGCAACATGGACAAATATTTACAAGGTGAGAGCTATTTTATTCTATTAATTGATGATTATGCCAAAATGACTTGGACTACATTGTTGAAAGAAAATTTTGAAGCTTTTGAGAGATTTAAGGCATTCAAAGCCTTGGTAGAGAATGAAACTAGGCTGAGAATAAAATGCCTAATATCTGATAGAGTAGAGTTCACTTCAAATGAATTTTGTGAAAGCATGGAATAGAAGAGAATATTCAGCTACAAAAACAACACAACAAAATTGAATTGTTAGGAGGAAAAATAAAACAGTCCAAGGAATGGCAAGAGCCTTTTTAACGAGTCCAAGTTATTCGACACTTTCTCGAGAGAAGTGGTTCATCAATAGTCTACACTTTGAACTGAGCACAAATTAGGGTGATCAACAACAAAGCCCCATATGAACTTTTGAAGGGAAGGCCTACATCAATCAAGTATTTGGAGGTATTCAAAAGCGAGTGTTATTTAAGAAGAGATGATGAAGATTTGGGAAAATTTTATTCTAGGTGTGATGAAGGTATCTTTCTTGGATATTCCACAAAGAGTAAAGATTGCAAATGCTATTGTCAAAGATTGCACAAAGTTACTGAAAGAGCAAATGTAGAAGTTGATGAAGAAATGCATTAGAGGAAAATGGCTCAAGCAGTTGATCATTAAGAAGAAAATTTCAAAGAAGAGTAGTAGAGGTAGAAATTGAAAATGAAGATGTTGAGAAAAAAGAACCAAAGACACCATCAAGGGCATCGTCCAAGACTCCATCAAGAGTTGTCCAAATGAATCATGCAAAAGACTTGATTATTGTGGACAAAGATTCATAAATTCAGACAAGAAGATACTCTAGTACACCAGAGCATGCAAATCTCTGCTAACTCTTTGAAATAGAACCTCAGAACTTCATAGAAGCAAGTGAAGACAAGGATTGGATAAAAATGAAACTCGGGAACTTGTCTTGAGACCTAAGGATAAGAATGTGATTGGCACTAAGTGGGTGGTTAGAAATAAGTTAAATGAGGATGGTGAATTTGAGGAACAAAGAAAGATAAATATGCTAGGGATTCACTCAAGTCAAAGGAATTGATTTTGAAGAAAACTTTGCCTCTGTTGCTTGTGTGGAGGTGATAAGGATGTTTTTAGTTCTTGCTAGCTATAAGAATATCAAAGTCTGCCTAGTGCATGTGAAATTCGCCTTTTTAAGTGGCATTCTAGAATAAAAGGTATAAATTGAACAACCTAAAGGATTCATCCTTTGAGAGACTGAAGACTATGTTTGATGGTTAAAGAAGGCTCTTTATGGGCTGAAACAAGCCCCAAGTGCTTGGTATTCAAGACTAGACAAGTATCTTCAACAACAAGGCCTCAAAAGAGGAATCGTGAACACCAATCTTTATGTCAAGAGTAAAGGAGATCACCTATTGATTGCTGTGGTCTATGTAGATTATATTATTTTTTGAGGAAGTAGTGACTAGATTTGAGGAAGTCCTAGTGCTTCACCTCTGTGAGCATCACCTAGATGCAATGAGTGCTACGTGTTCCATTCATTCTCATGAGAGATGGGTTCTTGTGAACCACTACTCATGAAACATGGGTCAATGAGTTTGACTCAAAAAACTACACAATTGAATTGTGATAGCAATATCACAATTTGACTTCCTGTGTAAAATATCTTCTACTTATCAAGTGACAATATGTGTCAAGAGTTTGCCATGGAGATGCAAAAAGAATTCAAAATGTCTATGATTGGTGAGTAATCTTTCTTTCATGGTTTACAAATTTGAAATTTGTCAATCAGATAAAGGGATATTCATTTTACAAACCAAGTATGTAATGTGTAGCCCTGTTTGTGTTCTATTTTGTTGTTTTGGAATATGTTTTGATTTTTTTGGAAATGAATAGGAAATATTGCAGCACTTTCAATGCAAGAAAAATAGATAACACTCAGAAATTACACAGCTGAAAATTCTAGATTTTATTTCTGATCAGGAATTGCTATTTCTTTAAACAATAACAGCAACCCACCTAGTTTATAAAAATAACACCCAAGTGGAAGGTGTACAACCAGCTCTGGAAGTGTACAGTCAACTTGGATGAAGTAAAATCCAGCAATAAACAATTAAATGTTCTTTCAATTCCCTCCTTTGTTCTTGTAATAGCCCTCTCTATTTCCACTACAAATATACAATCCTTCTCACACATTTTGTCGAACAGTTTGCTTATAATATAGAATGCTAAGTTTCAGCATATGTTTTGCATATTAAATGTATAGTTACAAACACAAACAATGCTTTCACTTTGCTCAAAAAGGGAATACATCTTAGATTCCGGTTCAGATGTGGGTACAAGAATCCAGTATGTGGATGCGTGGAATTTTTTTTTTGGGGGTTTGGATGCGTTTGGGACCTGGGTATGCTTGTTTAACTTTATACACACACACATTATATATATACACAAAAAATTAAATATATATACAGATTTGTAAAACTATATCATGTAAAACTATATCATTTGATAGTATGATACTTCATCATTGATCAATGCCAAATGCCAAATATACAAAAAAATTAAAGAAATATACAGTCCGGGATGCGCATCCTGGACGCATCCACATGTATCCAGATGACACATTTGAATCGGTACGCATCCATACCCAATGCGCAGGGGCAGGGCACGCATCTTGCAACCGAGGAATACATACAATTTGGAAGGCAATAACCATCAACAGATTTCTGACTGTACAGAAGCAGTACTAAACAATGCACGAGTCTTGTAACTATAAAGAAAAACTAAAAAGTATCTTGAAAATTGCCTTTTTGTTGTAAATGTCAATAGAAATACCAATGGTGATTAGCAGCCAGAGAATTATTGCAGACTAAAACCTTCTATAGACGGTTGTTCGTGCCAGCAGACATTCCACAAATCATTGTTCATTTAGACATCAAAATGTGACTAAAATAGATTCAATCTTCACTATCTGGAACTCAGAAAGCTCTGGCAAGATCTATCATCATTTCAGAGATTATAATGCAAAGATAGCTTGGATCACAAAGCTTAGCATGCATATGAAACCTTCTTAAACTCCGTCCTTATGATTTGCCATATTTTCCTCCATGGGAATGAATTGGAGATGAACTTCTGCACACTAATAATAAAGTCACACCAACTGTAATCTCCATGGTGAATGCACGCTTTATTTGCTGTTCATCTGCTCAGAAGGAAGACTGAACTTGAAGGACGCCCAATATATTTATCCACGCTGAATGAAGTAACATCAAGCAGAGATCCACAATATTAAGCCGAACAACAGCAGCTCAACATGCCCATCCCAGGGATATGATGTTGTTAATAGCTTCACCCAATATGCAGCTTAATCACTTCAATGATTGATAACGGCTTGCACAACAGAGTTTCCTCTTGCACTCTGGAAGGAAACATCACTTCAAATATTAATTCCACCTGACCAATAGAGAGACAAGCCAAAATAGAATTTGCAGATTAAACATAAACTTAGCGGCGGCTCAGAAGATCTCTGCGCTTAAGGAAGGAACAAATATTCACTCTCACAAACAAATATTTTATCCTTGACTGTAGAGAAAGGCACTGAAGCTTTAGTATTCACGATGCCAAATACTTGATTAAATAATATTTGCCCATGATTTTCTCTTCGCAACAATAGTTCTCTGCTCATTAATTTTTCTATTATCATTCTCCACCTTTCTAAAATCATAAATAATGCCCCAATGTATTCCACGACACCTTTATACTTCCAGAATTAATAATTTATTAATGCCTTATAAAACTCAAGAGTCCTACGATTAAATAAAGGTCCTCAACCTTAAAATTATCCTTCATTGCTTTTATTACAGCAACCCAACTGTATTCTGAATAAAATAATTATCTCTGGAAATACACTTATTTTGAGATTATCAAATCTCCTTGTATTCTGAGAATTTCATTCAAACCACATACCTGTTATTCTCTGATTAATTGATCACTGCCAATCTCCATTAATAAACCCACTGAAGAACCTGCCCGATTCTTCCAAGCTCCATCTAGGTTAGATATCCCATTGATGAAAATGGCTTCCTAGGCACATCCCGAGACAATTTGAGAAAATTCTCAAATTAAATAGAATAGTTATCAATCCTCAAAATCATGCCTTTCACTAATTCTCAAATCTCTTCTATAATAATTCTTTTCAATTACATTCCTGTACCACCACCGTTAATAATTAATTCTTTTATTAACTTTCTGAAGTCTTTTAATTTTTTTATAATATTCATCATTTGATAAAAATATTAAATAATTAAATATAGTTATTTTTTTAAGATTTTAGAAATTAATTTAAATTTCTAAATCTTTCCAAATGGGTACATTATAATTCTTCACAAAATTGATGTTCAATACCTTTGCAAATAGTAATGAATATCTGCGCAAATAATCATAGCTGTGTTTCTTTTATGAAAACACCAAGAAATTCTCTAGATAGTGTCTTCCAACTATGTGAGAACAATCTCCTCCAACAGCAATAGCAATATCAATTTCTCAAACTTAGCATCCCCAAATGAGAGCCCTAATCCCCCCTTCATAACTTTTGAGGTCCATTTTATTAAAACTTTTTTTGCTTTTTCATTGCTTCCCGAAACCCACATAAAAGGAGCAATTTAAAACTACAAAAAATTGGCTTACTTTTTAGAGGATTGCCCTTTGAAGATCCCAATGTGAGTCACCATAGGTGGAAGCTCAAGAGAGCCATCATAAACTATCTCATTCCCAACACCCTGCATTCCTCCAATATAACTAACACTAAGCAATAATCTTCTGTTCCAAACATGAATACAATTTGAATACAAGCAATAATATGATTTTGTGCCCAAATATCCAACCAACACTCAAACTAATTAGCCAATTTAGTCATCATCTTCATTTGTGACTCAAAAATAGCTCTGTCATTAAGCTGATTGGACCGAAAGTGCTCACATGTGCAGTTGTGTAAGTCTGAGTTTTCAAGTTGCAACATTTGCAAAGAGAGATTGTCACTGCAGAACTGAAAAAGCTTGGCCAAAATTAGATTTTTGCTTATACCTCTGGCTAGAAGTGTCTTTCTAAAAGTCATCAACTTGGTAGGAGACAAGTCCTAGTCACGTTCTCCCTCTAGTCCACCTACAGTCATTGGAATGATCTCCTATGAAATCTGGAATAAGAGGTGACAACAACAATATAATTAATTTTAAGATACAAAATATCCCATGGAATGTTTCTTCCATCATCACTAGTCTTTACAAACCCTTGAGAAAAACCTTGTGCACAAGTACAAACACAAAGAGTAACTTCACCATATTGTGGCTGCACTACTTTGATTTCCATGTGAAATTCAGCAAGAGTCTATTTTGATGACACTTGCGGAATCAACATCAATGATATTCACTCTAACACACTGGAAACCAAATATCAACTAAGTTGCTGGTTCGGGTTCGGGGACGGATTTGGGTTCGAGAATCCGGTTCGTGGATTTGTGAAATTTAATTTTTTCCCATTATGATTCGTATGGGTTCGTGTGTGTGTGTGTGTGTGTATGCATTATATATACAAAAAAATAAGAGAAATATACATAATTGTAAAACTAAATGATTTCATAGTATGAATCTATGATGCTTGATCATTGATCAATGCCAAATGTCAAAGTCTTCATAGCTAGGTCTTAGGTAGTCTTTGTTGGTGGCTGTTTTCAAGTCCCTAGGTCCGGCAAATGAGGTTTGAGTGATTTTGACCTATTGGAAAGTCATTTTTGTCTAGGATTTGGGCGAGAGCTAAGTCTGTCATAGAGATGGGGTCGAAATCAAGTGATTTGTGATAAAACGAGTTAAAACCCTTTGAGAATCCTTTTGCTAGCTTCAATTTGACCTTAGAAAGCCATGATAGATTGTGGGAGCTAACCCTGTTGAAGGCTTGCTGAATCCTGAAATTTGGCTAAGTTTGAAATTTTTTGAAAACCCCCAAAATCTAGAATCTACATCTTAACTCCTATGAAGCTGGAACCTATCTCAAACATCCTGACAGTATTTATACAAATATAACTTAAAGTATAAGAAATTAAATCTTATACTTAAATGTTATATTTGTATAAATCTTCCCGCCCTTGAACTGGAAAATTGGAAACTCACATCAAAAGAACCCAGTGCGGTTTAAGTGGTTTTGACCCACTTTATGCCTTCATAGGCCGGGGATTCGCGTGGATTCACGCGGGATCCTCGAGGGTTCGTGCCGGATCTGGGTAGGGTCTGTGTTTGGACCTGTGGGTCCGTCTGGATCCGCAGGCCCGTGGATCCGGACAGACCCACAGGTCCAAACACAGACCCTGCCTGGATCCGGAGTAGATCGGTCCGTGAATCCAGACCCGAACCGGACCTGGACCCGATTTGTGGGTCCTGGGTCCGAATCGGGTAACGTAGAATATCAACTATCAACCGAAGATGATCCACTTCCAGTCTACAATAGTCCACTGCAAAAAGTAAAGTATCAATGATCCTGAATGACCAATGGACAAAACAGCCGGATATACCTCACTATCACAGTCTGTAGCTGGATCATCATAAATCCTCAAAGTGGAAGGATATGCATCACACGTCAAATCATTCCAAAACACTAAAAAACTTGTGCCTCAGCTTCTAATATCAATGCAGGGTTTTAAAATCTCATAATCAGCGTCATGGGGCAGCCATTAAACATTGATGAGTGACCTGGTAACCAAAGAACAAAGTCTGAAAATGCTACAATCTTCTACATATCAAAGGAATTATGCCTAATTAGCAAACTAGGAGTATAAAGTAACTGAACATTAGTCGGCAATGAATGAAGAACAACATGTTCTAATTTGGGAATCATGAATGTTTCATTTGACTATGTCAACCCACACATTGTCATTATGAAGTATCATACGTAGAGGTAATCCCTTAGTTTCCATGAACAACCCTTCAACAAGATGATTCCCATGCTCCTCAAAGTTTACCATTATTTCCTTCTTGCAAAAACTTTACATATCATGTGCTCTTTCAATGTGATAATCTTCAAGTAGTGAGGAAAAATAAATCCTTTGTGAAAAATCATGCCTAGTACGGAGCTTGGATCCATAAGTACAACCTCATGCTTATCCATGTAATCTTGAGTGAAATGATGCTTTTTACCACAGTCATCCGTTTACAACATATCTGTCAATTGATGATGAATGAAATTATATGGAGATAATGGACTGCGGTTCACAATCTTTAAATCAGCATATGCATCATGCCTTTCATTGATGGCTTTGTAAAAATCATGCATCCCTTCTTCTAGTGTGGAGATATATGAATATATGGAATTATATTGGTAAAAATATAACAAGATTTCTCAAAGAGATATATGTGTTGAGAAAATGGAGATATAATATAGATATCATTCAAACTAAGCATGGAGCTTGCACGAGTGAGAGTATATGGAGATTTGAGTAGAGTATATGCAAATTTTTGAAGGAGATTATATATGAATAAGAAGACTTTTATGAAGATCAAATTGACCATCATCTGTTGTAGTAGCAACATTCAGAAGGTGGAGACTTGTGTTGAGGGTTGGTGCCTCCAAGAAGAAGAGATTTGAGTTTGTGGTAGGTTGGTGCCTACAAACTCTTGGATTGGGGATTGGTGTCTCGAGTAGGTTAATGCCTACAAAGAGTGGAGGGGATTGGTGTCTCTTGTAGGGTTTCTATGTAAATCTTGTGTTCTACTTGTGTTGTATGATTATCACATCTTATGTTATTGTTATTATGCAATTGATATGGTTATGGTATTAACTTTTAAAAAGTTAACATCATTGTTATTTTTGACAGTCCCAACCGGTGCTGAGAGGGGAGGGGTGAATCAACACTTATAAAAATCTTTCCCTTATTTTTCTTAATCCAGTGAAGTAAACTTACAACACAAAAACAAGCAGTTCTAAGCAAATAAAATAGCAAGTGAACAAACACAAAGTGACACCAAATTTATCACGTGGAAACCCAGTAAGGGTGAAAACCACGGTGTGAGGAGACCTCACAATATTTGTACTTTTTTGAAGTACGCCTTGTTAAGAGCCTACCCGGTCAAGGGATAAACCACACTTGCTAGGTGTGACCCGGCCAAGGGATTTGTTACAGTAAGGTCTGTTAAGACTTGCCCGGTTAAGGGACTTCAAACACCTTGAAAGATGTCACCCGGTTAAGGGATTTTGATACAAGGGACCTGTTAGAGTCCACCCAAATACTAAGATTTGTCTATTGTAGTTTGCTAGAAAACAATAGAATCAAGATCTTTACAGAAGGCTCTGCTTAGCCAGATGTGATCTCTACTTGTGCTCTACTGAGAATTATCACCGGTTAACACATGAGTATTCTCAATTGTTGTTGTGCTGCCTTGCACAACCTCTTATCTCTCTTTGTCGATTTTGTCTAACCCTTGCTACTTCTCTAACCTTTGCTATTGTAGCATATAGGTTCACTCTTTTTCTCGGCAAAATGAAGGCAATTCTTCTTCTCAACAGACATAAGAATATATTCAGTATTGTTGCCCTAATTGCGCCTCAAATGCATGACCTAATCCTGAGATCTTACGAATACATCACTCAATGAAGTGTTTGTTCTCTGAGTAAGCATCCGATGCAAGCTCTGGGTTCATCCACTTCAAGAAGAAAACAACAGTTGCGTGTCAGTCAACCTTTCTTCACAAGAGATAACACCTTGATTTAAAGCCACTGAATCCGGCTTTAAATCCTTCAGTCGCGCCTCAAGAAACCATTGATTTCGGCTTTAAATCCTTTACCTGCGCCTTAAACCAATCACCAAGACAACTCAAGATCACTCGGATTTATTGCAATAAATCCCGATCAAGAAGAGTTGGTGGGAACAGACAGTTGACTATGACTTCCTCGGGTCATACCGGAGTCTTATAATATATCGGTTGAGTTCTTCATGCCATAAACAGGTAAGAGTCTTAGACTTGCTGCTGTTTCTTTCTTGGCTTACCAGTTACACGCCCTTGGTGTGCTTCCTTTTGCGCAGATTACCGGTTGCACTGTCCTGGTTGTGTTATAGATATTAGTTGGATATGCTTTTATTTGTACTTGTCTATACTGGTTTGAAGGTCGGTCCTTGGTTGATACTAGGATACTCTCTTCCCTGCTGAGTGTATTATCTGGTTGCTGATGCTAAGTGCAGTGACCGGTTTCATAGCCTCTCTTAATGAAGAGTTCCCTCTATAATAGAGACAACAAATTTCTATCCTCTTTTGCCAATCAATGACAACACTTGGACCGGTAGAGAGCTTACCGGTTAGTGATGCCAACAATCTCCCCCTTTGGCATTGATGGCAAAAATGTGATAGGTAATCATATTCTCCCCCTTTTTGACAATAGAATGCCAAAAAGCTAATTAGAGAGATTTGCATACTCTGCCCCCCTTGCGAGCAGCAGTCCTTTTCATCAGTTCATAAAAGATAAGATGTTTTGTTTGAATCATAATGAACTGATGACTTCCTGTTGATGATTACTGATGATCTGAGATGGGCACAACCCCCAGTCTACCTCTGAGATACTCAAAATTAGTCTTTGGTAATGGCTTTGTGAATATATCAGCAATTTGTTCTTTGGTGGACACATACTCCAATCTTACTTTGTTTTGTACAAGTTTCCTCAAGTAGTGATACTTGATGGCAATGTGCTTGGTCTTGGAGTGCATAACATGATTTTTGGATATGTTTATGGCACTTGTACTATCACAGTGAATTGCGATCGGTTCAGGTACATGTTCCTGAATACCTTCCATCAGTTGTTTGATCCAGATCACCTGTGTGCAGTTTATTGCAGCAGCAACATATTCAGCTTCAGCAGTGGATTGTGAAATGCAATTATGCTTCTTACTTGTCCACGATACTATTCTTCCACCTAGAAAGAATGCACCACCACTTGTGCTCTTTCTATCATCCACGTTGCCAGCCTAGTCTGCATCTGTGTAGACTTTAATTTGGAATCCACCCTTGTGTGGAAACCATAAGCCATATTCTTCGGTTCCCTTTAGATATTTGAAGATTCTCTTTACTGCAATTAGATGTGTTTCTTTGGGATTAGCAGAGAATCTTGCCACTATGCCAACTGCATGAGCAATGTTCGGTGTGCTGTGAACAACATACTGCAATTTTCCTATCATGGACCGATACATTGTTTCATTTACTTCTTTGGCATCATCCTCCTTTGATAACTTAAGATTAGTTATCATTAGAGTTCCAACCGGTTTGGATTCTTCTAGTCCAAAAGTCTTGAGAATTTCTTTTATGTATTTGGACTGAGAGATGAAGATACCTTCTTTTAGTTGATGGACTTGTAGTCCAATAAAGAATCTTATGGGCCCTATCATAGACATCTCAAATTCTTTCTTCATTTCTTCAGCAAATGCTTTGCTCATTTTGTCATCTCCTCCAAAGATGATGTCATCAACAAAGATTTCAGCAATTAGATTTCTATCCTTTCCGGTTTTAAGATACACATTGCTGTTGTCACCGGTTCTGATGAATCCAATTGTCAGAAGATATGAATGCAACCTTTCATACCAAGCCCTTGGGGCCTGCTTGAGCCCATAGAGAGCCTTTTTTTAGTTTGTAGACCATATCAGTCTTTTGAGTAGATGTAAACTCTTCCGGTTGCTCAATGTAGACCTCTTCTTCTAGTATTCCATTGAGGAATGCAGACTTCACATCTATCTGGTACACTTTAAAGCCTTTGTGAGCTGCATAGGCAAGAAGAATTCTCACCCCTTCCAGTCTGGCTACTGGTGCAAAAGTTTCTCCATAGTCTAGTCCAACTTCTTGAGCATAGCCTTTGCAAACCAGCCTTGCTTTATTTTTGATGACTTTACCATCCTCATTCAGTTTGTTTCTGTAAACCCATTTAGTCCCAATGACATTTTTGTCATGAGGTTTTGGCACAAGTTCCCATGTGTCATTTTTTTTTATTTGCTCAATTTCTTCGTCCATGGCCTTGACTCAATTTTCATCTTCAAGGGCTTCTTTGGTGGTTTTGGGCTCAACACATGAGAGAAGACAAACGTTCTCTTTGGCCTTTTTCCTGGTCAGGATGTTCCCATGTCTGTCACCAATTATATTGTCAGTAGAGTGATATGTGACATAGCTTGGAAGAGCCGGCCTTTGTTCCTGGTCCGGTTCATCTTGTTGAGCAATATCTTCGTCATGGTTCTGAACACCTGCTTGTTCACCATCCTGGGGTGTCTTGTCAGCTTCGGGCATAGTCTCTCGCTCTTGATTTCTGTCAGTGGGAGTTGCCTCCTCTTCTTCAGTTATTGCTTTATGGAACTCAAAGATATCTCCATTAGTAAGTTTAAAATTTTCATGATTGACATGTTCGGTCCTCTTGTTTGGTTCTGATGATTCATTAATTTTTACATTGATGCTTTCAATTATCTTGCCTGTTCTTTTGTTCAGACACCGATAAGCTTTGCTTTTGGTAGAATAACCCAGAAATGTTCCTTCATGGCTCTTGGGATCAAAATTCCCAGAAAACATTTCTCTTTTGATATAACATTTACTACCAAAGATTCTGAAGTAGCCTACAATGGGAGTATGCTTAAACCATAGTTCGTAAGGCGTCTTACCGGTTCCCTTTTTGACTTGAACTTGGTTGATTGTATAGACAGCGGTGCTGACAGCCTCTCTCCAGAAGTGATGAGGAAGATTCTTTTGGATCAACAGGGTTCTGGCACAGTCGATCAGCGTTCTGTTTCTTCTTTCTACTACTCCATTCTGCTGAGGAGTCCTAGGTGCAGAGAATTGTCTCTGTATGCCATGTTCCTCACAGTAATGAGTAAACTCCTGAGAGGTGTACTCACCTCCTCTGTCCGACCTCAGACATTTCAAGCTTCTACTAGTTTACTTTTCCACTCTAGCCTTGTAAACTTTGAACATGTGAAAAGCTTCCGGTTTCTCATGGAGAAAGAGTGTCCACATCATTCTCGAGAAATCATCTACAAACAACATGAAATACCGGTCTCCATGATAGCTCTTTGTCCTCATTGGTCCACATAGGTTTGTGTGTACAAAATCTAGGACATTTTCAGCAGAGAAGGACTTGCTACTGAAACTTGCTCCTGTCAATTTTCCTAACTGACAATCCTTACAAATACCTCCCATGGGTTTTGCAATTTCTGGGAGTCCTCTGACCAATTTCTTCCTGCTCACTTTGACAATGCTATCAAAGTTTATATGGCAGAGTCTCTTGTGCCATAGCCAGCTATTGTCTTCATTGGAGATAAGACCAATCTTGCTTGATTCTCCTTTGATAGAAGCAATTAAACAGGCTCCTTCTGTTGAGTCTAGGTAGAACAGATTGCCTTTGCTCTGTCTATCAGTTGCAACGTGAGATCTAGATTGATTTTTGACTACACAGGAGCCTTGACCGAATTCCAACTGGAAACCTTTGTTGTTCAACTGTGCAACACTCATCAGGTTATACCTGAGTCCTTCGACCCAGTACACGTCTTCACAAACAACATTATTGCAGAGAACAATGGATCCCTTACCCTTGATGGCACAAGGGGCATTATTTCCAAATGTGACTGATCCGCTGTCGTTGAGCTCCAAGTTGATGAACTTGCTCTTGTCACCTGTCATATGGTGAGTACATCCACTGTCAATGATCCAATCGTCATACTGATGAGATTTGGATATGAGTGCAACTTCATTAAGAGCTGGGCTCTCCTTTATTGCAACAAATGCAATTTCTGGATCTTCTGAGTCTTCAGACTCATTGTCTGTGACTCCTTCCTCCGCAAGATAGCATTCCTGCTTTGCTTTGTTCTTGAACCGGTCTCTTTTGTCTTTGTTTTCATTATCTGGACATCGGGTAGCAATGTGTCCTATTTTGTTACAAGAGAAGCATTTTAAAGGGAGTTTCCCTTTATACTTCCCTTTTCCTCTGGGGAATCTCTTAGCAATCAGAGCTTCAAACTCATCTTGCTCCGTCTCCTCTGAGAGCAGATTCTCAATGAGGTTGCCGATCTTACCGGTAGAGGAGTTACCGGTTTCTCTTCCCTTTTTGGTGGAAGAGGCATTGACCGATGATTTAAATGCGGCTTCCTGAATGGATAGGCTATTATCAAAGTTGCTTAATTCAAAAGCAACCAACTTACCAATTAGGGAGTCTAGGGTGACTTGATCGTTGCTCACGGATTTGAGCTCTTGAATGGCAGAGATCTTGATGACATACTGAGGTCTGAGAGTTCTTAGTATTTTGCTCACCACCTCTTCTTCAGTCAGCTTGCCTCCAACGCTTCTGATGGAGTTGATCACTTCTTTGATTCGGTTGCTATATTGCTCGATATCTTCTCCATCATTCATCCTCATGTCGTCATACTTTCCCCTGAGGCTTTCGACCTTGGCTCTCTGAACATTGGGATCTCCTCCATAGACTGTTTGTAACTTTTTCCACATTTTGCAGGCGGAGTTAAGATGTTCAATATCAGCAAACATGTGGTCGGGTAGGGTGCTAGCTATCATGTCCATGGCAGCCGTGTGCTCAGTCTTAATTTTCTCTTCATCAGGTGTCAAGGTGCTAGTGGGCTCATTGTAGTCATTGGTAACATGATTCCAGTACTGGCCACCGTTGGTCTTCATATATAGCTTCATTCTGCTGCACCATAAGGTGAAGTTTTCTTTTGAAAACTTTGGTCCTTCCTTTCTCATCATCATAGCTTTCTCTCTGTGCGGTTAAGCAAAAAAGAAAAACAAAACAAGGCTCTGATACCAATTGACAGTCCCAACCGGTGCTGAGAGGGGAGGGGTGAATCAACACTTACAAAAATCTTTCCCTTATTTTTCTTAATCCAGTGAAGTAAACTTACAGCACAAAAACAAACAGTTCTAAGCAAATAAAATAGCAAGTGAACAAACACAAAGTGACACCGGATTTATCACGTGGAAACTCGGGTAGGGTGAAAACCACGGTGTGAGGAGATCTCACAATATTTGTACTTTTCTGAAGTACACCCTGTTAAGAGCCTACCCGATCAAGGGATAAACCACACTTGCTAGGTGCGACCCGGTCAAGGGATTTGTTACAGTAAGGTCTGTTAAAACCTACCCGGTTAAGGGACTTCAAACACCTTGAAAGATGTCACCCAGTTAAGGGATTTTGATACAAGGGACCTGTTAGAGTCCACCCAAATACTGGGATTTGTCTGTTGTAGTTTGCTAGAAAACAATAGAATCAAGATCTTTACAGAAGGCTCTGCTTAGCCAGATGTGATCCCTACTTGTGCTCTACTGAGAATTATCACCAGTTAACACGAGTATTCTCAACTGTTGTTGTGCTACCTTGTACAACCTCTTATCTCTCTTTGTCGATTTTGTCTAACCCTTGCTACTTCTCTAACCTTTGCTACTGTAGCATATAGGTTCACTCTTTTTCTCGGCAGAATGAAGGCAATTCTTCTTCTCAACAGACATAAGAATATATTCAGTATTGTTGCCTTAACTGCGCCTCAAATGCATGACCTAATTCCGAGATCTTACGAATACATCACCCAGTGAAGTGTTTGTTCTTTGAGCAAGCATCCGATGCAAGCTCTGGGTTCATCCACTACAAGAAGAAAACAACAGTTGCATGTCAGTCAACCTTTCTTCACAAGAGATAACACTTCGATTTAAAGCCACTGAATCCGGCTTTAAATCCTTCAGTCGCGCCTCAAGAAACCATTGATTCCGGCTTTAAATCCTTTACCTGCGCCTCGAACCGATCACCAAGACAACTCAAGATCACTTGGATTTACTGCAATAAATCCCGGTCAAGAAGAGTTGGTTGGAACAGACAGTTGACTATGACTTCCTCGGGTCATATCGGAGTCTTATAATATATCGGTTGAGTTCTTCATGCCACAAACAGGTAAGAGTCTTAGACCTGCTGCTGTTTCTTTCTTGGCTTACCGGTTACATGCCCTTGGTGTGCTTCCTTTTGCGCAGATTACTGGTTGCACTGTCCTGGTTGTGTTATAGATATTAGTTGGATATGCTTTTATTTGTACTTGTTTATACCGGTTTGAAGGTCGGTCCTTGGTTGATACTAGGATACTCTCTTCCCTGCTGAGTGCATTATTTGGTTGCTGAAGCTTAGTGCAGTGACCGGTTTCACAGCCTCTCTTAATGAAGAGTTCCCTCTATAATAGAGACAACAAATTTCTATCCTCTTTTGCCAATCAATGACAACACTTGGACCGGTAGAGAGCTTACCGGTTAGTGATGCCAACAATTTTGATTCACCTACCCACCCTCTTAGTATAGCCATGTGCTCATCAATTGATGATGGTAATTGTTAATTATTTTGCAGGGTGATAATTAGGAATTGCCCTACTATTCTAAGTTGCCAACTTAATGTTGTTATTCTGAAGGTGTGTTAGTTCATCAATCTTCTTTTTCATAACGCTTGTGCTCTTCATTTCCTAGCCTATTGCAATATGCACATTTCAAATTCCTCATTATAGATGGTTCTTTTTAGGACTTAGTGGTGCTTTCTGAAGGTGAATCCTTAGCTTTCTCATTAGACTTAAGAGTCCTTATTGTCCTTACTTTTTCCACTTGAGGCCTTTGGATCTTTTATAGTAAGAGCCAAAGGCTTTGAAGATTTAAATGTGCCCATATGTGCCAACATGGTTTGTTCTCTTGTGAGCTAAGCTGCAAATCCATCAAGAGAAGTCGTTTGTGTGCATTGTCTATGGCATCCATAGTAGGATAAAATATAGAACCAAGAATTGAATAATCGGGACCTAGCTTACCAAGAATAGAGAGAATTAGTCGCCATCCTCTTTAGTGACCCCGCAATCAAACAACTACAATCTAAGAGATTTGAGCTTGGGTGAAGAAGACTGGGATATTATCATATCGGAAGGATTAAAGTTCATTTTCCAACTTAAATTTTCTTATCTTTTTTGACTTACCAAAGAGACTTTAAGGTAGACTTGATTTTATTAGGATGTTGTAATGTCCTTGATTTCAAGCCTCCTGGATTAGCTTATTTCAGTGACCCTCGTAAGCTAATCAGGTTGTCAGAGGGGGTCGTTTGGCAGAGCTAGTGGTTGGTTTCCACTTTGGAGATCTCGGATGCTAGGATTGCTCTTCATTGGGGTCAGATTGGCAGACTTACTATTTATAGTAAGTGGTATTTTTGGTATTGCTATGCTTAGCAGAGTGCCTGTGCAGTGGTTTTAGATGATTTAGAGCTTCTTATGCAGAATCTCCAGTTTGAGGGACTTACTATTTTTAATAAGTCTAATTTGGTCTGGTTGCTATTTTTGGTAGGGCAGTGTATGTTTCGGATGCTGTTGTCAGAGTTCAAGATGCTATTGTCAAAATTTTTTATAACATTGCAATATATTTGAAGTTATGAAATTAAGTCTACTTTTAGTTTAATAACTTATGCAATTATATGTTATAATTTGATTGTGTGTTGAAGAAGGCTCTTAAGTGAAAGGTGTAAAGAAGACGCCTTCATTAAAAGCTTATAAATAAGCCTCGAGAATTGGATTTCATTCACCTATTGATCATTTCTGAAATTGAAAAGTTGGAAAAGTTTGTTGTGAGGAGAAAATCGAACTTTGAGAAGGATAGCTAGGGTTTGAGTTTGGTCTTCAATTTGGAGAGAACTCATTCAGATATTTTTGCAATTTGAATTGGATAGCTTCATCAAAGAATTGAGAGTGCAGATTTATTATTGAAATCTAATTCAAGGACTGCCGTACTGTTATAAAGTAAATCAGAATTGTTTCCAGAGAGCTGCGTTTCAACTTGGGTGGTGTGAGAAGTGAGATAAAGGCTGCGTTCAGATCTGGGGGACTGCCGTACCACCCTTGGCATTCTATGGTGTGTTGAACTTGAGGGAAATTGGCTGCGTTAGATGCTGGTGTCTTTCCTTGGGTTGCGTTAACTATCAGATGCTGTCGCATTTTGTGTTTGAAGAATTTTGGGACTATCCTTAGTGGCTGCGTTTATTTTGGGAGTTATTGCTTGGCTATGCTGAAGATAACTAGTAGCCGTCTATACAAGGTGTTACATTCTATCTGAAATATGTGATGTTAATGAATATTTTCAGCATTTGATTGAATTGTTGATAAGTAACTGGAATAAAAGTAATTTGCTGTTAGTTGTTATGATATTTATTTCATGTTTAAAATTGCAAAAAGCTATAAATATTGTGAGACTCAAAACAATTTGCAAATAAAATAGAGATAATAGCTAGTTTGCAGCTGAGAGCCAGTTGGGCTCATCACAGATGTGTACAAGATGTAACATGATATCTAAGATTAGGAGAAATGGACAAAATGAGAGAACCTAGAGCTTCATCTCTTCTAGCAAACCATTTTGTTCTTTATATAGCATGCTTGGGTTCTAGATGTGTGCCTCATTTTATTCATTGCAACTTCAAATTTAACAGCAAAACCTTCATTCGTGATTTCCACTCATGATAGTTATATGGATTTAGAAGTAGAAATTTTGGCAAATCCATGATAATATCAGAACATACAATAGAGGAACAACAAATTATCCTGTAGAATACAAGCAATTAACCCCTTTGTTCAAGAAAAATTAACACTTTTTTGTGGAAATTTGCTAGTTATCCAAAAGTACCTATTTGGCTTCAAACTGAAAATCTGATATTTTGGAAACAAATCTACAAAAAGTGCACATACAAAATTGAAGTGCTCCTGAATATCTTCCTGATGTTGCAGGGAAAATGGAGTCCAAAGCAAAAAGTTTTGAGCTTGAAGACGGAGAACCTTGATCTGACTTTAAGCTGGAAAAACAGATAGCAAACAGAAAAATTTCTGCAAATGACCTACACCACTGTAAAGTTGACAAATCAAGCTTTCCGACAGTATTTTGTTTTAAAAAAATGGCTTTGTTTGCAAAAGTTACAACAAAAAGAAAAAAGAAGGTTCTTGCTGGGGCTTGGGAGCAAAATTAGGGCACTGGGGAGCTAAAGCATGGTTGCCCATGTGAGCTTATCTAGTGCTTGTAGTTAAAAAAAGGTGTTGCCCTTTTGGGTGATGGGTAGGCATTCCTTGGCCGGCGGAGCGGCAATGTGATGTGGCAGCTCCTTGTGTGCCACCCACAATTATGGGTACTCAGTTAGTGGTTAAGGAGAATGCATCAACGTGTAAGAAAACATTGTCAGCATTTAACAAGACCCCTGGTGAGAGATAAGTCATTGGCATTAAAATACCTCCCATTGTCGTGAAGAACCTCTAGTCGACGATTGAGTGTAAATTGTCAGTCAAAGCCAACTACTCTGCAAAATGGTTAGAAATAAAGGCCAGAAAAACCCTGCAGAAAGCCTACACAATGTAGATTGTGTAGTATGGCCCGTGGTCAACTGCAACAATTTTGTTTTGACTTTGGTTTGTATATTTATTTTTGAAATTTTTTGCAGACATAAATCTTTAGAATTTCTTTTTTTATAAAAATGTACCTGACTAGAAAATAACCCATATAGATTTTTGATGATGCCAATGTAGGAAGTGATCATGTAGATGGTATGATTGTTTGTACAATAGTGCAGGGAGGCCGTAAAAAATCCCATATTTGATTTTCACCAAACTATATTGTATTTATTGTCAATCCGTACAGATTTGAGGCTTCTACACTCAACTGTGAGGTCATATATGCTCTATACTGCACCCAACAAAAGATCAATGTGAAATCACCCTTAGATTTGGGAAGGCGTCTACAACAGTGAGGTTCTAATGCCATGTAGGAGTTAATGGTGAATTGCCCACACCCCCAAGAACACTTACAAGTCCAAAATAACTTTCACAAGAGAAAAAATGGCAAGAACAACTTTCTTGATTATAGATGCAAGAATGATGGAAATGTACATGGGAGGCCTTTCTTATAAAAGCAATGTGAGTGATAGGATTAGATAGGATGTTGACATGTGTCTTAATCCTATACAATGAGACAACTACCTCAACAAATTATTAAATGACTTAGGTAACTAAAATTAAATAGAAGTCATAAAGATAAGATACGATAAGATCTTACCTAGACAACTAAGACTTCTAGAAGAAACCTAGGACTTAAGTAAACTAAAGTCATGTGAATAAGTCACCTACTAGGAACTAGTTAGGTACAGGAGATTTACTAGGTACAAGACCTTATTCACACCATTAATAAACATTTCTTGAATACCAAAGTTCTGAAATTATAAGTCCATCGCATTCAGTGCACATTAAAGTTAGGGCTTTGTGTGGTTGCGAAATTTGACTTTGCTTCAGTATTCATGTGATAGTTTTAAGATCATCATGTCTGGTAATCTACAAGTATTTTTATTTGTATTAGGTGACAGCACTACAAGCTTCTCTTTCATGTAAGCAACTATTAAAATATTTTGTTAGTTTTAACTGATGAGGACTTCTTCTCTTGAAGGGATATTAAATCATTATCAACCTGGGAATTTGACATTGCTCAGAACTTGACATTTAGAATTTAATTACGCATGACACTCTTGTGGCTTTAGTAATAACTTATTTTAGTTCAGTTTTACTTGAGATAGAAAATGCATAGTTGTAAATGGATCAGATTTATATATATCTATCGTTTTAAATTTTATATTATCAGAATATGTTATCAGAATATGATGTAAATATATGTTCTCAAAATTATCGAGCTAATGCCCAGTTCAAAAGTCTGAATTGAACTGCTGTGAGAAATATCGTCTCACTGATTATCGCTGAGAGATGATCTTCGTACATCTTATTGATCTGCTTGTCATTCGAATGGAAGATGGCAATGTCAATAAGTATGAAGTTGGTCTCACATAGAGACACGACTCTATGTGAAACCGACATGGTTTCACATAGGGTCGTGTCTCTATGTGAGACCGATGAGTTAAGTATAATGTTATACCATTAATATCAAGCCACAGCAATAATTAGATAATGCGATCATTAATCGGTGTAACATATCACCGATTATATGTATAGTTAATAACTATTATTAGCTATACATATAATCGGTGATCTTCACCAATAAATTAATCAGTTTATTAATACACAGCAGGAATCTATAATGATATTACATTATGACAATAGTAATCATAATGTAATATCATTATTGATAATCAGGTCTGCAGATGGTAAAGGATAGAGATCAAATGTTTAAGGCCGATAGGCCACTTATACATTTGATTATATCGGTTAGAGTAATCCGACCGAAGCTATATATCTTTAACAATAGTCTTGTTTAGTCCAAGAATTTGGGCTTGGGTGATAAATTACTATTAATAATGCTTTCTAACATATTATTTCCAAAATTTAATGTATTTCCTTCTTGAAAATGGATGTGAAAATGGTAGGAGATATAAGAGAATTATTTGTTTGATATTCGTCTAATTGATGAATCCAGGTTGCAGAGTTTCTTGTGCCACGTATTCGAGCTGTTCCATTAAAAACATCCTTAAAACCTACCTATATCCGTTTCCTTACTGGATTCAAGGCATACTCGCAAATACTTAGTGTAAGTACAAATGTCTATTTTTTTTTCTCTATTGTTTCAATGGGCAGGATTAAATATATAACTATTAAATTTCTCATTGGACTTTGGTTGTTAACAGAGGCTTCTTTTCAGTGCTCGAAAGGATAGATACATTCCTGAAGATTGAATACAGTGGAGGCCATATTATTTCAATGATTTAAATTCCACTAAAGATCGATGTATTTATACTCATTATTGGAAGCAATCTAAAATAAATAATTTATTCAGTATCAAAAGAAAATCCCTATTCATTTAGTGGTGTTGTACAAGGCTTAGTTTAGCTTCTGGACTTCAGTTCTGTAATTGTTTTTTGAATATTTTCCTATTATATTGCAGTGAATAAATGAATATCATTGGGCAAATTTTGTTCCTTAGTAAAGCTGTGGCACAAACTATATGTTTGTTTCATAAAGTTGCACCTCAGCAACATACCTGTCCCTCTGTGGCATAGCTGGAGGAATAATAAAAACTATATCTTGACACAATCAGTCACTCGTCACTCCAAATTCTTCTAATAGATCACATATGTGAGCTAAGATGAATCTGTTTTTCTTCTTGGTAATCTGGTTTAAAGTATGTCTTTAGCCACGGGAATTGTACAATAGTCTTTTCCACTGAATCTATCAACTTGGCCTTATTAATACATACATGTATTATCGTCTGGATAACAGCTGATTTACCAAATATGGTGCTATTTGTATGGATAACTTGAATTGCTGCTTTTATCTTTGATACCCCTTAAAGATTTGATGAATAGCACAAAATCCTTGACCCCATTCTAGTGAGTTATTTGCATAAAATTTTCTTGAGATTGTCATACACAAAAAATCTTCTCTTAAACTATTTCCTGGATTTCGTGGAGCTATTTTTCCACCTTAGATTTTTATTTGAACAGTGTTAAAAACTGACTTGCCGCATTCCTTAGTCTTCTTCTAGATTATTTCACCTGTCTGATTAAGGATATTGTTTGATCCCTAAGCCAGAGTCGTCCCTCGATGAACTTCAGTTCTCAGAAAAGGTTCAGGAGTCCTCATCAACTCAAAATCTAAGGGTTGTCTAATAGGTACCGAGTCTTTAGAAATTGACATGGACTAAGCTACGAATTTGGGTTTGGTTCAAGTTGAGGTATGCTGCTACGTTAAAAATGATTTGGAGGGTTTGTTTCAATCTGAGTAATATCTTTACAAATAAATAAATAAATATAGAAATCATAAATATATAGATATTTGCAGCCTAAAAATGGGAATTAAGTTCAGTATATGACATAGCAAACATATAAATGATACAATGATCTAAAGTACCATAAAAATAAAAAATAGTATTCGGCTTTTAATTTCTCAAATTGCAATGTCATGATAGATGTTTGTTTAATATTAAAATAATAAAATCAGCAATCCGCATTGTATTGGTCTCCATAAAGATCACCATCACCATCACCATCACCAATTGCCAATAATATTTGTAAATTATATTGAGCAGGGTATGATTAGAGAGTTAATTAACCTTTTACTCATACATTAATAATTTTTGAAGAGTGCATAATTTTCCTTCAACCTTATGTTTTAACAAAATGATTTTGAAATTTTTTAATTTACTTGTTTAGGTTGTGGAAAATGTTAGATGCCTATTGTTGCCATGGAGTTAGCAAAACCATACAAATTTTAAAAATTGATAAATTCTTGGTAGAAGTTTTTCTAGATATTTCTAAGTAATGTTGGTAAAAGGCCAAGTTTCTAGAACCACTGAAAACTTTGACAAAGCCTATATCATTCACTAGAGGGCCAAACTCACAAGACAATTGGATTTTAAGCCAATACTCGAAACCTAGTCAGAATTTGTACATGTTTTCACAACCATCACTCTTTCCAACAAAAGTTTCAATTTCACATCTTGATTCATTGGTTTTCTGTTTTGGTTCTCTTTAATCTTTAGAAATCGACATTGGCTGTCTAGCTTGTGGAAATACAACAAATATCCAAAGAGATTTAATAGTCTTTCAGAGAGCAAACTTGGTTTCCAATATGGTTCTTGAAACTAAGTAAATTGTCAAAAAGAAAACAATGTTCTTTGAAAAGAACTAACAGGCAGAAAGTGAATAGTTTCAAAACCTTCATCAGAAACATATGCGGTTTGAACAACCTCCTTTCCACCTGACAAGTAAAAGGATACAACTTTATCGCAAAGTCCAGTGTTGTGAGCAAAGAGAACCTTGGTGACTAATGGGTTTGAAATTCAATCAATTTATTGACAAAGCATGAAATAAAGTAAGAAAGGAGCTATTTTAAGGTAGAAAAGGAGGGAGGTTTCAAAACCAATGGCAAAGTCTGAAAGGGTTCTTAGAACCTAAATGATTTTCGACTCTTCCTTAAGTTGTATTTTCAAAAGAGAAACTTAAGGTGAATTGTAAAAGACAAAAACTTGCCCATTTTATCATTTGCCACGAAGAAATGAAGAGCAACAACTAGTGAGGAGGTTTTCGTAGTTGCAAGAGGAGGTTTTAGCATCAAGTCTTTTTTTATTTTAGGCATGTTTTTCATTTACCATTTGTCTATGGTTTTTTTTTTTCATTTTCCATTTGTTTTGCAACATATAGGGAGGGAATTGTGAGTTTATTATTTTTATTTTTGAACTTACAACTCTATTTGACATTTGAAAATCATGAGCAATAGCGAAAGTGAGGGGAGTAGTGATAATATGGATCTTGTAATGAAAGAAACTTAAACATCTCAAAGGAAAAGACCTAGTACTAGGGTAGCTATAGGGGGATCTTCAAGTAATGTGGACGTAGCAGGGGTGGTAACCTCTAACCCTATGAGTGCCCTTCCAAAGCTCTCAAAGAGTTTGCAAAATGACCTTTCAATACCAAGAAACCTCTCCTATGGTTTTCTACAAGAGTTGGTAGAGATAAGAAATCATATTTCAGGGGTAGTAGGGAATGAGAGTTCCATTTGTGCCACAAACATTATTTTGGCAGCTATACTAGAGTCTATTGTCATCTTTTGTGGATAGGTGGTCAAGGGCTGAAAGGTTGCAATAAAATAACACAAGCTCAAAAACTTGAGGCAACTAGATTGCATATGGAGGGGGAGGCACTAAAAGCAGGAATTTCAATAGAGAATGTGCAAGCTAGTTTTCTTTTGCCTGATCCTTCTATTAGGGAAGAAACTGACACACCCACTTCCACTTCTACTAAAGGAAAAGCAAAGAAGACTAAGAGAGAAACCAATGTTGCTGATTTGTTTAATTTGCAAGCACGAGAGTTGGTTGAATCATCTATTGCTAGATTTGTTTTTGCTCATGCTATATCATTCCATGTGTCAAGTTCATCATAGTTTAAACAAATGTGCAAAGATATTTATGCTGATGGTTCCATATTTGTACAACCTAGGGAAACTAAACTACACACCACCTTTGTTGATAGAGAGTATTCCTAGGTGAGTATTTTGGTGGAGGATATGAGACACATGGTTGAGGGACAATTTTATAGAGCTCTACAGTGACAAAGACAACATCTTCATTAGACCTGATATCATAGTATATAATTCTCCAAGCTCTTACAACTCATGAATCATTTCGGTATTCCTCTTGATGCAGACAGGTACCCCTCACTAGTGAGAAGAGTTGTGGAGACTATCTACCGACATTTCATCCCTATGTTGGTGATATTTTTTTATTTTTATTTTTGTTTTTATGTAATTTGTCACTATAGAGCTCTAGAAATGAGAATAGCAAGTAGATAAGGACCAATGTCTCTAGATAGAGATTTTAGAATGAACTTATGATGAATAAGTATACTATCAATAGTTTGATTCAAATTAAGGAGAGATCTTTATTAAGTTGTTGTAAGGGTGTTTTTTAAATTTTTATTCTCAACTCATCCATGTTAAGATGTCAATTTTATTCCTAAAATATCCTCTCATCTACAATGAATCATCACTGAGTAACAAGAAATAGGTTAAGACAATACATTCTTTTTCTACCAATAATGACAAGCAGTTTTTTGAAGTTTCTTCTTCCATATTCTCAGCTACTACATGGAAATAATTATTCCACATGGAAGACAAAAGCCAAAACTCAACTCGAGTTTGAAGAAGTTTGGAATGTGGTTAATAGAGCCGAAACACGACATAAGACATATGCTGATGAGTAGAAGAACTTTGATCAAGCTGACATAAAGGAAAAATCAATCATTTTGTTCAGTGTGTTTGATGTAGTTCAACCTTACAATTGAGACTCATCCACAACTAAAGATGTGTAGGACAAGCTCAAGATGATATATGAGGCGAAGAATCAAAGTCAGGTCCTGAATTTGTAGAGTCAGTTGCATGGCCTGTAGATGAATAGTGGAGAACAATTGGAATGCTTTCTTAAAAGGATTGTTGAGTTGAGGGCATCCCCACAAGCATTGGGAGAAACAATTGATGAATGCAGTTTTGGTGCCTATTGTTCTACAAGCACTAACTTCTAGATATAAAGTCTTTGTGACAACTTTGAATTTCACCGAGGCAACACCCACTTTTGAAAAGACAGTGAATCTACTCTAGGGGGAAGAGTCTATAAGCCAAGAACATGATCGTACACCATAAAGGCAAGAAGCCTATGAAGCAATTCAGTAGACCTCCCCAATCTACTAATTCATCTAGACCTCAAAATGAGTGTCTAATATGTGAAGATGTTGGACATGATGTGAATTTTTTTTGGTACATCGCCTTCAATATAGGATCATCCAACACATCACATCAAAAGAAGCCATTTCATAGTGGCCAACCACAATGGGAGAAGAACAAAGAGAAACGACAATGAAATGTTGTTGAAGCAAAAGATTCTTTGGATGAGGAATACATGTTTTCAGTCCACACTCCAAAAGATGATTCCTAATCAACCTTTATATGGTACGTAGACTTAGATGCTACAAAGAAAATCACTAGACATAAGTAGTGGTTTCTCACACTAAAACCTCATCATGGTATAGTCTCTCTTGGTGATGCTACCACCTATGACATCCAAGGTATTGATGCACCACTTTACAGTTTGACATACATTGTTGTAGGCTTATTAATGTTTTGTACGTGCTAGGACTTACCAAAAATATCCTATCTATTAATTAGTTTCTTGATCTGAAAGCGAGAATCAAGTTTGGTAAAAACTAGGAGAAAAAGGTATGTGCCATTCACGATATCTGTAAACATTCAAATATTGTTGCATGTTCCTCTAAGACTAGTAAAATGTTTAGGCTTGATACAATTGATAGTAATCATGCCTTAGTGACTAAGGGTAGTGATCTATCTATGTTGTCATTGTAGATATGGTCATTTGAACTTTGGTTATTTTCTCACCTTGAGTAAGAAAAACATGGTCAAAGGGATTCCCTCACTTAAGAAGTCAAGTGTTATTTGTTCCAACTGTATTGCAAGAAAACAACATTGAACACCCTTCTATCCAAGTGAGCATCGTGTAAGCCAACTTTTATAGTTGGTGCATACCGATCTGTGCAGGCCCATGACACCTAGTCACAAGGGACTCAAGTATTTGCGACTTTTTGTTGATGACCACACTCAAAAAATATGGGTATATTTCTTATAGCATAAAGATGAGATCTTTTCCTACTTTAAAGAGTTTCACACTCTTGTGGAGAATGATACAATTCATCACATTCATGTCCCCCACTAAGACCGAAGGGGTGAATACACCAACACTCAACTCTCCATGTACTTGAAGGAAAATGGAATTTCGCGTCAATTGGTTGCAACATACACACCTCAAAAAATGGAGTTGTTGAACAGAGCAATCACATCATTATGGAGATGGTCTGAAGTGTGTTGAGAGATTCTGAACTAGAACATGTATATTGGGATGAAGTTGTTCACATGATAGTTTACCTTTTGAATCATGCACCGACCAAAGTTCTTGATGACATTATACCAGAAGAAGCATGGACATGGGTAAAGCCTTCTATTTTTCATTTTTGTGTATTTGGATGCACTGCCAATATGCATATTCCTAAAACAAAAGGAAGAAGCTAGATAAAAAATCAATGCAATGTATTCTTCTTGGATATAGTAATGGATCTAAGGAATTTCGCCTTATGGATCTTAATTAAAAGAAGATACACATTAGTAGAGATGTAATTTTTGATGAGTAGAGTGAGCAAGTGCTCCTTCCACATCAACACCTACTTCATATTGTGCTCCTATATTCAACATGGATGAGAAAAATGGTAGGAATGTTGATAGTCAATCAAAACCCACAAATGTCACACAAATTTTACCAAAGAGGTGTACTAGTACCATTTGTGATGCAAAGATAGACAGAGTTCTAAACACTTCAACTTCATGTTTGAGGACTCACAACATGGCTTGTAATGAGGTAAATCTAGCCTCAAGATGACTTTAGTTTTTGATAAGTTGAAACCATCTACTATTTAGAAGCACTAGAGTCAAAGCCCTCAAAAGATGCTATGGATGTAGAATATCAATCTTTGATGAAAAAAAACACTTAGGAGCTTGTTGATGTACCACCTGTTAATAAAGCAATTGGATGTAAATGGATATTGAAAACTAAATAGAAGGAAAATGGTATAAGTATAGATAAGCATAAGGCTATACTTGTAGCCAAGGGTTATGCCCAACAAGAAGGGATAGATTGCGAGGAAACATTTATTCCCACTACAAAAATTAAAACAATTGGGAATGCTTTTTGCTTTAGCTACCCAATTTGGTTGGAAACTATACCAAATGGATGTAAAAAGTGTATTTTTCAATGGAGACCTTAAGGAAGAGGTCTTATATGACCCAACCAAAGGGATACATTGCTTTTGGTAAGGAAGAAAAAGGTATGCAAACTTGTTAAGCCCCTATATGGTCTAAAACAATCTCCTGCAACTTGGTATATCAAAATTGATGAACATGTTCTTTAACATGGTCTCACTAGGCATCGATATGATCCCAATCTCTACCTCAAAGATCAAGGGGAGATATTGTGATCATTAATGTATATGTTAATGACCTAGTTATCACATGCAACTTAGAAGCAATGGTTGAGCCAACAAAAAATGATCTCAAGAAGGCTTTTGATTTGACTAATATCAGACTACTGTACTATTATCTAGGCCTACATGTATGACAAAAAAATCACCATATCTTTGTATCACACAAAAATCTGCCAAGACATATCTCAAGTTCATAATAATGGATTCCAAATCCATGTCTACTCTCATGGAATAAGGATTGCAGTTATCCTATTTTGATCCATTTCCTCAAGTAAATGCAACTCTCTATCAACAAATGATTGGATGTTTGATTTTCTTGAGTTATACTAGACTAGACATCAATTTTTTTGTTAATTATTTATTAAGATTCATGTAGCAACAAAAAATGTCTCATTGGAAAGTAACAAAACAAGTACTGAGGTTATCCACGGTACAGTGAATCATGATTTGGAATGTAAAAAGAATGATCAATTCTTCATGATAGGGTAAAGATGAAGATTATGCAGATTTTGTTGATGATAGGAAATCCACATGTGGATTTTTTTTCTTCTAAAGCCAAAACCTATTTTTGGAGGACGTAAGAAATAGGCCACAATTCCTCACTCTTCAATAGAAGAAAAATATCATGCAACAAGTGCAACAATTTGGCTATGCCACATACTAGAGGGATTAGGTGTACCTCAAAATCAACCTACAATTCTCTATTATGATAATCAAAGTTTTCTCAAGCTTGTTCATAATCCAATGTTTCATGAATAGACCAAGCATATTGAAGTTGGCTGCCACTTCATACGAGAAAATGTTCAACAAAATAATATTCCACTTCACTCCTGCTCTCCTCAAGAGCAATGTGTGATATCTTCACCAAGCCTTTTGCACATGTGAAGTTTGAATTTTTTAAGATTTTCTTATTAGTACTTTAAAACAATGATGTAATAAGGAGGGAATGTTGACATATTCATCATTGTTTACCTGTGTAACTAGTTTGTTATACGTTGTTTTAGTTTTTTACTATTTTTTAGTAACATATAGTCCTATTACTACTATCAAAATACGACTACCTATGACATTTAGAAAAAACTCGAGATGGACGCCAACATCTCTTCCCGCTCACTACAAAACTTGAATGCCTGCTCGTCTGCGTTTCCTTTTCCTCCCGTGACATCGATGGCTATTGGAGGGGATGGATTTGTCAGGTATGGCTTGCATACCAACCTTTCTGCTGCTTCATGTGGGGCTGTCATGCTCGTTGTCGCTAGCTCCTGCACTGTGTTGATGAGAATCGTTGGAGCTTCTTTTGCGATTGATTCTCTTCCGAATGATGTTTGTTCTTCGATTCCCTCCACTTCTAGCATTGGTGACTGGGCTCCAGTTGGTGTGGTGACTTCTTTGGTCCCTTCTTTGCCTTTACTAATCGCGGGTCTGTCTAGGGGCCCCAATTTGTCTGCCTCTTTGTTTTCTTTTTCCACATGGATTTTATGTGCTACATGGGTCTCAGCTTCTTTGGTGGTGACTCCTTTGTCTCTTCCAGTTGCTGGGTCTGAGGGTTATGTCTCATTTTACAACTCCTCATGGTGCTTTCCCTATTGGTGGACCCTCTCTCGGTGCCCCAGCTACTGTTGTTACTTCTGGTGCTATCAGGGGAGGGGCACCCCCTCACAAAAATTTTGCTTTTGGTGGAAGGAGCTATGCCCTTGCTACATAATCTACTACTACCATCTTGTCTAAGGTGGAAGCTCATCTCATTGCTTGTGCCAAGACGTCACCTGTGGTTGTTTATGGCCCTAAGGTGGTTGGTAGATTTACAGGCCTTTGGCCCTTTCTTTCGGACCTGCACTGCTAGGTTACCAACTTTTGGTGACCTCTTGTCTCAGGTGACATTGAGCTCTACCCTTGTCCCAAGGGGTTTTTTATTGCTTCATTCTCCTCTTCCAAAGATCATGATATGATTTTAAAGAAGGTGTTATTTGGGGGGAATCATTCTGTTTTATCCAAACCATGGACAATCCTTTTCAACCCTCTGACTAAACCTCTCAATGTGCGTTCACTGTGAGTTCATCTTCTGAATCACCCACTCCATTTATGGGAGATGTCTTCCTTCAAGGCTATTGGGAACTCCATTGGCCATTTCCTAAAGGTGGATGAAGCTATGATGACTTTGGGCCATTGTACTTTTTCTTGTATTCTAGTCGATTTGGATGTTTCCTTGTCGCTTCTTGGAGACATAGTGCTCATGGTTAGGGACAGACCATGGACTCGAGCGCTGGATTATGGGGGTCTTCCTTTCCGTTGTTGTCTTTGCTTCTCTACCGGTCACATGGCCTTTGATTGCACTCTTCTACATCGCAAAGGTACTGCTACTTGGTGGAAGGAGGCAAGTAATGCTCACTTGATTGTCCATGCTACTGACTCTCTCTCTGAGTCCTCTGAAGATTTAGAGGCTGCTAACGAAGAGGAATCCCTTATGGAAAATCTTGAAGATGCCCATGTTGTTGTTCGTGGCCAAGCTTCTATGGATATTCCATGTATTGCTCCTGCTACAACCCTTGTTGCTGCCCCAAATTCTGCTAGTGTGGTGGCCTTTGGCTAGGAGGACACATCTGCTCCCTCTACTTTGACTTTTGCTTCACTCCATGCTTCTGTTGACGATGGACAACTTCTACAACCCTCTGATTGCTATACTGGCGGATTCCCTATCGGTGTCTCCTTTGTTGGGGAGCCTAAGGATAGTATCGCCTAGACAGTTGTCCAACGACATAGAAAGAACTCTCGCCTTTCTCTTGCGGTGTGAGTTTGGCCTACTCTATTTTGGACAAAAGCCTTTTGTGCTTTGTATTGCCATGTGTATCTGTTTGTAGGCAACAACTGTTGTGCTGCCTAAGTGTTGTTGATAGCTTGTAAATCTGTTGTGGGCCTTGCTATTGTAATGGCTCAAACCCCTTGTTTTTTGACTACTTTAATATAAAAAACATATAATTCTATTTGTTATTTTTTTTTGAAATTATGAATGTACATTTATATTCTTTCCCTTTATGTATAAATATTCTCCATAATGCAAACCAAATCAAGTGATTGCTCCACAAAATCTGAGAAAAAAGAGGTTCTGATATACTCATGCTTCTATATGGCTTGAATGATTTACAAATATAATTGCTATTATAGTGATCTACAATAGATATGATTATTGCTATTCTTGATCTTTGACTACCTTGTGTATATGACGATCAAATTTGATTCAAATGATAACTTGAATGATGGTCGATTTGAAATTAATTATCACTTTTGCCGATTTTAATTCTTCTTTCTTATACAATGTTCTTGGGACAATGCCATCTCTGAATAGTTCTATATGCACATGTGATCTTGTCTCTTGCCAATGGTGGATTAATTCCTCCCTAATTGGCTCCTATAAGGCTCTTGGAGCACTTAAGTCTATAATGGAAGTAAAAATTGATATGAATTGATGCCTTTGGAAGAATAAAGGATATTTGTTTTATGTATCATGAATAGACATGAGTATGAGAGGTTGCAAGTTTCCACAAATTAAATTTCTCTTATCTTAATGTATCATACCTCTTTGCGAATTGCACCACTTGGATAATAAATAATTAAACTTTGGTTTTCATGCTTCTTGATTTTGTTTATGTTAATTGATGCTTTATGTATTTCTTTATTGCATTGTTTGGTTTTCCATCTTAACTATTCACATTAATGGTAACCGTTGACTAAAACAATTTATTAGAATTCCTCTTGGGTGCTGATTATGGATATGTTTTTATTAATATATGGATCATTGCATTCAGGAGTATGTATTGTTGCCATTCAAAGTTCGATAAAACCAAGTATTATTTTCCATCGATGTTCCATGATGATACTCTACAAAAAATTATGAATTCTTATGAATAAGACGATTTTGTGAACAGTGATATCACTTCAACCGTCATGGCAACTTCATTAATATCTTTCTTATTCAGATTTTTTGATCACTTACATGGTCCATAATAGAGATTATCTTTATCTTTTTCATGCTATCATCCTTCATAAAGATAATACATGGGTCTTTCCCTCAACCTAACTATTTGCAACTACTTAATGGCAATTGATAAGTATTCCTTCTTCCGCTAGTCATGCTATGTACAATTTCGCTTTTATTTACTATCTAACTTCAAGGTGTCCTAAGTTGGCCACAACTGGACCAAAATTGGTTTATTACACTTGATTAGTTTTATGGATGGAATGAGGAAATCACAATTCGCCTCCTTGAAAATGCTTGCCTTCAAGCAACCTTAAACTGTTTTTCCTCTATTCAAAGGCTTGGTATTTAAAGGATCTTTGAAGAGTTAAGTTCTTTCTTATCAATTCCACGGAAAAAATTTGAAGGTCTAGGTTTTCTAATTGCCATGTCAAATATCCCTTTGAAAAATACCTTGATATCATCTTCATACCTTTTGATGTGTTTTATTGGTGTGGTGATGATAGAAGTTGCACCTTCTTGTAATTTGATGGTACTTGCATGTAGCTTTTTCAATAATAGTTGTCATCCAAGATAGTATTTGGCTTTACCACTTAGGGTCCTTACTAACACATGACATTGTATGTCCCTTTCAACATCTCCATATTTTGTGAGCTCTCCACTTTCTTAGTTGAAATAGCTTGAAGAATGTCATCACTTATTCCTCTAAATACTACCTTCTTACCATTGACCTTAAATTTTGTAAGAATTTGCATATAGAAATGAACCAAGGATCTAGAGGCCAATGAATAGCACAAAAGAGAGATAAATAATATAAGAAGAATAAGTTGTATTCTCACCAAGAATGTAATATAATATGATCAATTGGATTGATTTACAATGTAGATGTGCATGCTTATATAGGCAAGTTAATAAGAGACAATGATAAGGAGTAGAAAAGTTATATGATATATTGAGTTTGTTGATATTCTTCTTTAAGTCAAAGTGATGGTCATGATTACCTTTCTTGGGCATGTGCCTCATCCTTAGGTCCATTCAATCTTTGAGTTACATCTCTACTCGTAATCCCCCATCTGTCCAATCTTGACATAGTTGATCTTGTAATTCCACTAAGGTAGGTTTATTGTCTTCCTATTGTTCTAACCTTGGAGGGAAGGTATGTATCATCTACAACTTGCACTAGTACATTTGAGACCTTTTTCCGACGGCTGATTGTCAAAATTCTGACACTACATTGTCGATCATGCGACAACAGCCACCGTCGTAGTTTTGCAGTCGAAAAAAATGACGGCTACGATGGGCATTGTAATTCTGACACCACATCCGTCAGAATATCCATCCAAAAATGCACTGTCCAACATTGCAAACATACCATCGGTCTATTTGTAGTGGTCGCAACTTCGACAATCATGCGTTAGAGATTCTGAACATGCGACGACTTGCTGTTGGATGTTTCTGACAGATAGCTGTTGTTTATAGTTTTACCGACGAGAATGCGTTGGAGATACTCAACATGCAACGACGATGCTCTGCATGCAACGGCTAGCTGTTGGACATTTTTGACAGCTAGCCGTTGTTTGGATTTTTTGCTGACAACGGTGTTGTACATGGGACGGCTAGCTGTCAGATGTTTCCAACAGATAGCCGTCGCTTTTAGGTTTTTTTCGACAGAGGTGCTCTACGTGCGACGTCTAGCTGTTGGATGTTTCCGACAGATAGCCGTTGCTTTTAGGTTTTTGTCAATGGTAGTGCTATACATGCGATGGCTAGCTGTCGTAGTTGCGATGACAACCACCATTTAAAAAAAATAAAATATATTTGTTGATCATGTTAGTATCGATTCAGAATGATGTTGTTGCAGATCTGGTTTGAGTTGGTTGCATTACTTTCGGATCTGGACTTGCAAGGTGGTTTGGTGAGTTGAGGTCTTTTATTCTTGCTCATGATTTGGTTATGTCATTCAGAGATGACTTTGCAGTAGATTCGGTAGCGGCTCGTGGATTATTGAGTCGAGCCTAAAGAATTGGATTTGGAATGTCGCTCCGACCGAATCGAGATTTTTGATAGCGACTGCTCCAGCACAAGAAGCTAGTGCAGCAATCAGAGATGCATTCTTCCTGATGTGTTCGTGGGATGCAGACTTGATTGCATTCAAATCTGATTCGAGTGACTTCTTGACTTCTTTGGTCCGAATTGGATGTGCTTTGTTCCTACGGAGTGTAGCAGTGACTTGACTTGGAGTTTGAGTAGACTGTGCATTGATTGGCTTGAAGATAGAATCGAGCTACTCTTTGCGTTGTTGTTGAGATCAGGTTGTGACGGATCGCTTGGATCGTCTACCATTTTTGCCACAGTTTCGAATGAGTTAGATGTGATGTCGAGAGCGACTTGCATAACTTGCACATTGGAGATTCGTAGATCACTATGGTGTTCATGATGACTTGGGAGAAGTCTTCTTCTTGCTGAACCAAGCTAAGAGACTTGGATTACAGATTGAGTCATTTGATGCGACTTATGAGACATTAGATGCCTCTTCATAGCGGGTTCGTGGTGCGGTCTCTGGTGTTTATTTGCGACTGGGTTCACGGTGTTGTTTGTTGATTAGGTAGCCATTGAGATGAATTGATATGACTTGATCTTGGGTCAAGACTTCTTGAGGCGAGATGAAGTGATCATTGCTCCTTGAAGTGATTGATGTTTCCGACAGTGCGATGACTCACACTATTTTTAAAAAAGAAATATATATTTGTCGTACATGGATTGAGATCTTAAATTATTGAGCTTCTCTTTGTTTTGAGAATATTTTAACATTCTCTACTTAACATGGCCAACCACGTGAAGGTGGAAGTTCATCTGGCCCCTCCTAGGATCCTCTTATGACCCTTTACGACACTTTAAGACCTCTAAGATGTATTCTGTTAGAACTTTTTCTTGTAAGGTCAAACTTGGTAAATGTATAAGCTTGATTCTCAGATTTAAGGACTCACAAGTTTGACAAGAAACAGTCTAATTGATGAGGATTGAATAAGATCCTCCTTCTGCTTTGAGCACCACAGGACTCAGGTGGGTATTGCCTATAATGATTTACTATGTTTCAAGTAAACTTTCAAATAGTGGATTAGTTTCTTCACTGTTATGCTATTTATGCTTAAAAATACCTTAATGAAAGATTACTCTGTAAACAACTGAGAACATCTTGATACAGAGCAACACAAAAGAAACTATGAATGTAATAGCATACATCAGTGGTATAAGACATAAATTGCAGTGTATTTGTATTAAAATAGACCTATCAATTACATATAAAATCTCATGCTCAGAAGCTCAGACACAAAATTTAGAAGTCTTCTCTATAGCAATTGTATTCAATTTTTTCTATTATCTTTCAACCAACCCCCCAAAATGAGGTTACAACTTGTATATATAGCTCAACCATCTTGGAATTCTCTTATCAATGAGAATGCAACAAGCTTCAGATGGTTGGAGCCCTAAAACTAGAAAGCATAAAAGACAAAATATAAGAAAGGCCTTCAAGAAGTGGAGAGACAACTTTTTTGGACTGTTATGCTCCTTGCTCATTGATAACTGACACCTTTGTCTTTTGGTATTCATGATAGCTTCTTTGAGTTATTGCAAGATATGGTGACCGTCATTCCGACTAACTTACAACATTCTTTAATAGATAGCTTATCATCCCTGTGCTCTGAGGTCAGGTGTCAGGTACTCCAGGTGTCCTGCTCATTCATCATCCAAGATATCGAAGTCAACTGCAATAGATCTTATATTCTTGGGCTTTATGAGCTCATCCCATGCAGTCACTTCCTCCTTTGTCAGCCATTTAAAACTATGGATATGTTGCAATTGCGACTTTTGTCTTTCCAACCTAGCATCTGTCATCAACTTGACATCTGTGATGAATTTGGTGAACTCTATCTCAGCTTTAATGGCTTCATCCAGAGTAGTATTAAACCTTTCAATATCTGATTCATTTTTCTCATCAGTAAATGCCTATTTTTTAGTTAATAGGAGATCAAAATCTAATCTCCATTGATCCAAATTCTTCATTACACCATCTTCACCTTTTATTGGGGGAATAAACCTATTGAAATTTGAGCTGAACATAACTATTTTGGCCTCAATCTGATTTGCTTTTCCTTTGAACAATGGCAAAATGGCCTTAATCCGATTGATCTCCTCACCTTCCTGTAAGACAATCTCTAGGATATCTGTTCTTAAAGATTGCACAGCTACCACTCTTTCAAAAAGTGATGCCCTTACTGACTAGGTTGTATGATAAGCATTTAAAATTGTAACAAAATTATTTAATTTTACCTACAATTCAGGCAATTATTGTATGCAGTAAAGACTATATCACCTTATCTTTTAACACATTAACCCTGTGCTGCAAAATATTCAATAGGGCTTGTAAAACAACCTCACTCTGCTCTAATTTTATCTTTTCAATATTTGTAGCAGCTTCTTCTTCATTCACATCTTTAATCTTTGGTACTGCAGGTTGTTCTGGTGGTGTAGGGGTGACTACATGCATATTTATGATTTGTTGTTGTAAATCTTCTATACATTTTTCCAATGCCCTTTCTTTCATTATGTGCACATCCCTGTCCTTCACAAGTGCACTGTAATAATTCCAAAGGGTACCATATCTCTCTGATAACTACTTGGTTTTATCCTCATTGAGTCTTGCAAAATGAGTGAGCACTTGAGATATTTCTAGGTCTCCTGTGTTATGGATAGACCACACAACCTTATCACCATCCATATGTTCTTTGATATTCAAAATTGAAGGCTTTTGGTCTTTGGGGTATAGGCTCCACATAGCCAATGCTTGATTTTTTGGGCTATATCCAAATCCTTTAATGAATATTTCTCCCACTTGTGCCTCTTAAAATATTGTTATATCATCCTACCTTCTTATTTGATCAATGATGAAGGCTAAGTATAAGTCCCACCTAGGTACAAGTAACATATTGCTGGCTTTAACCAATTGCCTAGCTTCCTCTGGGGTAATGGTCTCAGATTCAATGTCATATTGTCTCAGTGCTTGTACAGCCTCATCAGGCACCTGACCTTCTTCTGTAATCTAGTCACTTGATGCAACCTGTTGTTGCTTATGCCATATCAAAAAGTTCTTGAATTCATTTGACTTGATAAAATTGTCATCTTTCAAGAACGCATCTTGTTCCAACATCCTTTCATCTTGGCAGAGAGCCAAGGGAAATTCTTCATTTTCTTCCACCAACTTCTGCTTTCTCTTCTCTTCTCTTATTTTCTTTCTTAATTGGTGGTCATGGACACCTTTTCTAGTGAAGAGGGCCCCCACTCTGTCCTTTTTCTTCTCTGCAGTCCTTACTTGAGAAGGGTCTCCAAATAGCAACTTTTGCTTTTTTGCTAGAGACTCATTTGTGTCTCGAGAACTATGTATCTCAGTTAAATCAACAATTACATTTTCACCAGCCTCATATTCTTCAATCACTGGTTGTTGCATAGTAGGGAGGCTATGTACCGAGAAGCCACCATCACTATCATCATCACAGTCTAATTCAGAGTGCACTTCTTTCCCTCTCTCCTTCTCATCAATCTGATCCTCAAGAGATTTCCTCAATGTATTAAAGTGGGCCATCATCTGCTCCAATCTTTGGAGATAAGGCACTATGGGGAAAAAGCCTCCAAATATCATTCCTTTTCTCTTCACTTGTTTTTCTATTGCAAACAACTCATTAATCTGATCGGCTCTTCTTGCCACTTCATCATCCTCTATAATATTTCTAATGACATCCTCTTCAGGATATTCCTCATGCCTTTTATTGAATGGAATGCTAGGAGTATAATACTTCCTAGCAGAGACAATGAAATATTCTGTATCAACATACTTGTATGAAGTAGCATGCATCTTAAACTGCCCTAACCAATCATTCACCTGATTAAAGGCATTCTCTCCTATTGTAAAATTATGCACTCTAAAGTGCCTTGGAGTGAAGGTTCCTTTTATGTGTGAAGCTAGGTATTCTTTATCAGTGAAAATATGGTAGAATGTGGGGTGGTTGAGGGCACTCATAAACTCTAATCATTGTATAGCCTTTCTCATAATAAAAATCTCCCCAATTGTGACCTTTGGTCCACTTCCCAACAAACTGTTGAGGCCTGATTAATTGTAAAGCCTTGGTTGACAACCTTGAGAGATTCAACCCCAAATTGAGGAGAATAGGCCGCACAATCCAATTTTGGAATGCACAAAAATCACATTCTGAAGAAGAATGGCTCCAAGATCTTATCCAAAATTGCAATGGATTTGGATGTCCCTTCCACATCATTTGTGGCTTGAGGCCTTCCAGGTCCATGATATCATAATTGAAAAATAAGATAAGATGCATAAAAAGAGAATAATGCAAAAACCTTGGTGTAGAACCAGATCCATGTTTCTTCAATGCTTCTAACCCTTCATGCATTTTGTTGATAATGTAGCCAATGTAATCATATCCCCTAGTCACATGAGCACTCTGTGCATCCAATACCATCATCAGGATATGTGAAGTAATCCTGTCTGCTCCACCATCAACCCCTAGGACTCGGCATAATCTGTATGCAATGTACTTCACAGAAAAATGAAGGTCTTTGAAGAAAAATGGGGTTGATCCAACCAATGCTGCAATGTAGTTCCTATTTTCCCGGGGGACATGATTTTGAATTTCTTTGGATACCAATATAGACTCCCTAACATACCTATTAGCTCGAGGTTGTAGGTTGATTTCTCTAGCCATAGGAATTTGAATACCGAAGGCCCTCATGAAATAATTTCAGTCAAGGGTGACCAGAGGTGAACCGTCATCCTTCCTAAGTGTTTTGGATAGGGGGTCATATCTATGAGCTAGCACAATTAATAAGTCTATGTCCAGGAAGACATCTGGAATAATCAATTTAGCTAACCCTAAAGTCCAAGGGTTTGAAAAGGGGATTGGGCTATTGGCATTTTTGTGAAAATATTGGAATAGACACATTCCAGTGACACCAGGAGTCTTAGCATCTCTACAAAATGCAAGATCATCAATAAAAAATTTGTCACTAACCTTTTTATTCTATGACGATCCAGGTAGAAATGTAAGGAATTCATCTGAAAAACTCTCCTTTGTTTTCTCCTTGGCACCCCTGCTACTAGAAGCTCCATTGGTTGATTGACTCATCTTTACTGAAAATTCAAATTCTCCTTAAAAATTTGAACGTACTGAACTTTGAGTATGCTCTGGAAATCACAATAATTCTTTGCTCTTCAGAATGCTTCGTAATTTAGAATGAGTAGTAGCTAACTTTATTTATTTTGAAGAATTGAATGCAGCGGCCCGTTTGAGACTCAAAATCTGGAAATCATGTCACTTTCACCATTACTTGGCATGTTCTAAACTTAATTCACTGGACGTGAGCTGAGAAAATTATAGGTAATTAGGATTTAATCTTCTAGCGACCTAGTGACTGCAGTTTCTTAGAATCACTGAAAGATTTGGCACTTTTCAATATTTTCAGAGATCTAGCGACTAAAAGGAAAGCTTTAGTCATAATTTTATTTTTCTTTGAGACCTGGCGACTAATGAGCAAATCATAGTCGCTGAAAGATTTAACACTTTGTGAATTCATCTTGAGATTGAGTGACCTTTTAAATATTTCAAAATTTTCACTCAGAGACTTGGCGACTATAGTCAATCTCTCAACTGTTGGAAAATGTATCTTTTATTGATTTCATCTCGAGACTTAGCGACAATCGTCCTTCCTAAGTCTCATTATCTTTTCATTTCTCATTGGGAGATCTAGCGACTGTAGTGAATCTCGTAGCCACCGTAGGCTGTTGAGTTTTCAAACCTTTTATGGAGACTATCCGACTTGCCCATCTGGAGATCTAGCAACCAAAGGAAGTCCCATGATCGCTTCATACTTTTACCAGTCTTCATTTTATTTTGCGACTTCACGATAGCCACAAGATCAAGATCTGACGGCAGTTGCTCAGTCTCAACTATTTTGAGATGATGTCACTTTTATCTAGCGATTAAGAGACAACCGCTAGATGTTGTCTTTAAAATAGATAATCAATGGTAGTCACGTGATCTCAAAAACTTTGATCCAACTTTGACTTTCTTTAGAGATCAAGCGACTAAGCAAGTTAGGAGATTTGGCGATTGTAAGGAAAATAAATTTGATATACTTGACCTGGAGACTCAGCGACTATAGTCTAATCTATTCATTGCTTATTACTTTATTTATCTCATCGACCAATCAGAGAAGGACACATCATAGAATCCAGCAACCGGATACCCACATTTTTTCAAAACTTTGTCCCTAGTTAACAGTTAACTCTTAACCACTTGGCGATCACATGACTGAAGACAATCTCCAAATTGTTAAAAGATTTACTTAACCCTAGTTTGATCTGGAGATTGGGTGACAAAGAAAAACTCAAGGTCGCTAAAACCTTTTCTAAATCATGGTTTAATTAGGAGACCACGCGACTATCATCCGATCAAGATTGCATCAATGGATAGAAACTGCTCTATCCTAACCTTCCCCTTAACTCACCATCTTTTGGAGATCACGCGACTGAAGACATCTCCTAGGTGCCAAACCTTTTCTTTAACTCAAGTTACATTTAGAGACTACGCGAAAATCTTTATTCTCTAAGTTGCCAGAAGATCTACTTAACCTTGGTTAAGTGATGAGATTAAACGACAATCGTTGATCAATTTTTCATCCAATGGTCCTCGCTGAGTCGCTTTACATTTTATAACTTAACCACTGAATCATGAGACTTAGAGATAACCCTATCACTGGATCACTGATGGCTTGAAACATAACCTTTAGAATTAGGAGAACACACGACCACCGAAATCACTGTGTTGCTGAAAAAAAGAACTAACCGCTTGAAAACTTAGAGACCTGGCAACCAAGGAAAATAAACTGCCACCTTTCATTTGGAGACTCAGTGACCAAAGAAGAAACTCATAATCTCTGAATATTATATGACTTCATTATTTCATTCAGAGATCGCCCAACTAAAGGTATTTAGATTTGGAGATTGGGTGACTATGGTTGTTTTGCATATATTTATCATGATAGTCGCTAAATCTCACAATGCATATTTAGAGACTGGACGACTAAAAGAAATTGCTAAGTCATTTAAAGAAGGGGAATATTCTCATATCTTAAGGAGATTGCGTGACAAGGCATTTTGGGTAATCGCTAGACTATAAAGAATATGCTGAAATTGTTACGGGACCAAATGACTAACTGGGGATAAAAGTGCACATGTTTTTAGGGCCTGTTAAGTGATTTTGAAAAGTAACAACTGAATAGATTTGGACAAGCAATTTTAGGGCTTTTTCAGATTTTCAAAGGCAATTAGACCTTGCACTTAGGGTTTTTCACATGTTTTAAACAAATTTCTAAACTCTAGGATGGAGAAATGCAGGAGACCAAATCATGAAACACAAAGGAGACTTCAAAAACCAAAATTTTGAAAGGAAAACTTTAAAAAGTAGAGAAAATAACCAATAGTGGCTCTATCTGAGGATGTTTAAATGCAAATTTAAGCAAGAACCACAGATCTTTAGGACAACAGACCAAAACCAACTAACCTACAACAAGAAAGAAACACACAACCTGAAAGGAAACACACCTATACAAAATTTATATGAATTTACATGTGCACATGAGCCAGAATTTTAACCGAAAAAGCGTTTTAAGAATTGCCCATGTACTGGTAGCTCAAAATTTTCTCCATCAATATTTTTCAATAAGTAGGAATCTTTTCCAAAATTTTGATGGATTATGTAAGGGGCAAGCCATAGTGATTCAAACTTTTTATGTTTTCCCTTATCCTCAGCTCTGACATTCCATTGGAGTACTAGATCATCTGGTTGGAATTTTATGGCAGTAGCTCTTTTGTCAAAAAGGTATTTCATTTTTTACCATAGCTTAATATTGTCCTTTTGACTATCTCTTCTTGTTTCTTCCAACTCAACCAACTGCATAATTCTGTCCTGCATTGGTTCTGAAATATCCAACTCTTCATCCTGGATAAATTTGTATACATGAAGAAAGTTATTAATAGGAAACCTTGACTATAATCCATACACAAGCTCAAATGGAGACTTCCTTTTAGCTTTCTTTACTGTAATTCTATTTGCCCATAGAGCAAGCTTCAACTTTGAATGCCAAGCTCTCTTATTTCTTTCCAATGTTTTCTTTAGAATTTTCAAAATACTTTTGTTACTGGATTCAACTTGTCCATTTTCTTGAGGGTGATAGGGAGATGAATAAGATGCCATAATTCCATTTTCCTTGCAGAAATCCTTGAACTCATCTGATCTAAAGCACATTGCATTATCAATGATCAATTTAGTGGGGACACAAAACCTGGTCAGAATATTGTGTAATAGAAAATCAATCACTATTCTACTGGTTGCCCTTTTGGTGGGGATAGCTTCTATCCACTTGGTGAAATAATCAGTTGCAACAAGTATCCAACTGTGTCCACCACTGGATTCTCAGCAAACTCTCTTATGAAATCCATCCCCCACATGGAAAATAGTGCTTCTGCAACTACTGGATTCAACAGCAATGCTCTTGAATATTTTAACTTTGAAGCAAACTTTTGACAGGCCTCACATCTTTTCACAAATTGGAAGGAATCTTTGAATAATGTGGGCCAAAAATAGCTAGCTCTTAAAATCTTATGGGCAGTGGTCTTTGCAGAATAATACCCCCCACAAACACCAACATGCATTTCATTCAAAACCTTCTTTGCTTGATATTTGTCAAGACAGAACAACAATATTCCATCCCTATTTTTCTAGTACAAATCCCCTTGTATCAATGTGTACTTCTGAGCTTGTAATCTTAAAGTTCTTCTTTGATTATCAGTCATATGCTTTGGACATCTGGCATTCTTGATATAATAGGCAATATCAACATAATATGGTTGCATCTCAATGCTTGTTATTGTTAAATATGATATCCCTTCATTATTAATTTGAACTAGGTCCATGTTTTCCTCAGTCATTAACTTAGCTAGACCTAGTCCTCTTACTAGCTTGGTAATATGAATTTCCAAATTGAATTCCTAGATCCTAGTGATCCATTTACATCTTTTACCAGTAACCTCTGACTGTGTGAGAACATCTTTTACTGCTGCATGTGGAACATATGCAACAACCTTAGCACACACTAAATAAGGCCTGAAAGATTTTATAGCTTTTACTAACGCATATGCTTGCTTCTCCATCATTTCAAAATTTAATTCAGCAGCGTGCAAAGACTTACTAAAAAATGCAATTGGATGTTCAAAATTTTCTTCATCCTTTTGCAACAATACAACAGCAATAGTATGAAATGATGCAAAAGAGAATAATGAGAAAGGCTTGCTGTAATCAGGAGATTTCAACACTGGTGCCTCTTGAACAACTTTTTTAATTTTGTCAAAAGCATGTTGTGCTTCCGTAGTCCATTGGAACTTTACATCCTTCTTGAGAAATTTGACTATTGGTTTAAAAATTTCAGCAAAGTTGGCGATAAATCTTCTGAGAAAATTAATTTTCCCCAAAAAGGATTGTACACCCTTGATATTTTTTTGAGTAGTGACCTTCTAGATGGCTTCTACCCTTTCTGGATCAATTCTCACTCCTTCCTTTGGTACAATGTGTCCTAACAATTTTCCTTCTTTAACTGCAAAGTTACACTTCTTTGGATTCAAGGACACACCATACTCTAGAGCCTTATTAAAAATCTTTTCAAGATGAGAACAATGATCTTCAACTTTTTTTGAATAGGCAGTCATCTCATCTTGGTAAACAACCATAAAGAAATCTATATAATCTTTAAATGCAACATCCATGGCTCTTTGGAATGTTGCTCTAACATTTCTAAGACCAAAGGGCATTCTGACATATACATAAGTTCCCCAAGGAGTAGTGAATGCAGTTTTAAATTGTTCAGATTCTTTTACCAACACCTAGTTGTATCCTGAGAAACCATCCATCATAGATAATAATTCACACCCAGTAACTTTATGTAACATAGCTTCCATGTTAGGCAAAGAATAGTTGTCTTTTAGAGATGCAACGTTCAAATTTCTAAAATCCACACATAACCTAATATCACCATTTTTCTTTCTGACTAGGACTAGGTTAGATACCCAAGTTGAGTGCCTTATGGGCTGAATTATTCCTGCATCACTCAACTTAACCAGTTCTTGCTGCATCTTGGGAGACAATAATGGATTAATAGGTCTTTGTTTTTGTCTGAATGGCTTAATATCTTGTTTCAATGAGATCTCATGTTGGAAAAGGTCCTCTCTGTAAGCTTTCAGATCATCATAGGACCATGCAAACACATGTTTGTGTTTTCTTAATAACTTTATCAGATTATATCTTATTTGAGGATCTAACCCTTTACCAATATAAATCATTTGAGGTGTGTTATGTGATCCCAAATTCACTATCTTCAATCTTAGCATTACTAGCTTTTAACATGTGATCATTCTGACTACTATATAATGCTTTTAGTTCAGTTAAACCTTTGGGAATATAATTTTACTTAACCGGATTATCTCATTTCCCAAGACCATATCTTTACCATCAACTTCTTCAACCAAAGTATTACAATCTATGAGATGATCTTCATAGATATCAAGGCATTGAATAAACTTTAAAATGTCATGGTCATCTTCAAAAGCCTGCCAGTTGTAAATGTTATCTGGAACAACTAGCCTACTCTTGGTTTCTACTATTGATACCCCAGTCAAAGTTAAATCATCCCTCTTTAGAGCAACATTAGCTAAGAAATTTGCCATAATGTTCTTAGATCTTTCCACCCAACTAATGTTGAAAGCATCAAATAATTCAATCTGATCCCAAATAGCATGTTTGTACAATTTTAATCTATCATTTTTGACAACATACTTGGATCTAATTTGTGCTACTACAAGCTTAGAGTCATCATAAACTTTTAAACACTTTATCCCATGTTTTATAGAAATATTCAATCCCAAAGATAGTGCTTCATATGTTAGAATAATTGAGAGGGGGGTGAATCAGTTATCCAGTGTCCCAAAACAAAATGTATAATTCAAAACTATTTCTTCAATTTCTGCTTGTCAGTAAACAATAAAACTTTCACTGTCTGTGCTTTTACCAATTACCAGTCAAATACTATAACAGTTACCGATCAAATCTAACATGTAACATGTAAAGAATGATAACAAACAAATATCACAATCAACACATAACACAAGAGATTTAACGTGGAAACCCTGTAAAGGGAAAAACCACCTGGGACCGGCAACCCAAAATTGTTCACTCTTCTGAAGTGAGGTCGGTTAAGACCCAACCCTATTAAAGGTTTACAAACACACTATTAGGTGTGACCTTGTTAGAGGATTTTAGAGTAGAAGTTATCATCCAACCATCATTCACTATGGGGTTGACAGGATAACAATGTTCATTCTATGAATGATACATCATAAGACTTTTAGAGTCCACTCGGTTAAGAGATTTTGACTGTATACAATGGTTAAATATGTAACAATAAATGACCTTCCTTAATACAACTTCAATTGCAAATTACAGATCAATATTGAGTCCATACAAATCCTTTTGATCAATATTTCACTTTAGATTCAATACTGTATCAACTTACTGTCCATCGGTAATTGCTCTTTGTAGCTTAGTAATTGTTCTGCAGCTCGGTTCTTACTAACCAGTATGATCATAATGCATGAAAACATTGTTCACATGATATTCCTACAGTTTCTACTTCTTCCGGCATCATTCCATATAGAAATTCTGTTCTCTTATATAGATGAGTAAATCATTTTCTTCTCCACCATCAGATTTTGCCGCTTAACCACATTCATAGATTTTGCCGCTTCAATCTTTCTTGGTACTTGTGTCAATAACATGTTTCAATCTTCTCCGTTAGATTTTCCCTGAATTTTGTCAGCCGTCGATTTGTGTAACAAACATTATCTGTTACCTCGATGTTATGCACTTGCCAGCTCATCGATCTTATCGGCTAAACTAATCATTTATTTTATTTTGTTCCACTCGGTTAACAAAGAAATGCGTCGGTGAGCACTGCTCGGTTAATACTGTGATCGGTATACACTATACTCTGTCAATGTATACTAGAAATGCTTCATCTACCGACAACACTACTTTGTGTCTTTCAGCTCTATACTTCATCATAGATGAATGCAATGTAATAAAGTCAATATCATCAAGTCATAGAATCATCAACAAGTTACTCAATGTGTTCCTTATCCTCATCTGTCATGTACATCTTTCTTCATGTAGATTTCTCTGTTCTTCATCTCTTTCACCTTTCTTCAAATGTCTCGGTATAGTTACTTACAAGATAAGTGTTGTCAAACTAGTTGACATCAATGACAACATAATATTGATTTAATCATATTACATATCTAATCAGCAACTCCTCAATGATCTTGTAATCATAGATTCTTCAATCAGATTCCAAATCAGTTGTAGTTCAACATCATATTCAACAGTGTTGTTCGTACATTGAAAAGTCAATAGGAAAGAGTACTTAAATGTGGTACTTGATGGAGATATGAATAAGACTCTAGCTCCTGAGCCTTCTTTTGAGTAGGCTCCATCAAAATACATTTGCCATAATCCATGTTGTTGCTTTTTCAATTATGCAACCAGTGGATCTGCATCTTCTTCCTGTGGAACAAGTTTTTCCACTCTAAAGTTCTCCATATCAACATCCACACAACAGTTCAAATCATCAGCATCATTTAATTCAATCATGTGTGGAGTCCTACTCTCTCTGGATACTTTAATATTATTTCCATCAATATTAAAAGTGGCAAAGGACAAATCACACTAGATACTACCTCCCATTGAAGCACTCCATTTTCTAGATAGTAGCATTCCATACTGAGGTGGGATGTCAACCACCAGGGCACTCATAGTTAATAGCCTATTTGGGTATGCTACCAACCTATAAGGTAGGGCTTTGATAGTACCAACAACTAGTACTTCTCTTGAATCCATGGCCTGACATCTCCCATGAGGTGTATCAACTTTCAACCCTAGGGACTTCATCACTTTTGCCAGCATCACAGTATTAGAAGCTCCTGAATCAATCATGCAGTTCTTTAGGATTTTACCATCTATAACTAAAGACAAAAATAAAGGATCAATTAATCCTAACACAGTGCTGACAACATTTGTATCCAAATAAATTTGAGGAATCTCAGAGATAATTTCCCCATATTGATTTTCAATTGAGTCATTCACAGAAGCAAATAATTTATCAACCTTAATGGAAATTTGGGTATCAGTAGGAGTAGATCCATTAATCCAACTTAAGGCTTTCTCTTTGTGTTCCTTTATATTCATCATTTCTGACAAAGGAACCTTGACAATGATTTGTGTTAACAACTTGCTCATGTCAACTGGGATGTACTTTGGGTCAACTATGTCCCGCTTAATGACAGTAACCTCTTTGTTTTCTTCATGTTTGGAGAGGGTAGGATGATCCTTGCCATGGGTTTTGACCTCTTTCTGGAGTGAAGGAATAATCTCCTCAAGGGGTTTAGCCTTTACTCTATAAGTCATATTTGGGGTGGCAAATGAGACATTCTTTTTCACCTTGGTTTTTTTGACGACCTCAACAACTTTCTGTTTATCTTGAGACTGTTTCACATCATTTTCTGATTTCTTTATGAATATGCCAGTAGGCCTATGGTTCAGATCACCAATCACTCTATTTCTAAGATTATAGTTTCTCTTGGCTTGGGTGACCATATTTGCTATAATTTGTGCAATTTCCTCATCAGAAGGCTTTCTTAACACAACTGACCCATCATCCTTCAAAGTGTTACATTCAACACTATCTAATTGATCACCTTCTTCATTAGAAAAGACCCGCTGATGGTAAACCTCATTTATAACTTGGGAACTAAAAATATCTTGACCCTCATCCTCTTCAGCAGAGTCCATTTCATCATAAATACATGAAGTCATGGCACATCCTTGATCATCATAAGACTTGTCATCATTATTTTCTAGCTCTCCATCTGTAGAGACACTTTGAGCAACTACACAGTAATAAGGGTCATGTGGTGATTGATAAATAATACACCATGGAACATCCTAAATCATGTTTACTGAGTTTTTGTGTAAGGGGTAAGGAGTTTTATCACTTGGTTTATCCCTTCTTTCAGGAAGTATTGGTTTTCCATCCTTCCATTGGGTGTTGTAAGGATAGTTCTACATCCTTGGTAACTTGTTGAAGTTATTGAAAGAAGGTCTATTATTTCCTGCCACTCTACTCGTTCTATTCTCACCAGGCTTCAAATCTTTTATAGCTTTTAAAATTTGTTTCAAGCTATCTTCCTCTTTTGGTTTTGCATCAGATCTTCCTAGTTCCTTCCTATTTGAAGCTTGAGGTTTAAAATCATCCCTTCTTCCCAATTTTCCCGATATCCTCCTATTGCTTTCTATGTTAATGGCCAATTTTTAGGCCTCTGCAAGGTTTCTAGGGTTTTTTTAATCTCAAAAGATACCCCATATTTGAATCAAAAGCATTTAAATAGGTGACCAAACATATTTTTTCATCCAGCCTGATGACTTGTGATAATTTATGCATGGCTTTCTAAAATCTGACATTAAACTTAACAACACCCTCATTTTGGTTTTTCTTGATGTTATTGAACTCATTCAACATGAAACCTTCATTAGTCTTGTCACCATACTATTCTTTAAAACAATGCTTGAATTGTTCCCATGAACTTATGTTGGCATGAGGTAGATTTATAAACCAATGTCTAGAATCTTCAGTCAGAGATTGAACAAAAAGTTTCATGATTACATCATCAGGTTCTATGTTATAGTCATCTATTACATCAATGAAACACTTCAAGTGTTCCTCACAAGTGACTGCATTACTTCCAGTGAACTTTGGGAGTTTTTTCCTAATTTCATCAGGGATAGGATTAGGGTATCCAGGGATTCCATGAAAAACCAACTGCTTGTGTCTCTCATGAATAGATCCTATTTGAGATGGGCCAACACCTAAAGATGTAGATGTTTGAATATTTGAAACAGTGGAAATCTTAGGGATAATTGATGAAGGGATAGTTTTGGCAATATTTGAAACATTTGCACCTTGCACTAAGGAAGTGGAAACTGTATTGGCAGGTCCTGAAGATCATCTATGAAATTCAATCTTTCTTTTCATCTCAGCTACAGTAGCCTCTAGTTATACCTTTTCTAATTCCTTAGCTAAGATTTCCTTTTCTCTTTTAGCCTTTTCAAGGTCAGCATCTAACCTTGCTACTGGATCTAAAGAAAATTTGGCAAGATTGGGTTCATTAATTGAAACTCCTACAAGCTTTTGTTTACCTTATCCTTGGGATCTCTTATCTCATGTAGTTCTTGGATAATAGGTTGCTCAGTGATTTTTTTTGATACAGGAACATAATTAATAGCTTCATAATCCAACAATTGTCTTTTCAGTTGTTCAGCTCTTATCATGGCATGCCTAATTTTTTCCTCTTTTTCTTTCTCTCTTCTTTGCCTTATTGTAGCTTGAAACTGAATTTTCCTCTCTAGTTCAAACACTTCCTCAAAAATTTCTTCAGAATCTGGGAGGGTTGTTTCTGATGATGATTTTTGGGCAAGGACTTCCTCTTGGTGGTCATTAGTCATTTGGAGGCCCTGAGGCAATGATGAACCGAGGGGAAAAGGAGGAACAAAACCTTGTCTATTCCTACTTTGGCTTCTAGATCTTCTATTATTTCTAGGAGCCACTCTCTTGTGGTGTTGTGCTCTTCCTCCATCTCTCTCAGAGGGGGAATAATATTCTTCATACTGATTTACACCCAAATCAACCGCTTGCTCATATTTTGATGTATTTCTATCTTGATTTGCTTGAACTGGATCCTCTGTCCTCATATTTCCTTTTTGTTTCCATGTGAAAGACATATAATTGTTACTTCTCTCCTTCCTCATTTGATTATGCCTTGAGGTGGTTGGAAGTCCTCCTTCTAAATTATCTTTTGGATGTTCTTTTTTCCAGGATCTTGTATTTCTATGGCTCATTGTAAAATAGTAAACTTCTTATAGAGCACTGATACAGAGATTTTAGAGAGTCGCCACCTGATTAGGTTGGGAACTTGGAGATATTTACCTTAGGAGAGAAAACAAGTAATTTTTAAAAGGAAAGGAAAGATAGAGAGATAAAGGGATAACTATGTTCCTCAATGGTGACTGATTGGTGTGAAATAAGCAGGCCAAGAGTCAAACTCAACTTGAAACCTGCGTTACTTATAACTTTGTAAAAGATTTTATCCCCAACAGAGTCGCTAGTTTGTTAGAACTTTTTCTTGTAAGGTCAAACTTGGTAAATGTATAAGCTTGATTCTCAGATTTAAGGACTCACAAGTTTGACAAGAAATAGTCTAATTGATGAGGATTGGATAAGATCCTCCTTCTACTTTGAGCTCCATAGGACTCAGGCAGGTATTGCCTATAATGATTTACTATGTTTCAAGTAAACTTTCAAATAGTGGATTAGTTTGTTCACTGTTATGATATTTATGCTTTAAAATACCTTAATGAAAGATTACTCTTTAAACAGCTAAGAACATTCTGATATAGAGCAACACAAAAGAAACTATGAATTTAATAGCATACATCAGTGGTATAAGGACATTCATCCTTCTTATTTTTCTGAGTTCAACTCAAGGATGGATAACCTTTTGATTCTCTCTTGAAGGAGTCATCAATATGAACTATACCACCTGGATATAGTTCCTTCAAAACATATAAAAAAGTACTTAAAAATAAAAGTACTGGTAATGAAATAAGTTTGTGTTTTAAAGACAATGAAAGATAACTTTATAAGAATAAATACTAAACCAGTGCCTAATCTAATGGGCAAAAAAGAGTCTAAATGCAAATCCACAAGGCTATATTAAAATAAATACAATACGATGCCTTACAAACTATTCTATCAATCTAATATTATTACTATCAAAACCTATACAAATATGTTTACTCTCTGAAATTGATAACAAGGATTTTAATTCTCTCCTTGAAAGAAACTCATAATCAATTAAATAAGTTTCTTAACAATTGGTGTATTTTAGATGCCTTACAAATAAAGCATACAAGAGTAAACATAAAAATAAAGAGACAATAATAATATAAGACATAAATTGTAGTGTATTTGTATTAAAATAGACCTATCAATTACATATAAAATCTCATGCTTAGAAGCTCAGACACAAAATTTAGAAGTCTTCTCTGTAGCAATTGTATTCAATTTTTTTCTATTATCTTTCAGCCAACCCCCCAAAATGAGGTTACAACTCGTATACATAGATCAATCATCTTGGAATTCTCTTATCAATGAGAATGCAACAAACTTCGGATGGTTGGAGCCCTAAACCTAGAAAGCATGAAAGACAAAATACAAGAAAGGCCTTCAAGCGGTGGAGAGACAAAACATTTTTGGACTATTATGCTCCTTGCTCGTTGATAACTGACACCTTTGTCTGTCGGTATTCATGATATCTTCTTTGAGTTTTTGCAAGATATGGTGATGACCATTCCAGCTAACTTACACCATTCTTTAATAGATAGCTTATCATCCTTGTGCTCTGAGGTCAGGTGTTAGGTAGTCCAGGTGTCCTACTCATTCATCATCCAAGATATCAAAGTCAATTGTAGCAGATCTTATATTCTTGGGCTTTGTGATCTCATCCCATTCAGTCACTTCCTCCTTTGTCGACCATTTAAAACTCTAGATATGTTGCAATTGCGCCTTTCGTCTTTCCCTCCTAGCATCTATCATCAACTTGACATCTATGATGAATTTGGTGAACTCCATCTCAGCTTTAATGGCTTCATCCAGAGTAGCATTAAACCTTTCAATATCCAATTCATTTTTCTCATCAATAAATGCCTCTTTTTTAGCAATAGGAGATAAAAATCTAATCTCCATTGATCCAAATTCTTCATTACACCATCTTCACCTTTTATTGGGGGAATAAACCTATTGAAATTTGAGCTGAACATAACTATTTTGGCCTCAATCTGATTTGCTTTTCCTTTGAAAAATGGCAAAATGGTCTTACTCCAATTGATCTCCTCACCCACCTGTAAGACAATCTCCAGGATATCTGTTCTTAAAGATTGCACAGCTACCAATCTTTCAAAAAGCGATGCCCTTATTGACTAGGTTGTATGATAAGCATTCAAAATTGTAACAAAATTATTTACTTCTACCTGCAATTTAGGAAATTTATTGTAAGTAGTAAAGACTATATCTACCTTAACTTTTAACACATTAACCCTGTGCTGCAAAATATTCAATAGGGCTTGTAAGATAACCTCATTCTTCTCTAATTTTACCTTTTCAATATTTGTAGCAGCCATCTTCTTCATAAACATCTTTAATCTCTGGTACTGCATGCTGTTCTGGTGGTGCAGGGGTGACTATAGGCATATTTATGATTTGTTGTTGTAAATCTTCTATACATTTTTCCAATGCCCTTTCTTTCATTATGTGCACATCCCTGTCCTTCACAAGTGCACTGTAATAATTCCAAAGGGTACCATATCTCTCTGATAACTACTTGGTTTTATCCTCATTGAGTCTTGCAAAATGAGTGAGCACTTGAGATATTTCTAGGTCTCCTGTGTTATGGATAGACCACACAACCTTATCACCATCCATCTATTCTTTGATATTCAAAATTGAAGGCTTTTGGTCTTTGGGGTATAGGCTCCACATAGCCAATGCTTGATTTTTTGGGCTATACCCAAATCCTTTAATGATTTCTCCCACTTGTGCCTCTAAAAACACTGTTATATCATCCTGCCTTCTTATTTGATCAATGATGAAGGTTGCGTATAAGTCCTACCTAGGTAAAAGTAACATATTGTTGGCTTTAACCAATTGCCTAGCTTCCTCTGGGGTAATGGTCTCAAATTCAGGGTCATATTGTCTCAGTGCTTGGATAGCCTCATCAGGCACCTAACCTTCTTCTGTAATCTAGATACTTGATGCAACCTATTGTTGCTTATGCCATATCAAAAAGTTCTTGAATTCATTTGACTTGATAAAATTGTCATCTTTCAAGAACGCATCTTATTCCAACATCCTTTCATCTTGGAAAAGAGCCAAGGGAAATTCTACATTTTCTTCCACCAATTTTTGCTTTCTCTTCTCTTCTCTTATTTTCTTTCTCAATTGGTGGTCATGGACACCTGTTCCAGTGAAGAGGGCCCCCTCTCTATCCTTTTTCTTCTCTATAGTCCTTACTCGAGAAGGCTCTCCAACTAGAAACTTTTGCTTTTTTGCTGGGGGCTCATTTGTGTCTTCAGAACTGTGTATCTCAGTCAAATCAACAATTACATTTTCACCAGTGTCATATTCTTCAATCATTGGTTGGTCCATAGTAGGAAGGCTATGTACTGAGAAGCCACCATCACTGTCATCATCACCGTCTGATTCAAAGTGCACTTCTTTCCCTCTCTCCTTCTCGTCAATCTGATCCTCAAGAGATTTCATCAATGTATTAAAGTGGGCCATCATCTGATCCAATCTTTGGAGATAAGGCACTGTGGGGAAAAAGCCTCCAAATGTCATTCCTTTTCTCTTCACTTGTTTTTCTATTGCAAGCAACTCATTAATCTGATCGGCTCTTCTTGCCACTTCATCATCCTCTATAATATTTCTAATGACATCCTCTTTAGGATATTCCTCATGCCTTTTATTGAATGGAATGCTAGGAGTATAATACTTCCTATCAGAGACAATGAAATCTTTTGTATCAATATACCTATATGAAGCAACATGCATCTTAAACTACCCTAACCAATCATTCACCTGATTAAAGGAATTCTTTCCTATTGTAAATTATGCACTCTAAAGTGCCTTGGAGTGAAGGTTCCTTTTCTGTGTGGAGCTAGGTGTTCTTTATCGGTCAGGATGAGCTACTAGATGAATTCTAAAAATGCAATTCTAGGTGGAACAAAATATGGTAGAATGTGGGGTTGTTGAGGGCACTCATAAACTCTAATCATTGAATAGCCTTTCTCATAATAAAAATCTCCCCAATTGTGACCTTTGGTCCACTTGTCAACAAACTATTGAGGCCTGATTAATTGTAAAGCCTTGGTTGACAACCTTGAGAGATTCAACCCCAAACTGAGGAGAATAGGCCGCACCATCCAATTTTGGAATGCACAAAAATCACATTCTGAAGAAGAATGGCTCCAAGCTCTTATTTAAAATTACAATGGATTTAGCTGTCCGTTCCACATCATTTGTGGCTTGAGGCCTTCTAGGTCCATGATATCATAATTGAAAAATAAGATAAGATGCATAAAAAGAGAATAATGCAAAAACCTTTTTGTAGAACCAGATCCATGATTCTTCAATGCTTCTAATCCTTCATGCATTTTGTTGATAATGTAGACAATGTAATCATATCCCCTAGTCACATGAGCACTCTATGAATCTAGTACCATCATTAGGATATATGAAGTAATCCTATCTGCTCCACCATCAACCCCTAGGACTCGACATAATTCGTATGAAATGTACTTCAAATAAAAATGAAGGTCTTTGAAGAAAAATGGGGTTGATCTAGCCATTGTTGCAATGTAGTTCCTATTTTCCTGGGGGACATGATTTTGAAGTTCTTTGGATACCAATATAGACTCCCTAACATGCCTATTAGCCTGAGCTTGTAGGTTGATTTCTGTAGCCATAGGAATTTGAATACCAAAGGCCCTCATGAAAGAATTTTGGTCAAGGGTGACTAGAGGCGAACCATCGTCCTTCCTAATTCTTTTTGATATGGGGTCATATCTATGAGCTAGCACAATTAATAAGTCTATGTCTAGGAAGACATCTGGAACAATCAATTTAGCTAACCCTGAAGTCCAAGGGTTTGAAAAGGGGACTGGGCTATTGGCATTTTTGTGAAAATATTGGAATAGACACATTCTAGTGACACCAAGAGTCTTACCATCTCTACAAAATGCAAGATCATCAATAAAAAATTTGTCACTAACCTTTTTATTCTGTGATGATCCAGGTAGCAATGTAAGGAATTCATCTAAAAAATTCTCCTTTGTTTTCTCCTTAGCACCCATGCTGGTAGAAGCTCCACTGGTTGATTGACTCATCTTTACTGAAAATTCAAATTCTCCTTAAAAATTTGAACGTACTGAACTTTGAATATGCTCTGGAAATCACAAGAATTCTTTGCTCTTCAGAATGCTTCATAATTTAGAATGAGTAATTGCTAACTTTATTTATTTTGAAGAATTAAATGTAGCGGCCCGTTTGAGACTCAGAATATGGAAATCATGTCACTTTTTCCATTAGTTGGCATGTTCTGAACTTAATTCACTAGCCGTGAGCTGAGAAAATGATAGGTAATCAAGATTTAATCTTCTAGCGACCTAAAGACTGCAGTTTCTCAGAATCACTGAAAGATTTGGCGCTTTTCAATATTTTCAGAGATCTAGCGACTAAAAGGAAAGCTTTAGTCATAATTTTATTTTTCTTCGAGACCTGGCGACTATAGAGCAAATAATAGTCGCTGAAAGATTTAACACTTTGTGAATTCATCTTGAGATTGAGCGACCTTTTAAATATTTCAATTTTTTCACTTAGAGACTTGGTGACTGTACACACTAAATAGTGCACTTCTCTAAATCATTGCTTCCAAGAGAATCCATGGATTGGAAACCTTGAGAAATCAATGTAGAGGTCCCTAGGCATGGAGTGCAAGAGTCTTAAGAATGCTCTCAGCTAGAGTTATAAAGCCAATAACCTTGCTAGTAAACCATGCAATGGGAGATTCAAATGAAGACAAGGGCAAAAATGCCAATATTCCCAAAATCAAATGGAAATGCAAATGCAATGCAACTATGCTAGAAATGGAAATGCAAGCTATGCTATGAAAGGAAATATGCAAGTATTACAAAGCCTCCTAATTAAGCTAGATGAATTAATCTAAAGCACAAAGGAAACTAAGCTAAATATGAAGCTATGAATGCCATGACAATGCAAGAAATGAAACTATGATATCATGTAGATGCAAAAGCCAAGAATGCTCCAAATCTTCAAAAGCTCCAAAGTGACCTAGAAAACCTGCAGCATAACATTAGCATAAAAAGTTGGGGGTCTAGAATGAAGAAGAGAGCTCTCTTTTTATAAGAAATGAGAAGGAATGGACCATGGAGATTAAGAGGCAAAAGATTTAATCAATGGTGGAGCATCAAAGAGGAGCAATCCATGTGCACAAATATCCTCCAATGAGAAAATAAGAGTTGACTTTTTTATCCATATGAGACAAAAAGTGCTTTTTCCCTTTTTATAAAATAAGAATAATGCTTTATTTGTGCAACTTAGGATAAGAGGAAAAGTGGGGGGATTTTTATTTAATTAAAAGAGGAGGAAACTCCTTTTAATTAAATAAAGACTTAGGATAAGATGGTTAGCCCATGGAAAATAATCAAATAAATGATAGAACTAGGATTTGATCAAGAATAAGCAATTGATGATTTTAGCAAATAATGATTAGCAAGGGGCTAATAGTCTAGATGACCATTTTTAGGTGTATACATTTTGCCCTCTTTGACTAATGTGTGATCGATCTAGGAACACATTACATCAAAGAATAGATTAGCTTAGAAAGCAATAGAGATCTAACTCCAAATTATGAAGTGCAGATAGATAGAAAATCCTACATGGTCAGCGTGGTAGCGACAGTACTGAACACTTAGGAAAGAGATGGATAGTATTAGGACTCGAGATGAGAACTAACATGTCAAGTGCAAAGATAGATCGATAAGAGAAATGGAATGGTCAAGCATATGCTCTAGAGAATAGCCAATTGGATATGATGTGTCTAACCCCTCGGGATCGAAAATGAAATTAGGTAAAGGGAAGGCAGAAGCAAGAGAAACATGATCAAATCACTAGAAATCATAATCAAAGATGAAAGATGATAGAATAACCATCAAGTAGTGAAGATATGCCCCAGTTTGACTATAGGATAAAGATGAAGTCAAACCTCAAAGAAATGAAGTGAAAAATAAAATGGAAGACTAGAAGTTTGAAAGAGATGGAGATGAAGAAATGAAGATGCCCTAGCGAAGATCGAAGAATCAGGTCTCAAATGGTTAGCCAACTACACAGAAGAGGGTGAAATGCAATTTGGACGATCAAGGTGAACACAGATTTTGGTTTCGATCCTGAAATGAATAGAAAATGATGTGATATGAAAGACAAGAAGCGAAAGACATGATCAGGAAGATGTGAAAGGTGAGCGCAGTTTGACTAATAAGTCTGTGAAAGATGAAAGGAGAGATCTCTCCATATGCAAGATGCAAACCTAACTAACATGAACTTAAGAATGCAAGATACTATGAAAAGTGGTTTACTTGCAAGGTTACAAAGCTTTTAGAGTCTAATATTCATCATCGAGCATTATTGGTAGCATCGTAAGATCATACAATACACACTAGTATAACTATGTGCATCTGAATATGATCTATATCAGATAGAAATGTGGAAATCCCACCTAGGAACCAAAGACATATAAGTCAAGATGACTAGTGCAATGAGATTCCCTAAGTTTGATATAGCGAGATTATGCTTGCATCAGGACACAAGAAGGTCAAGATGGCTATAAGCATGCACTCACATAAAATACTCAAGGATAATACCTTGTAGATCCTAGGTGTCAAGTGGATCAAGAATAAATGCTAATGACAATTAGGACTAAAAAAATATACCTGCAAGCAGAAAAAGCAATAAAACATGTCCTCATGCCCTCAGTCTTCTAGCTATGCATCATCGAAAACTATTAGGGATAGAACACTCATCAAAGAAATCATCATAGACAACACACAAAGGAAGAAAGTCCAACAAGTCTTAGCAAGTCAAGTGTGTAAGTGCGTGTGTGTAGGTCATAGAGTCAAACTTTGAGTATCGCATCTGCCAGTGAGAAATATCATATCATGTTAAACTATGGGTAAGACATCTGATAAGTGTTAAGAAACACTCGACGCTAGGAAGGTGTTGAAAAACACAATTGGGGTGGTGTTGAAAAACACCATTGGTAAGGTGCCTAAGAAACCCAGACACACAAAGAGACCCAAGATAAGCTAGAACAACATATGCCCCCTAAACCAAGACAAGAGTCAATTCCAGGCTAGGAGAGACAAAATGGAAAGTGGAGTGAATGAGCGCCATGCAAGACTGATAGACATAGGTGCAAGGGTCTCAAGCATCACCTATTTCTAGGTTTTCACCACTTGATAGATTTTTTCAAGACTTTTTTTAAATTTTTTTGTATTTTTGCTACCAAGGCGCATGTTTCCAGGTTTTCACCAAGGCACTTTTTCTATTTTTTTGAATTTTTTGCATTTTTTGATTTTTTTGGTGAGACATCAAAGTGCCTATTGCTAGGTTTTCACTAGGATGCTCATTTTTTTAGTACTTTTTATGCTTTTTAGGATTTTTTTAGCATCATATATGAATTTTTTTGTAATTTTTTCAGGATCAATAAATATATGTACAAAAGAGCTCAAACCTAAGGCATAAAACTTCTGCAATTGTAGAACATTGATAGGATCAGTAAGCTTTGCTTCCTCTGATGTAGATAACTAATAGGCCCTGGACCCAAATGCTACTGCTGTGGTGATAGAAGGCCCCAACCAGCTCGACAAATAGCAACCAGCCTTAAGCAATTTTTGAGTTAGCGCAAGATCATTAGAGAGTGATCCACATATGTCATCATGGACTTCAGCTAGCACTTTGACTGACTCATCTATTTCTAGACACTTAAGGAGAGTTTTGTCTAGACCCTTCCTATACAAGTCACCAGAGACGAGGGTAAAATGTGAGGTGTGATGGATGAGATGGCGCTTCATATGGTGTGATAGATTTTTAGGGATAACTTGATTTGTGAGATGGGAAAAGATGGTGGCATAGCGGGATGATTCAGCAAGATAACATAATTCTTCCACCAGGAACTGGAAGCGGGATTTATGCTTTTTCAATTGTAAAATGGATGTCAAAGTAACCATGACATTAGCAACTTTATTTTTAGATAAGTTCACCATGTGCTTGTAAAGAATCAGCTTGTCATCTTTTATTTGAGAATCATCATTTTTGAGCAGGTCTTTATTTTTACTTTTTTGAGGTTTAGATACCGCCACAATGTGGTTTTCGCCATCCGACCATTGCTCTTTTCTTTTGATTTGATGATTGAGATACTTGATTTTTGATTAAGTCCTTTTTGTTGTTGGTTCACTAGTGGAAAAAGTAACAGGTTCAATGGCATGTTGATCCTGGGTGGACCAAGCTATGAGATCTGATTTTGTGAGATGAAATGAAGTGACTGGTTCAATAGCGTTTATGCGAGGGATGTCATTTCTGGTGACAAGAGAGGTCGAGCCTATAGGGTAAGCTCCGAAAGTGTTAAGATCTAGACTTGTCATAGAAGGACTAGCGTGGTCCACTAAAGCAATACATGGATTAAACTCATCAGACCCTACGCGAGACTCATCTACATCGGGTTGGTCACCATAAGTATGAACCACATCCACTTCCATATCCACTATGGAAGTTCCGTCGGAGAGAGTATCCGATTCATATTCATTTGAATTTGTTGTTACGCTTCTACTGGGATGCTTGCACCAAGAAGGTTTAGGACCTTTAGAAGTAGAGGCTTCAACGTCATTATTTGTGAGATCTCCTCTTTTCATTAACCACAAAATATTCCTACGTTGCTGGCTTCTAGGTGTAGCGGCTTTAGCTGTGTCCCAGTAGGGATGTTTTCTTCTCCCCAAAGGAGTGAAGTAGAAGGAAGATTGTCTCCCATTTGAGCCATAGTGTGCAGTGGTGACTCTTCTGTATCTGTGTTTGAATCACTAATCATGGGAGCATTTCTAGAACATGTAGGGAGGTCATCATTGGCACCATATCCTAGACCTAATGTAAGCTTAGAGGGTCAGCCATTAGTATGACTCAAAGGCTCGACTAGGGCATGTCCATTATCATTTATAGGTCCTTGACCTTGATAGCCCATTTTCTGCAAAAATTTATAGCCTTTACCATAGCGCTTAGGAGAAATAGGAGTAGCAATAGTGGTACTGTCTTCTTCGTCTCTATAGATCCATTCTCTAACAACCTGTTCTTCTCTTTCTGCCTCTAGGGGTATAGACGCTTGAACAAAATTACTAAAAATTGTCATGGCAGAAGCAAAAGCCTTCATCTTATCAGAAGGTCTCCCATATGATCTAGGAGAAGTAGGCATAGCAGCAAGGGAATCCAGTGTGTATTCACCCATACCAAGGCTCATCATCTTAAAATTTTTCTCAGTGGCAACCAAGGATGCAGTAGGATCATTAGAGGGTTTGTTGTGAGGAACAAACATTTCAGCAACAACAAGAGTATTGATAGCAATATAATGATCCCCGAGAATCACAATTTTAGCTCCGTTATGTGGGAATTTGACACACTGATGGTATGTAGAAGGCACAACTTGCATGTCATGGATCCAAGGATGACCCAAAAGGATGTTATAAGAAAGTGGGATGTCCAATACTTGGAACATAATATCTTTCGTGACAGGGCCCACTCGGACAGGTAGCGTGACAAGACCTTTGGAAGATCTTTCAACTTCATCATATGCTTTTATAGTAATTTTCCGTTTAGGATCTACAAATTTTTTTGATAAACCCAACTGTTGCACCACATTGAAAGAAACAATGTTTAACCTTGCACCATTGTCTATCAGGACTCGGCGGACTCGGGTATGGTAGACCATAACTTCAATATGTAAGGCAAGATTGTGAGGGTGACTAATAGATACGTCATCTTCTACAGAGAAGGATAGATAATGAGGTGATGAGATGTGGTTGACCATAGCCTGGAACCTATCTAGGTCAATGTCTTTACAGACATTAGCTGTACGCAAAGCCTTTTCAAGGATCTCCTTGTGCAAAGGGGATAGCTCAAGAAACTCAAAAATAGAAATTTGTGTGGGTGTCCGTTACAACTGATGGACAAGATCATAGCTAGACAAAGTTGAAGGAACCATTGGTTTGGAAGATGAGGCTTGTTTAGGATCAGACGCAGTTTTAAGGACCAGTTTAGCTTGCCCCCTAATAACAGCATTCAGTGCCTCACTTCGGGAAGATGAACTACCTTGTGTTTGCAAGACCAACTTTGGCATACCGTGATTGGCTTTATTATCATCTTGAGGTCTCATCATACGAAAACTCTCAATGGGCTCTACCATGTTGATCACAAGTGCATCACTAGCATATGTATAGTTGATCTTTGCATCATGATTCTTCTTATTTGGTTGAGAGGACTCCCCCTTGTCATACTTAGGTAGAGGATCTTTGAAAGCCTGGTGATCAGAATTTTTAACTAAGCCATCTATGAGAATTGTGCCTCCATCAATGAGATCTTGTATAGCATCTTTAAGCGTGAAACAATTGTCAGTCTTGTGTCCCTTGTTTCTATGATAGTGGCAGTAGTGATCCTCTCTCCGCCAATCAGGCTTGACTGGTAGATCATAGGGACGAGTTTTCTCAAGAAACGTAAGATAATTATTGGCAACCAAAGTCTTAAGAATCACATCATATGGTTTAGCCAATGGGGTATAGACCCGTCATCGGAAATGCTTCTTTGGCTTATCTGCATTCTGAGGCTTAGGAGCATTTTGAGTGTTGGAAAATTCTTATTGTTTTGTTGCGTAGATGGCATTAGAGAGGTTGAAAGAAGGCTCTTTAGCTTTAGGGACATCTACAACCACATCATTGAGAACATACTTATTCCTATTCCAAGGTTTTCTCTTGTCTTTGCCATTGGTTCTAGTATCTTTATTAATAACAATATCCCCCTTTCTGATGGCCACATCCTCAATCCTATATGCACTTTCAAACATGTCATTGAAAGAGGAGAACAATTGCTTCCTTAGATCACAATACAACTCAGGCACAAGAGTTTTGACAAAAATATCAATCTTTTCCCTTTTGGGTAGCTGACAAGGATATCAACAATACAATGAACTCCAACATTGCAAATAAGTAGCAAATAACTCTCCTTGGTTTTGTCTCAAAGAACCAAGATCTATCATGGTGATAGGCTGTTGAATATTGTATGAATAGTGTTGTGTGAAGCGCATAGCCAACTCATCAAAAGTCTTCAAAGGAGGTGTCAAATTTGCAAACCATTCTAAAGCTTGTCCTCTTAAGCTTCAAGGAAACAATCATAGAAGAAATGTGTCTTCATGAAGGAAGTCCATGCTAAGAGTGTAAAAGTGACGCACATGGTCATGAGGATCACCATTTCCATCATACTTGTCATACTTAGGAACCTCAATATCCCTAGGAAATGGGACCATGTATAGAATTTTATCAAAAGGAAGAGCACAAATTGATTCTACAAAAGAGACCTTTGGAGGCTCTTGTTCTATTGCCATTTGGGTAAGGCATTGATTTGTCTGACGTAGTTCTTCCTGAAGGACTTCCAATTTAGTTGGTATTCTTTGTTGGACAATTTGTCTGACATCATAGCCGGGAGGAAGCTTGTATCTTCTAGAAGTCATATATTGGAAATATTGGTCGCCATTGCGCTCTAAAAGTTTAAGCATCTTTCGTTGGGATTCCTCATCTTGTTCAAATGCAATAAGATCCTCACTAGAAATCTCGTCAACAACCTCTTCCTCATGGTGAGAGGGAGGTGGTCTAGGAGGTGAAGAAGGTACAACAAAAGTTCATCTCGAAGGGGATCTAGGTGGCATGTTGTTGCCATAGTTGCCATTAGTACCAAAATGTGGTCTATGCTCATAACCACTAATCTCAGGTTGCTCATGAGATACTCCTCTCATAGCCATGCGTCTGGCAGCATCCATTTTTTCTAAATGAGCTTGGTTGTCCTTATGCTCAAAGTGTTCTTGCAAATGATGAAACTTTTCTTGTTTAGTGAGAGTGAGTGAGACATTGTCTATGTTTTTGGAGGACTTAAATGCAGAAAAGAGGAAGCCTCCTTTGTACCACGGGGTGGCCTTAGAATCCTCAGAACTAGAACTAGCATTGCTAATAGGTGCTCATGAGCATCTAGTAGGAGGAGGTAACTGCGTATAATTGAACGAAGGGTGACTCCCTTGTTCAAATTGAGATTGAGTTGTAACCGGCATGAAAAAGAAAGTTGTTCAACCAATGAAATGAGATAAAGTTTCTTAGATGTTGAGATAAAAAAAAGCTAATGATGATCACTTGTCGAGATAGAATAATAGAGATGGCTGGTCAAAGTGCTCAAGAACTTACAACAGTCAATTGACACAAGCCTAGATGTGAGCAAGAAGCTCGATTAGCAAGTAGCTAGATAGGTAACCATGTTTTGACAAGTGATCAAAAGTGACATTCGATAGGCTCAAATCCAATAGTTTTAGCTCATTTATTTCAGTCTAGAACAATCCTAAGAATGTAGGTAACAAACCAACTTCAAATAAGAATAGAAAAAGAAACTCTACAACAGGTTAAAATGCAAGTGTAACAGCTCCGAATTACAATAGCAACAGGACAATAGGATGACTCAGGCCGATACTTTCCAGGCAAGCAGGGCGATAGTTTATAGCGAGGCAATACTTCACCTTAAACCAGGTGATAATTTTCAATAAGCCCAGGCGATACTTTCCAGGTAGGCGGGATGATAGTCCAGTGGGGGTGAACTATTGCATGATATTTCTCTCCACAAGGTGCGATACTGTTGCAGAATTGTACGACTCTTTGACCAGTGAACATAAAAAACTTAGTTTTTGGGACTGTTTGCTCAAAATTTTTAGTTTGAGGGTTGATTTTTTGAATTTCAATCACAATGACAGTAGTAAATTGATAGGTTTGCAAATAGTAGGTGATCAAACATGTCATAGAACACTTGCACAAGGGAAAAAGCAACCTTGCCAAGACAAGCAATTTGTGATATCAAAGCAATACAATCCTATGAATGCTACTGAGATTTTGAGTATGCAAGAATGTTTACACGGGTATAGCACAATGAGAACACTTCAAGCACTTGCTAGCCTAAAAGGACAAAGGCTTAATACTTAGCAACTTGGCCCACACTTGATATTCCATTGCCTCACACAAAGTGGTTGCCCACAATAGATGTTGGCTTTGTCATGGAAGTGCCAAAGACACAACCAAAGGAACACATATGGTGAGTAATCTTGGGGTGATCCAGGTTATTCCACTTGGATCAATCCTTGCACCAAGAAGCTAAGAGGAAAAAATAGGGTGGCTTCTATCTATGGTTCTTAGTAAGGGCTTCTGTTCGTAGTACCCCTCTTGCTCCCCAAAGGGACTCCTTACCTTGCAGCAAGTAACAGACCTCGTGGCCTCAAGAGTACCTTAAGCATTCTTGCTCAATACTTTCCTCATGATCACAATCCCACAAGTACTCACATCAAGCGAAGACAAGCACTACGTCTACCAAGGTTTTGTGTCCTTGATAGCCTTGAGTTTGTAGTGGGTTGGAATAGTCGGCAATAAGCTTGTCCCCACTTGGGTCGTTCCTCTTGATTGCTCAAGAGCAGGCCCGCTAAAGGATTCTAAAGATCTAAACAAAGAATGGATCAACTTATGAGATTCAAGGATTTTGTTTCACCACAAGGGTGAAGAGCATACTCCCCTATCTCAAAGTTTTCTCCCAATCACACCAAGCAAATGTTCAATTACCCTCTTGCTTTCAAAATCCAAAGATGGGTCAAGATTTTCTGGTTCACCACAAGGGTGAAGAGCATACTTCTCCTACCACCCAAGAATCCCTACAACAAGATATTATGTTCCTATGAAATGAAACAACTAGTAATTGCCACACTTGAAAATGAAATAAACAACAAGCACTTGATTGAGTTTTTATGCTTTGGGCAGCCCTATAAAAACCGTTAGTAGCCCTTGTGCATTTGAAGCTTTGACATGCATTCTTTTGGAAAAATATTTCAAGCAACGAGAGTACCTACAAACACAACTTGTTAGCCCACAAGGTTAGAAAAATCCAAAATCCAAATGAAATCTATCTAACTAAAGAAAACTAAACCAGCAAACTAATTAAATATAAACTCAGCCAAAAAATGCAAGAAACAACTCACTGCTGGGTATAGGCGATAGTACAAACACTAGAAATATCGTGCAATACTTTATAGTATAACAAGGTGAATATATTTCTGGGCGATACCTCATCCTACACCAGGCGATACTTCTCCTTACACCAGGCGATAGTTCCCGTAATATCTGAGCGATACTTTGAACTGGTAAAGTATCACACCAGTATACAAAGAACTATCACACGATACTTTTGAAAGTATCACATGATACTCTGAGCCAAAAAAACTAGAGACCGCAAATGAGCTAAAAACTTGCCGAAAAATTGATGAAAATGCAGAAATTAAAGGACAAAACGCTAATGTTCTGCCCCATAGTGGGTGCAAAAAATGTATACACTAAATAGTGCACTTCTCTAAATCATTGCTTCCAAGAGAATCCATGGATTGGAAACCTTGAGAAATCAATTTAGAGGTCCCTAGGCATGGAGTGCAAGAGTCTTAAGAATGCTCTCAGCTAGAGTTATTAAGCCAATAACCTTGCTAGTAAACCATGCAATGGGAGATTCAAATGAAGACAAGGGCAAGAATGCCAATATCCACAAGAATCAAATGGAAATGCAAATGCAATGCAACTATGCTAGAAATGGAAATGCAAGCTATGCTATGAAAGGAAATATGCAAGTATTACAAAGCCTCCTAATTAAGCTAGATGAATTAATCTAAAGCACAAAGGAAACTAAGCTAAATATGAAGCTATGAATGCCATGACAATGCAAGAAATGAAACTATGATAGCATGTAGATGCAAAAGCCAAGAATGCTCCAAATCTTCAAAAGCTCCAAAGTGACCTAGAAAATCTGCAGCATAACATTAGCATAAAAAGTTGGGGGTCTAGAATGAAGAAGAGAGCTCTCCTTTTATAAGAAATGAGAAGGAATGGACCATGGAGATTAAGAGGAAAAAGATTTAATCAACGGTGAAGCATCAAAGAGGAGCAATCCATGTGCACAAATATCCTCCAATGAGAAAATAAGAGTTGACTTTTGTATCCATATGAGATAAAAAGTGCTTTTTCCCTTTTTATAAAATAAGAATAATGCTTTATTTGTGCAACTTAGGATAAGAGGAAAAGTGGGGGGCTTTTTATTTAATTAAAAGAGGAGGAAACTCTTTTTAATTAAATAAAGACTTAGGATAAGATGGTTAGCCCATGGAAAATAATCGAATAAATGATAGAACTAGGATTTGATCAAGAATAAGCAATTGATGATTTTAGCAAATAATGCTTAGCAAGGGGCTAATATTCTAGATGACCATTTTTAGGTGTATATAGTGACTATAGTCAATCTCTCAGTCACTGCAAAATTTATCTTTTATTGATTTCATCTCGAGACTTAGCGACAACCATCCTTCCTAAGTCTCATTATCTTTTCATTTCTCATTGGGAGATCTAGTGATTGTAGTGAATCTTGGAGTCGTCGTAGCCTATTGACTTTTCAAACCTTTTATGGAGACTATCCAACTTGCCCATTTGGAGATCTGGTGACCAAAGGAAGTCTCATGATCGCTTCATACTTTTACTAGTCTTCATTTTATTCCGCGACTTCACGACAGCCACAAGATCAAGATCTGACGGTAGTCACTCAGTCTCAGCTGTTTTGAGATGATGTCACTTTTATCTAGCGATTAAGAGACAACTGCTAGATCTTGTCTTTAAAATAGATAATCAATGGTAGTCGCATGATCTCAAAAAAATTGTTCTGACTTTGACTTTCTTTAGAGATCAAGCGACTAAGCAAGTTAGGAGATTTGGTGACTGTAAGGAAAATAACTTTGATATACGACTATAGTCTAATATGTTAATTGGTCATTACTTTATTTATCTCATCGACCAATTAGAGAAGGACACATCACAGAATCTGGCAACCAGATACCAACATTTTTTCAAAACTTTGTCCTCGATCAACACCTAACTCTTAACCACTTGGCGATCACATGACTGAAGACAATCTCCAAATCACCGAAAGATTTACTTAACCCTGGTTTGATCCAGAGATTGGGCGACAAAGAAAAACTCAAGATTGTTGAAACCTTTTCTAAATCATGGTTTAATTAGGAGACCACACAACTATCATTGGATCAAGATTGCATAAATGGCTGGAAACTGCTCTCTGCTAACCTTCCCCTTAACTCACCATTGTCTGACGATCACGCGACTGAAGACATCTCCTAGTTGCCAGACCTTTTCTTTAACTTAGGTTACATTTAGAGACTACACAAAAATATTTATTCTCAAAGTCACCAGAAGATCTACTTAACCTTGGTTAAGTGATGAGATTAAATGACGATCATTGATCAATTTTTCATCCAATGGTCCTTGCTAAGCCACTTTACATTTTATAACTTAACAGCTGAATCATGAGACTTAGAGATAACCCTGTCACTGGATCACTGATGGCTTGAAATATAACCATTAGAATTAGGAGAACACATAACCACTGAAATCACCGTGTCACTGAACAAAAGAACTAATCGCTTGAAAACTTAGAGACCTGGCGACCAAGGAAAATAAACCACCACCTTCATTTGGAGACTTAGTGACCAAAGAAGAAACTCACAATCGTTGAATATTATATGACTTCATTATTTCATTCAGAGATCACCTGACTAAAGGTATCTAGATCTGGAGATTGGGCAACTATGGTTGTTTTGCAAATATTTCTCATGATAGTCGCTAAATCTCACAATGCATATTTAGAGACTGGATGACTAAAAACAATCGCTAAGTCATTTAAAGAAGGGGAATAATCTCATATCTTAAGGAGACTATGAGACAAGGCATTTCGGGTAATCACTAGACTATAAAGAATATGCCAAAATGATTATGAGACCAAGGAACTAATCGGAGATAAAAGAGCACATGTTTTTAGGGCCTGTTAAGTGATTTAAAAAAGTAACAACCGAATGGACTTGGACAAGCAATTTTAGGGCTTTTTCGGATTTTCAAAGGCAATTAGACCTAGCACTTAGGGTTTTTCACACGTTTTAAATAAATTTCTGAACTCTGGGATGGAGAAATGCAGGAGACCAAATCATGAAACACATAGGAGACTTCAAAAACCAAAATTTCGAAAGGACAACTTTAAAAAGCAGAGAAAACAACCAACATATTCTTAGGGATTGTAAAGGGTCATAAGGGGTCCTGGGACACAACAGCTGAGAAACATAAATGTAGGCATCATGGTCATAATTATTTGGAGACACAATAAAATTAAATGCTATACCTAGACAATGCAACACAACCACTACTCCTGCAGTTCTAAGTTGACACTGTGGGATCCAAAAACCAAAGATAAGGAATCTATATATAGTTTTTGGATCCCACAGTGTCAACTTAGAACTGCAGAAGTAGTGGTTGTGTTGCATCATTTGGTTATAGCATTCAATTATGTTGTGTCTCCAAACAATTATGACCATGATGCCTACATTTATATTTCTCAGCTCTTGTGATATCTACATTATGTTTTGTAGTTGTGCACGTGCAACAAAACCACAATATGCACGGATAGTAGGTGGAGCCAAGAAGACACAACACATTTACATTTTTTTAATAGGTCAAAATTACAATGTTCACGATGCTCTATAACTTTAAATATGCAATTAAAGACCTCTATCAAGAATGCAAACCCATTGTGTCTTTCAGCTCCACCTAATATCCTATGTATATGAATTGAGATTGCATATTGAGCTAGGCATCTCCTTCTGCATTTCCTGAAACCAAGAGATTGTCATAGTTAATATCTAAAACCATTATTGAACTTTTGTTATTATTAAAAAGTACACTAGAACTTGCACCGAAAGAAGGTGCAAGGGATACGCGGATGATTTGGATGTAAATTATTGTTTAAATCCTTGGTTCAAATCTCATATGATTCAACCTTCAATTCATGCATCTTTGTAGTGCTCATCTTATAAGTAGCCTTTGACTAAGGTTCAATTCTGGGTAGCATTTATGCTCCTTTGTTTCCTGTACACCATCTTTGTCAGTAAGTTTCTTCATGGATGGCCTCCACTTTCTTCCCCACTACAACTGTAACCACTATTCATTCTCCCATGGTCATTACTATCTTCTCTATTGATCAAACCTCCACTGCAATTTCTCTGATGATAATTTCCAAATTCACTGTTTGGTATTCCTTCATCTCCCCTCAACTCCATCACTTATATTGGTTACAAATCAAGTTCCAAGAATCAGAATGACGTGTCTCATCATCTCAACTAATCCACCTTAAACAATTGATTAACCATTCTAGATAAGATGATGATTTAAGGTTTTTTGTGAAGCTTCTAACTTGGTAGTTGCAATCAGCATTTCTATTACAAGTTTTGTTGTTGGTCAAGTAGTGTGTTTTAGAAAAGAACCCATTGAACATTCTAATATTAATTTCTCCTAAAATATGAAATCTGCCTCTAAAATTTAGCGAAAACCCCTCCAACATTACAATAGTGTTTCTAGTAGCGATAAATAGATTTTTTGAGAAGAGTAGAAGAAAAAATAATAGAAAAAAATGCTTGGAGGGAGAAAACCCTATAGACTTACGACATACCCTTGTATACAGCCCATTAACATTTCAAATGCAAGAATGAAAGAAAACATGGAACTAAGCTCAAACACGTGTAAATAAACATCAGTCATTATCAAATGAACATCGAGAAATAAACATCAGTCATTATCAAATAAGTTGCATAAATGAGAATCATTTCTTTTTTGGCTTTTTCTTTTTTTCTCCTTCCCTATATTGTTGTAGAGGCATATCCATGTTGACACATCATTTCTTCTCAGCCATGCACTTGATCTCACTGTCATTTGCAAAGGCGGGTCCTCTGCAATAACAAATAAAAGGCTTCAATTAAAAACATATTATCATAATTGGGGTTAATTTAAAAACATATTCATTATGGTTACAAGCATTTCAATACTTTAAAAAACATAAATGTGACACTCTTTACCTTGTCCAACCACATCATCTTTCCTGATGGCTTGAACCTCAACACACTCATTGGGAACAACCTCTACATCCCCTGCAACTGCAGTACAAAATATTTTATTAATCCCAACACATTATAATTAAATTTTTATTACTACGCCAAATTCAATTTAACATGTTTACTTGTATTAAATATTTATTAATCAAAATTTGAATAAAAAATGTATATGTATACCTTGAGTACTACAATTCACATTCGAATCGATGCCTCCATCATGCTCGGATGGTACAGTATCAATATCAGCAGACTGCATTCCAATGTAAATAATTAGAGCATTTATTGACAATATATACTTATAAATACAAGACAAATACTGGCTTATTTCAAGTTTTCAACTTGAAATAAAAATCAATTGGCTTATTTACTTGATCAACAAGTCCAGTAGAAGAACCTTGTGCACTCATTGCTCAGTATCATTTAGCCACGACTGTATAGCCTTGTTTGTAGCCTATTTTCTTGTCATCTTCTGTAATCGGTTTTTTGAACTCTAAGGCTTGCATTTTTGCTTGGTATCATGAATTTTTATTGTAGTGAATTTCATCAAAACTAAATTGATTTCAATTTATAAATATTTGCATACGATTTTTCATTTACTAATACTTACAACTCATGCAGTAAGTTTTGAATATCCACCCGAGCCAAGCCTGTGTTGCCCGTGCTTTTGTTTTCTTGCTTTTGTTGCCTTTGATGTGTCAAGAAACCTATGTGATGTTTGAAATATGTTAGATCAAATAAGTACACAGAGTAAATAGTACATAATTTCATTATAATTAAGATTATCACGTACCTTCTTTCCTCGGGTGATAGTATTTGTCCACTATGTCTTGCGCTTCTCTCAAGTGCATCCTTTTAAAGATTCTCCCACTCATTAATAGGAATATAGGGAGGCCACTTGTAATAAGGGTTGCATTCTATTTGGGACCTATAGTTGTCCCTAATATACTTCAAAACTTGGCACACTTTGTCAAGGAGCCTAAGTCTTTGAAAGACGTTGGGTCCAAAAAGTTTTGTCATAGAGTCAATGAGTTTATTCTTTAACCCTTTATCTTGTGATTGCCACCTTTTAAGAAAAAAAATAGTTAGATTCATAAATGAAGTGAAGCTACCTTTTAATATACTTGAAGAAAGGGATGAAATGAAATATGATCTTGCAATGAAATCAAAATATGATACCATGTGCGTATGGTCGGCCCGAAAATGCGCAAACATTCATCATTAAGTTTTTCATAAAATAGATTATTCCTTGCAAGATAATAACAATATTGTTATAATTAGTTATTCCAAAGGACCACGCAAGGGGTTAGTGCATTACATTATGAGTATTATATTGTATAGTAAAAGAAAGGATCAATCTTTAAAGTACCTGGAAGCTAGACTACTCTCAAGGGAAGTCCATCTTCAATGCTCATGAGTAATTGATCACAATTCTATATTGTTCCCATACATCTAACACGAGTACATCCAATAATTGCATCATCACCTCTTACATAAAATGAATCCAATATTACAAAATTCCCCCTAAGAAAGAATATATAGTTTAAGTGAAATAATAAACACATGATAAATGAAAGAGAAAAAGAGGAATATACTTACCAATAATAGGTGTTGCCATCCCATCTGTGGTCATGCTACATGTTGCTGACATTGTAGGTGGCAGTACCTCTGTGGATCTGATCCTTGTAGTAGGCGACATACTCAACGTAGGATCAATAGAAGGTGTTGAACAAAAATATTGTTAGAGCATAAAAAAATATGGACAACCATGGACAAGATGGAGGATAGAACATGCGATGTACCACCCAAAGTATTTGCATCTGAGGCATTGCCCTTTAATGTATTTAGCATCCTCTGTAAAAAGAAAACATATATATTTTAGTTAATGACATAAATAAAATAGTATACTATAAAAATAATTATTGAACTTTTGTTATAATTAAGAACTACATTAATACTTACTGTATAATTCCAAACATGATGAATCAACACATCCTCTCTCCTCTGTATTTCAAGAGCGTGAGGTTGACTATCTATCATTCAAGATAACTCTTTTGATATTGCACGAATGACCTTTTGTAGTGCAAGCATAGGATTAACCTCTAATAAAAAATTAACATTGAATGGATCCTACTCATCCTGCGGCTCCTCATGGACTACTTGTTCCTTTCCCTTTTTCTGATCAGCACTCATTTGTGAGAACAATATTATTAGCACTTTATTTAAAAGCAATGTAAAATAGTAGAACAACAAAAATTACACATTAACATAACAAAAAACACGCATTAACATTTTTCTTGTATGTGCATTTGTACAAAAACAATGAGTTTTACTTGTCGGGAAGAAGAAGTCCCATGAGAACTATCACTACCATGCGTATCGTGTGGCTATTGATCCATACTATAGCTCTGTATTTAAAAAAAAAATCATTCAGACATGTTAAAACACGTGTTCTTATTCTAAGTTATGTTGAATAATAGACAATTATCAAAATGTGTACCACCTTGTCCATGATAGTGATGGGGTTTTTTGTATCTATGCGATTCAAATTGTAATCAATAAGAAACTCCTCGCCTCCATGTATTGATTTGATCACACATACAAATACACGATTTCCCTCGCGTGCCTCAAATATGGAATTGGGTTGCTTCTTAGTTGACATAGGTCATGTACTGTTTATAAAACCTGCAATATTCCTTGATGCTGTTGGCCTTCTATCAACGTATATAGCTATTATTTTACTTTGTTCACTGAATTTTTGTTGTATATAATTTACCGCAAGTGCATACCTACACATACTTTTTTTATATTTAACAATCTGCATCCAACTACTGTAATCATAACAAGGTCCGACATACTCCATCAATTCGACAACTTTGTTGTAGGAGACCTTTATGCCATGCATGGAAAATAGGCCCAAACCATGTAATGAAGATGGTGCTATGCGATATATCCTCTCTTTAACACAAAAATCAGTGTTTATTGAAGGAAGTTCATCGGGGACCCATTGTTTTTGTAGATGTTTGTACCTAAATGGCACCTTGGAGTCGCCTTTCTCTCATCATCATAAGAACACGACCCCCCTTGAGCAAGGAAAAATTTCATGCATTTATTGAATTTCTTTCTGATCTTTTGACCTCGAGTTGATCTTATTGATTTAGACATATTAAATGTCTCACTTTATTCTTCCATTCCTACATTTTCCTCGCTCGAGGAAGACAAATCTGACAAATACCTATTCACTGGTACCTGCACTTCATGCAATGAGAGAGACAGGTGGCAATGAGAGAGATATTTTACAAATGGTAAAAGACATTAATCTCTATGGGGTGTATTGACTTGTACCTGACAATCAATGAGATTGTGTGGGATACCTGACATAAGATAATAGTTATATAATTAGACTAACATAGTTCACTACATAGTTTTCATTATATCTTGTAAAAGATATTATACATTGTTAAAATTATCTATTTATCCAACAATATTTTGAATATCTCAGCATTTCATATAACTAAACATCTCAGCAGTGCATGAGACACCACTATTGTGGCATTTCGTCAAACAGTTCTCGTGCTTTGCCAGTGTTTTTATTATATCTTGTGAAAGACTTTATACATTGTTAAAATTATCTATTTATAATTTCAGAATTAGCTCACTCCATTTTAGGGAACAAAGAGAATCCCTTGTGATTTAACATCATTGTTGTGCAAGGAAATAGAAAATTAGCAGAAGCAACTCTCATAAGATAGTATTTAGATTTAATGCATTGATATAAGAAAATACCCCAAAAAATTATAAAGAAAGGTAATTTGCTTAATCACGTCACTAATTTGTGCATGTCTAAATACTGGTGTCTTTCAAGTGACTTGATTCTTGTCATGCCCACTACAAATGAGAACAGTCTTAACTAGTGAGGTTGTTTAAGCATATAGAGATTAAATACACTCTTTTAGAATGAAATTTCTCTTAACAAATGATCAAAGATATAAGTAGGACATATAAAACAAGGTGAATAAGAGTAGTACATATAAAAAAATGGTTAGAACATGCCAAATATCTGGCATAATTGTATATTTCATTCATGTCATTAATATTATTCTTCATCCATATCATCATGAAGATCATCTTCATTGACGATGTCATCACCACCACTATTGTCATCATCATCATCATCATTATCAGCATCATCATCATCATCATCATCATCCTCATCATCATCATCATCATCATCATCATCATCATTAGTAGCAACATCATTGTCATCAGTAGCAACATCATCATCGTCTTCTTCTTCATATTCTTCTTCGACTAGCTCTCGATCGTGATCATCATCTACATCATCTTCCACTTCTTCATCTTCCTCGGTATCTTCTTCCATCACATTATACTTTATCGGCCTTCCTCTTGGATCATGTCTAACAACAAATGACCAACCTGGTTTATGTGGAACCTCTGAGTAAAATACCTACTCACATTGGCTTGGAAGAACATAGGGCTCTTCTCCAACTGGCTCAAACAACTTTGTATTAATCATTGGAAATCGATTGTCATGTTCAATAATAGTTCTATTAAGATCATTTTTATTGAGTCATAGTCTTTACCATTTCACAACAAAGAGAACTAATTTGAAGGAATTAAAGTCATAGTCAAGTATATCAACCAAAATACCATAGTATCGATTTTGTGACTCTTGAGGATGTAAGTCATTTCTAGATGAAATATTAGTCACCCAGAACACTGCACTTATCCTAGAATCACAAGTTCTCTTCGTGTCATCCAAATTTTTGATGTAAAATTTGTAACCATTGCATAACATAGCCTTGTGGTGTTTTACCTACAATAATGTCAAACATGTATAAATTATTGCATCACGAGTTGAAAACATACGGTTGATTAATTAATAAATTTATAAGTACCTGGTGATCTCTTAAACCATATGCTAAATATATTTCCTTTTGTGTAACATTGGAATCTCTATTACGATGAGCTTGTATAACTAATGAAGACACAGTTTCCCATGTTAATCTATGACCATCATGTTGACATCGTTCAATCCATACTATCATCCAATCAGGTGATTGTTTGCAATAAACAAATGTATTGCATCCCACTCTTTAGCAACTGTACAAAAGTAAATAGATGACTTACAACATATTTATTTTGAAGATTAAGAATTAATTAACTACAATAACATCTCATAATTTATTACCTTTCAGTTTCCTAAATCTACCGTTGCCCACCAAGTACTCCCTTTCAAATTTTTTAATGGAGTCCATATCCCAAATGCAATATATATGGGTCTTTGCTGCAAGATTAGGAAGATATTGAGTAACATACACCATCATCTGGTATACCATATATCCCTCAACCATAGAACCCTCAGGACGTGCTCTTTATCGTACCAAACCTTTCAAAAATTTCAAGTGTCTCTCAACCATCCACATTGACCTAGCATGTACAGGTCCACACAATTCAATCTCCTCAACTTGGTGTATGAGGTAGTGTTCTTGTGCATTGAAAAAAGATGAAGGTAAACACTTTTGCATTTCACACATTCGTCGACAAATTATTTTCTTCTAATATTTTATATCTTCTTTATGAATTTCTTTAGATGACAACCACCTACAAGGGATTCAAGACACATAAATATATAAATATGAGACTTTACAATATATTACTTGTTTGATATGTTGAACAAATATCATTGCTTACCTCATGTATTTTACAAGATCATATATCACTTGTTTGATATTATTGTCAAACTAGTGTTAATATGATTTAGAAAAATAGAAAGGGGGGGGTGAATCAGTTGTTCTCAGGTCCAGATGTATAAATAAACTCTCAAAACTCTTCAAAAACTCAGATCTAACAACCAATAGCTACTTGGTCATTACATAATGCATATCAGAAACATATAGCAGTGCAATCCACTATCCAATAGTATTTAACTTGCAAAACACATAAATGTTCAAACCAAAACATTCACATAAGTATTAACACCAGGATTTATAGTGGAAACCCAATTTGGGAAAAACCACTTTGTAACATGCTACTGATATTTTCACTCTTCTGAAGTGAGCTTTGTGAAAAGCCAACCCTGTCAAAGGTTTACAAAAACATTGCTAGGTGTGACCCAGTTAAAGGATTTCAACCACCCTGTTAGGAGTGCGCCTTGTTAAAGGACTTAAGTACATTCTATTAGAATGAAACCTTCTTCAAAAGATTTATAAAATGACTGTTAGGTCAACCTTGATTAAAGGATTTAAACTGATACAATTGTTAGAAAGTAACAACAGTGTTTGATCTGAAAACATACAACTCACTTTGCAAATAACAGATCCAATTCTTACATATATATGCTGGCTTACTGACTGTGATCCATTTCCATCTCCATCACTAATCTGCTAGAAAATCCCCTCAACCATCAACCAATCACAACTCCTTCTCCTTCAACCTTTTCTGCTTGTTCAGTCAATAACAACAACTCCAACATCCTTCAACAATCAAATTGATATAGTACTTTCTTAGATAGCAACAGTCTCACTAGTTAAGGTTTGACATCAATGACAATACAACAATTGCTTCAATTGCAGTTTCCAACAATCTCCCTCTTTGGCATTGATGGCAACACCATATGAATAACACATGATTCACCAATCAATCCAAAACTTGTCTGTACTTCAAAAATATTTATAATATCCTTAGCTTCATTTTGATTCAAAATCAATTAGCCTCACTTGCATGACCATCCACACAATAACTTCCACTTAATCTCTTCTTTCCTATGAATCTCTCCCTCTTACTTGATCTTCCATGAAATCTCACCACGCATTTTCATCTTATTCATCTCCCTCTTTGACAATAATGCCAAAGCAGAAACTAAAACGTACATATTTCAAATGTAGATGTCATCTTGTCAGTTCAGTAACAATATTTATCCCTTTGTCATCTTTGCTTATGACTGATTATTAGCTTTGCTATGCTTTTCACAACTCTAGGATGCTCCTATAGTGTGACCTTTCTTTGCATCAATTTTTTAGATAATCTTTGTAGCACATTTGATGCAGTACTCCTATCTTGACTAGGCAGCCTCAGTGAGGGGAAGAACCCCTAATTTGCCTCTCAGATATTCATGAGCTTCTTTAGGTAAGACTTTAGTGAATATGTCTGCTAGTTGTTCCTTTGTATTCACATATTCCATTCTGACCTTTTTATCTTGTACCAATTCCCTCAAGTAATGATACTTGATGACAATGTGTTCGGTCTTTGTGTGCATCAATGGGTTTTTATATATGTTGATAGCACTTGTGTTGTCACAGTAGATGACAACTGGTTCAGTGATTTCTTCTTTCATGCCTATCAACAATTTCTTTATCCATACCAAGTTTGAATAGTTCACTGCTACAACAACATACTCAGCTTCAGCCGTAGATTGGGAAATGCAATTTTGTTTCTTGCTTGTCTAGGAAACTAATCTCTATCCAAGAAAGAAAGCTCCACCACTAGTATTCTTTCTATCATCCACATTTCCTGCCCAATCTGCATCATTATAGAATCTCAGTTCAAATCTTTCATGCTTCTTGTAGTATAGTCCATAATCTGTAGCCCCTTTCAAATATCTCATTATCCTTTGTACAACCATCATGTGAGTTTCCTTAGGATTGGTAGAGAATCTTGCCACAATCCCAACTGCTAGAGAAATATCTGGTCTTCTGTGAACAACATACTGCAGTTTTCCAATCATGGACCTATACAAAGTCTGGTTTACTTCAGCAAAATCATCATTTTTAGAAAATTTTTGTCTAGTAGCCATTGGAGTATTTACTTGCCTTGAATCCTCCATACCAAAGGTTTTTAGTATCTCATTAACATATTTAGACTGGGTGATGAAAATACCTTTCTCCATCTGATATACTTGTAAACCAACAAAGAATTTTATCTCACCAAACATTGACATTTCAAATTCAGTTTGCATTTCATTTGAAAATTTCTTACACATGGCATCTTGTCCACCAAATATGATATCATCTACAAAAATCTTAGCCAACAAGATTCCTTTACCTTCTTCATCTTTCATGTACAGAATGTTGGTGTCATTTGTCCTTGAGAATCCAATCTATATCAAGTAGTTGTGTAGCCTCTCATACCATGCTCTGGGGGCTCACTTTAGTCCATACAGTGTCTTATTCAGTTTGCAAACCATGTGTCTCTTGTTTGGATCAAAAAATCCTCCAGGTTGTTCAATGTACACTTCTTCTAATATACCATTTAAAAATGCAGACTTGACATCCATTTGGTATACCTTGAAATCTTTGTAGGTAGCATATGCAAGTAGAGTTCTCACTCCTTCCAATCTTGCTACAGGGGAAAATGTCTCCCCATATTCTATTTCTTCTTCTTGTGTGTAGCCTTTGCATACCAGCCTTTCTTTGTTCCTTGTGATTTGTCCATGTTCATTCAGCTTGTTTTTGAATACCCATTTTGTTCCAATGACATTTTTGTTTTTTGGTCTCAGCACCATAGTCTAGGTATCATTCTTCTCTATTTGGTCTATCTTCTCATTCATGGCTTGGATCCAGTCTTCATTTTCTATTGCCTCCCTTGTTGTCTTAGGCTCAAATTCACACAATAAACATGTAGGGTCTCTTAACTTGCTTCTGGTTAAAATTCCAATTTATTTGTCTCCAATGATTTTTTTAGGCTTGTGATGTCTCCTTACATATTGTGCCAAAATAGGTTCTTCTCTCTTTTCTCCTTTCTCTCTAGGTTCACCAATAAGATTGTCAGATTCAGCTTCTAAATGCTTGGCAATCTCTTCCTGATACTTGACAACATCCTCCTGTCACTCGACATTTTCTTCTTGTTGCTTGTCATTGTTTCCTTGATGCTCAACATTGCTTACCTGAGACTTTGCATTAGGTGCAAGTTTGTCACTTGCCTCTCCTTCTTCTATATAGACAAAAGATCTATAATCTTCTGGTTCTCTCTTGCTTTCCTATTTATTTTTCTCATCATTTTCATCAACCTTCACATTTACACTTTCCACAATTTTTTTAGTGTTAGAGTTCAAACACTTGTAAGCTTTACTCTTTGTGGAATAACCTAGGAATATGCCGTCATCACTTTTAGCATCAAAATTTCCATTCCTATTGTCTTTTATTATATAGCATTTTCTCTCAAAAATTCTAAAGTACTTTACATTAGGTGCATACCCGTGCCATAACTCATAAGGTGTAACATTTGTACCTTTTTTGATCTATACTCTATTTAGGGTATAAATAGTTGTACTTATAGCTTCTCTCCAGTACTTTTGTGCAACATTCTTCTTGATCATTAGTGTTCTTGCACAATCCATGATAGATCTGTTCCTTCTCTCTGCTATATCATTTTGTGGAGGTGTTCTAGGTGAAAACATCTGTCTCTTGATTCCTTTATCATTGTAGAACAAATTGAACTCATTTGATATGAATTCTCCACCTCGGTCAAATCTCAGACACTTTAGGTTCCTACCTATCTCCTTTTCAACCTTAGCTAAATACCACTTAAAAAATTGAAATGCATCAGATTTTTCTTTTAAAAACATTACAGTCATCATTCTGGTGTAATCATCAACAAACAGAATAAAATATCTAGCACCACAATAGCTTTGTACACCCATAGGTCCACAAATGTTAGTATGAACCAAATCTAAAGCATTTTTAGAAGTAAAAGTCTTGCTCTTGAAACTAGACTTTGTCATCTTACCCAAGTGACATTGTTTTCACATTACATTATCAGGTTTCTTCAATCTCGACAGTCCTCTCACTTTCTTATTTTTACTAATATCTACCAGATTATCAAAGTTAACATGACATAGCCGCTTATGCCATAACCATATATCATCAAGTTGTACAATCAAACATGTCTCTTCAGATAGGTCTAGATAGAACAAATTACCTCTTGTTTGTTCTCCACTTCCAATTAGCTCACTAGTGGCATCAAATATTTTCACCTTCCTGTGATGAAATTCCACTCGGTAGCTAGTGCTATTAAGCTGTGCAACACTTAGCAAATTATAGTTAAGACCTTCAACCCAATAAGCATTTTCACAAGTGATCTTATTAGTTAGCTTAATCAGTCCTTTACCCTTAACGGGACATGGTGCATCATTACCAAATTTAACACTTCTACCTTTGTAATGATCTAGGGTATCAAACTTACTTTTATCACCAGTCATGTAGTGTGAGAAACCACTATCAATAATCTACTTATCATTTTTGTTCACATAGGATATAAGTACAATTTTCTCATCTTCATTAGACTCATCTTTCATAGAAACATAGACTACTTCAATTTCAAAATCATCACTATTAGTGTCTATTTCTTCTTCAGCAATATAGCATGATTTCTTACCTTTATCTTTGTAATCCTTGTACCTTCAATAACCTTTGTCTTCTCTCTTATCTTTGTGCTTGCTATCTCTTTCCTCATCCTTGTCATCCCTGTCAAGACATCTTGTAGCTATATGACCAACTTTGATACATGAGAAACATATGATAGGAAGTTTACCTTTATGCTTGCCTTTTCCCCTTTTCAATCTTCTGGCCATAAGAGCTTCAAGATCCTCTAGTTCTTCATCAAAAGTGTCACTATCACTTTCACTCTCATTGATGCATCTTTATTTTTCTTTCTTAGACTTATTCAGAACCATTTGTGACTTGAATGTAGATTCAACATTAGCAACAGTGAAGTTATCATAATTAGAAAGCTCAAAAGTAGTAAGCTTACCAACAAGACTTTCCAGAGTAAGAGCATTGCCAGGGTTACATATAGATTCTTGAATTGCTGAAATTTTGATGGCATAAATAGGACACAAATTTCTCAATACTTTTCCAATAACAATCTCATCATCAATAGTTCCATTAGATCCTCTAATAGAATTTACAACTTCTTTTATCCTGCCACAATATTGAGAATATTCTCACCTTCTTACATTTTCATTTCATCAAATTTACCTCTTAGGCTTTCAGATTTTGCCCTTAGTACATTTATGTCACCACCATAGATGTTTGCAAGAGTGTCCCACATTTGCTTTGCATTTGTGCAATCTTTGATGTCTTCAAATTCAAGATAGCTTAAGGCAGATGCAATCTCCAATATTTCTTGATTGTGCTCTTGTTTAGCTCTCATCTCCTCGACAGTCAGATGTGCAACAGGTGTAACATAGTCATGTTTAATAGAATACTTTGTTGAGTCACCAATACCAGCTAGATGCAGTTTCATCAGACTCTGCCATGCATGGAAGTTCTCCTTATTTAGCTTCGGTACCTCCTTCTTATACACCCTGATCATTTACTTCAAGTACCTTTAAACTTGTTCTCTGTAAGCACCAACAACTTTGATACCAATTGTTAATATGATTTAGAACAACAGAGAGGAGGAGTGAATCAGTTGTTCTCAGGTCAAGATGTATAAATAAACTTTCAAAACTCTTCAACAACTCAGATCTAACAACCAACAACTACTCGGTCATTACAGAATACATATCAGAAACATATAACAGTGCAGTCCACTATCTAATAGTATTTAACTTGCAAAACACAAAAATGTTCAAACCAAAACATTCAAACCAAAACATTCAAACAAGTATTAACACCAGGATTTATAGTGGAAACCCAATTTGGGAAAAACCACTTTGTAACATGCTAATGATATTTTCACTCTTTTGAAGTGAGCTTTGTGAAAAGCCAACCCTGTCAAAGGTTTACAAACACACTGCTAGGTGTGACCCGTTTAAAGTATTTCAACCACCCTGTTAGGAGTGTGCCTTGTTAAAGGACTTAAGTACATTCCATTAGAATACAACCTTGTTTAAAGGATTTATACAATGACTGCTAGGTCAACCTTGATTAAAGAATTTAAACTGATACAATGGTTAGAAAGTAACAAAAGTGTTCAATCTAAAAACATACAACTCACTTTGCAAATAATAGATCCAATTATTACACATATATGCTGGCTTACTGACTGTGATCCATTTCCATCTCCATCACTTATCTGCTTGGAAATCCCTTCAAGCAATCACAACTCCTTCTCCTTTAGCCTTTTCTACTTGTTCAGTCAATAACAACAACTCCAACATCCTTCTTCAACAATCAAATTGATATAGTACTTTCTTAGATAGCAACAGTCTCACCACTTAAGGTTTGACATCAATGACAATACAACAATTGCTTCAATTGCAATTTCCAATAGATAGGGGTAGCAAATACTGCAACAATTGTCAACTGATCATTTCATACAATGAAAATTGAATGTAGCTACACAAATATATTATAAATACAAAAGACCATGACTTACCTTGATGAAGGTATGCCAATCATGCATTTTCATCCCTAACCCAAAATCATTTTTCTTTAATATGAGATTTTCTTATATCCGCAGCAAATCCAGTAGGAAATCAAATTTTTCGGATGAATTCTTTTATGGCATTACTTTGTTGCTCTGTTAATAACCAAGGAAGAGCACTTGCATTAATCTGGTCTCCATTTCTATTTGATTCAATGATATTTTTCATTGCATGATTGAAATCATGAATGTCACTACAAATTTTGCCAAATTTTTCTTTGTCATGCCTTTCATCCAATATTTTATACAGTGTCTCTATTACATTATTTCCAATATGAATAGTATCAAACAAATGCACAATTTGTAGCCACTCATAGTAGGGCAGCCTACTAAATTCTCTGGGATAACATTTTAGTCCCTTTGGAAGTTGGTTGGTGATGCCTTCACGACCTTCAAGATCATCAACTACATAATTAGCCAACAAAACACAATCAAAATATATAATTTTCAAACATCAACCATTAGGTGGAATGATATTACCTTGAATTCTATTATATTCCAATTGCCATAGGTGAGGTGTCATTCTTTGGGGATTTGATGTAGTCTCTTCTTTCCCATTGAAAAGATGTCTTTCCGCACTTCGATACTTATGATTTCTAGGGAGGAAGTGCCTATACTCATCAAACACCTGCTTTCTTAAACTTTTGGAATGATGAGATTTCATCTTTGGACCACACATTGGACATGAAAATTTTCTCTTTTTTTTAAGACCTATAAGATAATGATACAATTGGATTAAATATGTAGGTTTTTAGAATTTGAATTATCATGTACAACTAGAATTGACCATAACATACCACAAAAATGTGTCAACCCTGGAGCATCATGAATTGTACACACAAGCATTGCATGGAATTGAAATTATCTTTATCCAATTGGTCTAGAGATGTCATACATAGTGAAACCATTCCATAACACCAACTTTTCGTCGATAAGAGGCACAATATATACATTCATATCTTTTACTTGGTACTTACCTAGTTGAATTAACAACACCATTAGATAATTATTGTGGCCATTTCACTCAAGACTTATAATTACATGCAGATAACTATAAAATAATAAGATACCTGGAACAATCATTGCCAACATAATGTGCTCCCTCTTTATTGACATCCATGGAGGAAGGTTATTTTTTATAACAAAAATATGCCACACCGAGTAAACAAATCTCATCTCTCCATGCGGATTGACACCATCTGCTGCCAGAGAAAGCCTGAGATTTTGAGGTTCTTCTTTAAAGTGTGGCCACTTTTCTTCTATTGCCATAAATGATGAACCATTCATAGGCATTCAAATAATTTCATCTTGACTCCTTCCGTGTGCATGGTAATCCATAAATTGTGCCAAGCTATTGCACCTGAATAATCATTTCATACGTAGAATAATGAGGATGTAATGAAGAACCTTGCGAGACACCTTTTTTGTTATTTGATCATCTCAATATCTACTCGTATGGCATTCAAGGGATTCTATTGCATTTTCATGTTCTTTATGATAAATAATATGATCTTTGGGAAAAACATCTATTGCTTGATACTCCATTCCAATATGTTTTATAGTGGCACATAATTCTTGGTACGAGCAAGGGAGAATATTTGATGGTGGTAACAGAAACTTACCTATCAATCTACAACAAATAATATAAGTTGTTACTATAAACAATATTAATGGTACATGTTTCACCTTTTATAGACTATAATGACATATATGACAAACCTTAGCATATGTGACATTGCTATGTTGGATAAACCATTCATAACCTTCAAATTCACCCACAACAATACAACAAAGAGAAGAGTAGATTGGGAGCCTTTGTAAAGGGCCGTGTTCACCTTCTCAAGTAGAGGTATATCATGGATGACGTCAATGCCATCCTCATAATAATAGTCATCATCAACAGCACCAGCACCAACATCACCAGTACCAGTAGCACCAGTACCAAATGTGTCAACGATCAATGCATTCATACCATCATCTTCAAATGTGTTTTTTGGTGCATGATCATCATCTTCCATGGGATCATGTTCCTCTATATTCACACTGGGGAGATCGACCTATATAAAAATGATGATAATCAAACCCCCCTTCAATGTGATAATCAAACCTCCTTCCATGGTTCATATGTATATTAATTGTGAAAACAATATAACAAACAACTTACCACTGGATGATAATCAAACCCCCCTTCAATGTGACCATTCTCCCTACAATGTCTCTTTTCTATTTTGATTTTGATTCTTCTCGTCTTTAAGCCGTTACAACTCTTGCATGGACAATAACATTTGTCATCGCCTTCACTTTGAAAGTTAGACAACAATCTAGCAATTGTCTCCCTATTTTGATCGAATTCCCTTGTATTATCTGACATGATCCTTAATGTGTATATCTGCAAAATTTTTTTGGACATGTTGTACTTAATGTCATAGCTTCCTATGTGTTTCACCTTTCATGTTTACACTTACTTCGACCAAACTCTTAATTTTTTGACAAATTTTGCCAAACGCTTTGTAGGAAACCAAGTAAGGGGTGTTCTTGAGTTCAAATAACAAGTTATGATCTGTTGAAACTACTCTAAAAATATTTCTCCTACCTACAAAATTGTTCAAATTCTAAGGGCATGATTTCACATGCTTTCTAGAGCTAGAGGTGAATGCTAGCCATGGTTGTTGCATTGTTTTCTACTTTTAATGTTCACATTTATTTGAAAATCACAAGTCACACTTTTAAAAGAATTAGAAGCTTTTAAAATAGTTCAAACCATGTCATGACTTGAGAACTTGATCGGAGGGATCAAGAACATATGCTTTAACTTATAAAATATTTTAGATAAGAGAATGACATAACTTTTTTTGAAAATCACAAATTGTCTGCATTAAAAGCAACTATATTGCAAGCTTCTATGAATAAGAAAATAAAATTTAAAATTCATTACTTGAAACTACAACATTAGAGAAAAGTTGAATTTTATTTATGCCTTGATGAATATCTTCCTTGTACTACACAAAAAACTGTCTGATAACTATGTCTACTCCAACCTTAATTGTTTAAAAATTCATCATATCAGATAAAGTATGTTTAAGAATTGCTGAAAATTCTTAATCTATTTAAACAATTCATATAGATTAGAATTACAACATATTGACTGACAAACAAAGTAGGTTCAGTTTTAAGATAAAGTATGTTCAGATAAATAATAGAATTTACAATTAATAATCAATTGTCTAATTCAATAGTCTACTCTTAAAGAATATAAAGTAGGTTTAGTTACTTTAGATAAAGTATGTGTAATCTAGTTTAATACTTTAGTAACTATGTCTACTCCAACCTTAATTGTTTAAGAATTCATCATATCAGATAAAGTATGTTTAAGAATTGTTGGGACTGGTCCTTTGGCATGTATTAAACATAATAGAATTTAATTTGTAGACATAGTTAATGCACCATATTAGATAAAGTATGTTCTATCACTAGAAAGGTCCTTGTACCACACAAAAAAAGGAATTCAATAGATTAAATAAGTAGGACCAGTTGTCTAATTCAATAGTCTACTCTTAAAGAATATAAAGAGGGCACTGCACTTTTTCTTGCGAGCTACAAAGAGGGCATCCATTTCATAGAGGTTGTGAGTGTTTTATTCATTTTTTTAATTAGTAATTGATAGATTAAATGCATATAACACCTTTATCAGTTTAGCATGTTTAATGCATAGTAATTACAAATTGATTCTTATCTGCATTGTTATAAGATGCACTTCTTGGAATGAATTACAGAGAAGGACAATAACCTTATAACAATGCATCTGATAACCTTATTCATTCCAAGAAGTGCATCTTATAACAATGCAAATAAGAATCAATTTGTAATTACTATGCATTAAACATGAAAAACTGATAAAGGTGTTATTTGCATTTAGTCTGCCAATTACTAATAGATTAAGCATATTATTACTATGCTTAATGTTCCATTTAACTGAACCAATGGCATGTTTACAACAAAGGTCTAATAGAACTCCCAACAATTCTTAAACATACTTTATCTAAAATGATGAGTTCTTAAACAATTAAGGTTGGAGTAGACATAGTTATCATGCAATTTTTTGTGTGGTACAAGGAAGATTTGGCTAGGTGAAATCTTCCTTCATGCTAGCAGTCTACAAAATTAGACCTTTATTAAGAATTCATCATATCAGATAAAGTATGTTTAATAATTGTGGGGACTGGTCCTTTGACGTGTATTAAAGAGAATAGAATTTTCAACATATTATTATCATTCTATTTCTTCGTTGTAAACATGCCATTGGTTCAGTTTTGTAATTTTTTTTTTGTGTTAAATGCATTTAAAATAAAGGTTTAATTCTGTAGACTATTGGTTAGATAAATCTTCATTGTCTTCTGATTGTCTTCTTTATATACTAGCATGTATTAGGAGGGAAATGGGGTTTTTAATGTTAAATCACTTAACTAAACCCTCTAACCACCAAAAGAGGTTGAGGAAGTTGTGTTGAGGATTATTATATGTATTTGGGACTCCATTTGTACGACAATGAATCCTGGAGTGTACGACAGGAACCGAGGTTTTAATGAAATATCAATTTGATTTACAAGGTTTGTGTTCTTTACAAATTTGAAAGGCTCTAAACTTACTGGTTTTGTTTAAAAATATAGAATGGAATAGTAAGCAATATCCAATCATTCATTAAACTATTGAATGTATTAAGAACTACCTTAAAGCTTAATTCCATGCGTTAAGGATTAGTGGAAACCAGTGACTGTGAGTACAAACCTCTTAATACTTTGACACTTCATTCTATTCTTCATGTAAATTGGTTGGGTTAATGATTTGAAAGATGAAATAAGTTATTAGAAGGTTACATTTCATAGTTTGGAGGATTGGAGAGGCATTTAGCATGACTGTACCTTCCTGTACAATGGCTTGGACTGGCTTTTATTAGTTTTCCTTTTGTATTTTGAAGTCTAACTTGTAACCCACACCTTTCCATGGGATCAAAGGCCTAGGATCCATGGAAAGATGATTGATAACAATGTACCATAGTTCTAATGATCTTTACTTGCAAAGATTTAACAATTAATGTGATCACATGCTAATTTAAAGAAGGTTTTCTAATGAATTGGATGGCTAAGGTATAGCAGTGGGAGATTGGGTTGAAAAACATAGTGTTGTTAAGATTTGGATAGTATTATATTGGAATATAATTGGTGAATCAATCACCAATTAAGCCAAGAAGGGTGTGGAAGGCTGGGATTGGAGAAACCCTCAAATCAAGGGTTTGAAGCCACCAAATTGGGGCTTTTGATGTTGCAGGTGTTTTGGGTTTAATTCCTCTTAGGATTAGTGGTTTTGAGTCATTTAATGACACTATCAAAGGTTTGAGAACTTGGAGACATTTCTATGATATAGTTTCTTTGAAAAATCATCAAGTTTCTAGTGTAATTGCAGGGGTGCAGGCAGAGTGCTACTATTTGGTCCAAAAGACCAATACCTAAATTTGAGATATGTTATTGAAAGGATAAAAGGGTGTCTGAATGTGGATTTAGTTATTCTAGTGTTTTGGAAAGGTGGAGTGTTTTAAGACCAAAAAGGTCACTGTTGGGCTACAAGGTTGGCTCATTAGGCCTCTAGGCTAGTTTGAAGACATTTAGCCATTGGGAGTAAAGGGTAAGTCTAGAAACCTTGAAACCACTTTAATATATCCTTATATACCTCAAATACATCAAATCTATCATTAGTTTGCATTTATAGTAACCTTGGTTGGGTTGTGTTTCTTAAAGCCATTGGGCACTTGGGAGAAGTTGTGGGTTTGTAAGCCAAATAACTGTAACTTATCTTGTTTATCAATCCACCACCCTTTCTTCTACATTACATAGTTATCACACAATTTTTTGTGTGGTACAAGAAAGATTTGGCCAATTAAGAGTGAGGCCTTCTTTAGAATCTCATGAGTTTTGTACTACACATGCAACATATTGTGAGTTTGAAGAGAGTCTATGCCATGTGTGATAGAACCTACTTTATCTAATATGGTGAATTGTTAAACAAATTAAGGGTGGAGTAGTTATTACTTCACACTTGTATTTAGGTTCATTCAATATGGTAGATACATACATTCTCTTAACTTAGTGCATGTTCCAAATAGTAATGGTTTAATGATATGGCATAGAAAAATAAGGCCTAGAATGCATATTGGTAATTCTAGAATGCTTATAAGAATTTATATATTTCAATGTATTTGAAGAATGATGGTTAAAGGATTGCACTCTTAAGGTTCAGATTCTAAACAACATTGTTTTTTAGCATTGGTTAATGCATTTGGAGATAGGTAAATCCATCCCAGGTCATGTTCCTTTCAGGTTCCCATTGATGTGGATTTGACATTACAATTTAGATTAACTTATTCAACAATATTGGTTGGAAGGAAAACCCAAGTGTGGAATGCTCTCCTTTGATAAATGTTTGAATTATCTCAAGGTGAAATTGAAATTTTTGAATTGAAATGAATTAAATTTTGAGACAACTCTAAAAGAAGTTGAAAGAAGTCAAATCGAGTAAAATAGGAACTAACTGTATGAAATTCTTTCCACATGACAATATAGAGATTGTTTCTGTAAAAATCTTGAGAAAAGGGAAATGATATTTAATGCAGGCTATGAAAACATAAAACTCTTATAATTAGTGTCTATGAAATAAGTATCATTTGAAAGGAGTGTGAGAAAATACCTCATTAATTATAATTGCATTGACAACTAATTTGTTTTCTTTATAATAGAATCTTTCCCCCTTAATAACTAAAAACTAAAAGCCATATAAATACAACAATGCAAACAATTGAAAGACACAAAAATCACCAATATTACCACTGATGGAATATGGATGAAGTGACTGAGAGGGGGGGGGGGTTGAATCAGTCAACCATAAAACACTTCACAATTAATTCTTTCCAGATCCCTTAAGATATCTTAACAATGTTATCTATTTTAGCACTCGGTAAATAGATTGCAGTAACTTTGAAGATGCAGAAAGTATTAGAAAAATTATCTTTTAGATATTCATCAGCACATGTATATGATTGAGAAAGCAATTAAGAACACAAGAGACACAAGATTTAACGTGGAAACCCAATATGGGAAAAACCACCAATGTATCTAGATACTGATTTTCACTTTTCTGAAGTGATGCCCGGTTAGAAGCCAACCCGGTAAAAGGTTACAAAACACATTGTTAGGTGTGACCTTGTTAGAGGATTTAAAACACCCTACTAGGAGTGGCCTGGTAAGAGGTCTTGAAAACAATTCAATGGAATTGTCACCTTGTTAGAGGATTTACAATATGGTTGTTAAACCAACTCGGTTAAGAGATTTAGAATTCACTGTTACAATGATAAGAAGGTAACAATGAAAAATGACCTGTATAATAATGCAACTGTCTTGCTGATTACAGATCTCTGTTCTGCATAAGTCTGATCCTTTCTGATCGAATAAATCTCTGCTGCACCTCAAGGATATCTGAACATCCTTCACAAATTCGCATACACCTTTCCTGCTTTTCTTCTGTAAATCTTCTGCTGTCTCTTTTTTTATTTTTCACATTTGACCTTTTATTTATATGATTTTAGATTTGTCAAATCGACATTATTTAGTATAACAGTCGGCTGATTAAGCAAACTCTATTTGCAAAAATCCTTCAAGGGCCGACAGTGCTCGGTGACCATAACTTTCTATAATCTTTCGGAGACCGAGGGAACTCGGTAAACACCGACAATCCTTTACCTTCGATAACCGACTGAACTCGGTAAACACTAACTTTTCTTCGACAACCGACTGAACTCGGTAAACACTATCTTTTCTTCGATGACCGACTGAACTCGGTAAACACTATCTTTTCTTCGATGACTGACTGAACTCGGTAAACACTATCTTTTCTTCGATGACCGATTGAACTCGGTAAATACTAAAATTTCCTTTGGTAACCGAGTGAACTCGGTAGACACTGATTTTCTTTGATAACCGAGTGGACTCGGTAAGCACTAATATTCCTGTCTGGCAGACCGAATGAGCTCGGTAGGATCTGATTGCTGCGGACTATGACATTGTGTGACATCAAAGACAATACATAATTGAGTAGCAATTTCCTTCAGACAATTGTTTCCAACAATCTCCCTCTTTGGCATTGATGGCAACACAATATGTCATATCATAAGAAATTTGAAAGAGTTAGCTCGGTTTAGATTCAAATCTCCCTCTGTCAGCAAACTTCCTGTATCCTGAAAATTCTTCCTTCTGACTATTGAAAATTTCTTTGAAGTAATAGAAAAGACATAGTAAACACTCCCTCTTTGACAACACATGCCAAAGACAATTCACATATTACCGGTGAAAATTAATGTACCTCAAGTACTGATTCATATGCAATGATTCCTTGAATATGCTGCATCAACAGGTTGATTTTCAATCATGTTCTGGTTGATGCATCACTAAAACTGTATTTAGTGAGCCTCGGATAGGGGAATGACCCCTAACTTACCTCTTAGATACACAAATGCATCCTTAGGTAATGGTTTGGTAAAAATGTCTGCAATCTGTTCTTTTGTATGAATATATTCTAATCTGATTTCCTTGTCCTGCACCAATTCTCTGACAAAGTGATATTTAATAGCAATGTGCTTGGTTTTGGAATGCATCACTGGATTCTTGGAAATGTTTATTGCACTGGTATTGTCACAAAATATAACAACTGGTTCTTTGATTTCAACCTTCATACCTTCTAATAGCTGTTTAAACCAAACAATATTTGAACAGTTTACTGTAGCAGCAACATATTCTGCTTCAGCTGTGGATTGAGATGTGCAATTCTGCTTTTTACTAGTCCAGGATACCAGTCTTTTTCCAAGAAAAAATGCTCCACCACTTGTGCTTTTTCTGTCATCAATGTTTCCTGCCCAATCAGCATCAGTAAACACTTTCAAGTCTAGATTGCCTCCAAATTTATACCACAAACCATATTCTTCAGTTCCTCTTAAGTATCTTAAGATTCTTTTGATTGCCATCATGTGATTTTCCTTAGGTTTTGCTGAGAATCTAGCTACTATACCGACTGCTAAGGCAATATCAGGTCTTGTATGTACTACATACTGTAATTTTCCAATCATAGATCGGTATAGGGTCTGATCAACTTCTTTTGAATCATCATTTTTGGTAAGTTTCAGTCCAGTACACATGGGTGTACCAACTGGTTTTGAATCTTCCATACCAAACTTCTTAAGTATCTCCTTAATGTATTTGGATTGAGTAATGTATATACCATTCTTGCTTTGCTGAATTTGGAGACCAACAAAGAATTTTATTAAACCAAACATAGACATTTCAAATTCTCTGTTCATTTGCTCTGAAAATTCTTTGCACTGATCCTCATTCCCTGTAAATATAGTATCATCCACAAATATTTCTGCCAATACAATTTTGTCATCCGGTCCTTCTTTAATATACAGATTGTTGTTATCATTAGCTCTTTTGAAATTAATCTGAATCAAATAGTTATGGAGTCTTTCATACCATGCTCTAGGAGCTTGCTTTAAACCATACAATGCTTTGTGTAACCTGCAGACCATGTCCCTTTTATCTGGATCAACAAAACCTTCAGGTTGTTCAATGTAGACTTCTTCATCAAGAATTCCATTGAGAAATGCAGATTTTATATCCATCTGATATACCTTAAATCCTTTTTGTGCTGCATAAGCAAGTAAAGTTCTTACACCTTCTAATCTTGCAACAGGAGCGAAAGTTTCTCCATAATCTATACCTTCTTCTTGAGAATAACCTTTATATACCAGTCTAGCTTTATTTCTAGATACTTGACCATCTTCATTCAGCTTATTCCTGAATACCCATTTTGTTCCAATTACATTCTTATCTTTAGGTCTAGGTACAAGAGTCCAAGTTTTGTTCTTTTGTATTTGTTCTAATTCTTCATTCATTGCTTCAATCCAACTTTCATTTTCCAATGCATCTTTGATATTTCTAGGTTCAAAGTCAGTAAGCAGACATGTACCTTTTAGCTTGCTTCTTGTCATAGTACCATCTGATTTGTTTCCAATGATTTGATCTGGTGTATGATGTCTTCTGACATATTTGGCTAGTATAGGTTCCTTGCCTTTTGAATGATTCATGCTGTTGTCTTCTAGGATCTCTTCTTCAGGTTGCTCGGGCTCGGTAGATATTTGCTCGGTAACTTCAGGCTGAGACTCGGTCTGAATTTCTTCCTGTGACTCGGTTTGAACTTCTTCTTGTGATTCGGTTTATGACTCGGTAACTGTGCTCGGCTCGGTAGATATAGTTTCCTTACTGATAGTTGTGTCTACCAATGTTTTAGGTTCAATGTAAACGAATCTTCTGTAGTTCTCAGGTTCCCTTTTGCTTTCTTCCTCAGTCTTTTCTGCAAACTCATCAAATTTTACATGTATACTTTCTATGACTTTGTGAGTAGATAAGTTCAGACATTTGTATAACTTGCTTTTGCTAGAATATCCTAGGAATATTCCTTCATCACTTTTCACATCAAATTTATTTCTTCTGGATTCTTTTAAGATATAACACTTGCTACCAAATATTTTCATGTAACTTACATTGGGTTTATAGCCATACCATAATTCATAAGGAGTTTTGAATGTGTCTTTCTTCAGTTGTACCCGGTTCAAGGTATGAACTGCAGTGCTGATAGCTTCCTTCCAGTACTTTATAGCGATGTTCTTTTCTATCATTAGAGTCCTTGCACAATCCATAATAGATCTGTTTCTTCTTTCTGCTATTCCATTCTGCTCAGGAGTTCTAGGAGCTGATACCTGTCTTTTGATTCCTCTTTCAATGCAAAAGTTATTAAAATCATGGGAGATGAATTCACCACCTCTGTCTGATCTTAAGCATTTCAATCTTTTCCCTGTTTCCTTTTCTACTCTTGCTAAGTACCATTTGAACTTTTCAAATGCTTCTGATTTTTCTCTTAAATACATAACAGTCATCATTCTAGAATAATCATCAACGAAAAGAATAAAGAATTTATCTCCAGTATAGCTTTGTATTCCAATAGGTCCACATAAATCAGTATGCACAATTTCCAAAATTTCTTTAGACTGATAGTTCTTACTCTTGAAACTAGTTTTACTCATTTTGCCAATCTGACAATTCTTACATAGACCAGTGTCAGGTTTCTTCAAAGTAGGAATGCCTCTAACCTTCTTGAATTTGCTTATTTTTATCATGTTATCAAAATTCACATGACATAACCTTTTGTGCCATAGCCAACTTTCTTCTATTTGAGCAATAAAGCATGAATATTCACTGAGATCAAGATAAAATAAGTTACCTTTTGTTTGTTTGCCTGATCCAATGAGTTTTCCTTTTCCATCCAGCAGTCTTGCTTGACCATTCATGAATTCAACCTTGAAACCAGTGTTGATTAGCTGTGCTACACTTAGAAGATTATGTTTTAGTCCTTCAACCCAATAAGCATTATCACATATGAGTTCTTTGGTTAATGAGATTCTTCCTTTTCCTTTTATACAACAAGGTTCATTGTTTCCAAATCTTACATTACCACTATCACAGTCTTCTAGATATTCAAATTTTGTCTTGTCACCAGTCATGTGGTGTGAACATCCGCTGTCTATTATCCATATATCATCTTTGCTTATATGAGAAATAAGTGCCATCTTATCTTCATCATCATCAGATTCATCTTTTATAGCAATAAAGACAATTTCTTCTTCACTATCATCAGAATCTTTAGCCATAAAACATGATTTCTTACCTTTATCCTTGTATGATTTGAAATTCTTTTTGCCATAGTACTTGTGACTTCTCTTCTCTTCTTTGACTTGCTTGTTTGGGCACCTAGCTACAATATGTCCAATTTCTTCACATGAAAAACAGATTAAAGGAGTTTTACCTTTATACTTACCTTTCCCTCTAGAGTACTTCTTTGCAAGTAATGCTTCTACAATTTCAAGATCACTATCAGAACTTTCTTCTGATACTTCTTCACTTTCTGACTGAACTTCTTTAATTTTCTTGTTCTTCTTTAGTGAAACCTTGGCCTCAAATGCTGATTCAATATTTTTGGAACTAGGAACATAGTTGTCATAGTTGTCTAATTCAAAGGCTGTCAATCTTCCAACTAAAGCATCCAACGTTATATTGTGGTTTGTTTCACATCTTCTTTCTTGAATAGCTGATACTCTTATTGCATAGATAGGGAGTAATGTTCTGAGTACCTTACTTATAATAGTCTCATCTGAGATTGTTCCTCCAGAAGCTCTAATTGCACTTACACTTGCTTTGATTCTTTCAACATATTTTGCAATGTTTTCATCTTTCTTCATATTCATCTTGTCAAACTGTCCTCTTAGGCTTTCTGCTTTGGCTCTTTTCACATTTGCATCACCACCATATATTTTCTTCAGTGCCATCCACATTTCATATGCAGTAGTGCAGTCTTTAATATCATCAAATTCTTCATAGCTGAGAGCAGATGCAATGTCTATCATCATGGTGTTGTGAGTCTTTTTATCTGCAATGTCTTCAACAGTTAGTGCGCCATTAGGAATTGTGTATTCTTCATCAATGTATTTGCATCCTGAATCACCAATGGAAGCCAGATGAAGTCGCATGAGACCTTGCCATGCTGAAAAGTTATCTCTGTTGAGCTTTGGAATTTCCCTCTTGTAAGACATCCTGATCTTTAGCTTAGGTCCTTGAAACCCTTCCTGCAAGCACCAAAAGGCTCTGATACCAATTGATGGAATATGGATGAAGTGACTGAGAGGGGGGGGGGGGTGAATCAGTCAACCATAAAACACTTCACAATTAATTCTTTCCAGATCCCTTAAGATATCTTAACAATGTTATCTGTTTTAGCACTTGGTAAATAGATTGCAGTAACTTTGAAGATGCAGAAAGTATTAGAAAAATTATCTTTTAGATATTCATCAGCACATGTATATGATTGAGAAAGCAATTAAGAACACAAGAGACACAAGATTTAACGTGGAAACCCAATATGGGAAAAACCACCAATGTATCTAGATACTGATTTTCACTTTTCTGAAGTGATGCCCAGTTAGAAGCCAACCCGGTAAAAGGTTACAAAACACACTGTTAGGTGTGACCTTGTTAGAGGATTTAAAACACCCTGCTAGGAGTGGCCTGGTAAGAGGTCTTGAAAATAATTCAATGGAATTGTCACCTTGTTAGAGGATTTACAATATGGTTGTTAAACCAACTCGGTTAAGAGATTTAGAATTCACTGTTACAATGATAAGAAGGTAACAATGAAAAATGACCTGTATAATAATGCAACTGTCTTGCTGATTACAGATCTCTGTTCTGCATAAGTCTGATCCTTTCTGATCGAATAAATCTCTGCTGCACCTCAAGGATATCTGAACATCCTTCACAAATTCGCATACACCTTTCCTGCTTTTCTTCTGTAAATCTTCTGCTGTCTCTTTTTTTATTTTTCACATTTGACCTTTTATTTATATGATTTTAGATTTGTCAAATCGACATTATTTAGTATAACAGTCGGCTGAATTAAGCAAACTCTATTTGCAAAAATCCTTCAAGGGCCGACAGTGCTCGGTGACCATAACTTTCTATAATCTTTCGGAGACCGAGGGAACTCGGTAAACACCGACAATCCTTTACCTTCGATAACCGACTGAACTCGGTAAACACTAACTTTTCTTCGACAACCGACTGAACTCGGTAAACACTATCTTTTCTTCGATGACCGACTGAACTCGGTAAACACTATCTTTTCTTCGATGATCGACTGAACTCGGTAAACACTATCTTTTCTTCGATGACCGACTGAACTCGGTAAATACTAAAATTTCCTTTGGTAACCGAGTGAACTCGGTAGACACTTATTTTCTTTGATAACCGAGTGGACTCGGTAAGCACTAATATTCCTATCTGGCAGACTGACTGAGCTCGGTAGGATCTGATTGCTGCGGACTATGACATTGTGTGACATCAAAGACAATACATAATTGAGTAGAAATTTCCTTCAGACAATTGTTTCCAACAACCACACCTCTAAACATGATGCTAAGATACTTGTTTTTTGTTGGTATATATTAATTTCTACCACCACTGTCTACATTAAATGCATCAACTAGAAACTTATTCAATTACCCCACCACTATTCTAGGTGGTTCAAATCAACCACCATTGCCTCACATTTGTTTATTGTTTTTAAGTTTGTAAATTTCCCAAGCCCTCTATAAAGAGGCCGATGTAACTATGTTTTGGGTAAGTAATGAAATTGGTTTCCTAATTGTTGTGTCTATTATTAAATGTGTATGTAATTTGTGTTTATTTATATGTATTGATCTGTGTCCATCCACCCCTATTACACTGGTATCAAAGCCAAAGGGAGTTAATCATTTGATTTTTATTGTAGAAATATTTGTGATGATTATGGTAGATGTGGCATTTGCAGTTAAGGGTTGAGGCATCATATCCCAACTCTCCTTTCTTAACAAGCATTGGTTTTGTGATGGCAATTCCCTCTTATAGCTAGTATGTGATGTGTGGTTTCTTCATCATTGTACAGCCTATCAAATATTGTATATGGATCAACGCTCCAATCTATAGAACTAGTATTCAAGAGAGTTCAAAATATATGTTAAGAGATCCAAGTTTCCAGATCAAATTGATGAATATGATATCATAAAATAATACAGAGGATTCTGTCAGTTTGGATGAATCACAAAATGTAAAAACTTCAACTAGAATTCAAAGGAGAGCCATGTGTAGAAACTGTTGTAGGAGATAGTTGATTTTGTGTGAATCCCCAACTAAAGAATTTACTAGATCATAGGTTTCTAGAAGTAAACAAAATATAGAAAGACCACAAGTTTTCAAGGATATGTGGATATCACTGGAAGTGAAATGTAATCTATAAGTTTTTTATTTTATATGTGAAGTTTATATAGTTATCAATACTTTGTTGGATTAATGGATAATTGCATGGAGGTTGTAGTTTGCTAGCTGTGTCAAGTATGTTTTTTGCAAAGAAGAAAGAAAATTTATGTTAGAGAAGAGGCAGATCACAGTCCTGTCCAAGTGAAGCTATAAATATTGGAGTCCCCACCCAAGTTTGAAGATGGAGAAAAGGAAGCCGTGAAGAAAAGTAATAGTCGCTTAAATATTTATAGTTGAGTTAGCAAGGAGGAGCCACCATAGGAAAATGAAAACACCCATAAACATTCTTCTAATATTACAGTGTGTCCAAAAAAGTTGATATATTGATTGGATCAAATCTAGGTTAAAATAAATTAAAGGTTTAAAGCTTTCTGAGTCATAGAGTTCATTGGTTGTATAAGTGAAGTTGAAGCTCCCAATCAAGTTGAGATCATGATAAAATAGAAGGGAACCATTATAGGTGGAGTCTTCAAGCATAAAAATATTGCAGTTTAACAAGGAGTCTGAAAGGATATAACCATAGTTGTTAAAGAATCCCATTTATAACCCTCTTCGTTATACTATTTCCTCTTTCATTTCCTTACTGGCCTAAATAAATACATGATGCCCTAGTCTATAACTCACATGCTGTACATGGAGAAGAAAAATAGTGACCAAATTTACTCATGACAACACCCTCAATTCTTCCCAAAACTTCAATCTTAACTCTATTCAAGTTCATTTATTACTTAATTTGTTCAATTACCTAATAAGTGGCTTAATAATTCACTTACTCTGCCTTGACTATAGATTTTGGTAGTTCAGGTCATGGGTTCAACTCTTGAATTATCCAATTGGGATGAGGGTCCATTTCACATTGATCAAGAGCTTATAGGGATGCTCGTTTAAAAAATAGGAGAAACTAAATATTATAGGAGAAACTCTCAACCCTGGTCAGCAGGCTAGGGTTTCAGATGATATAATGCTGGATCATTCTTTTGAAGATTCATCGTAGATCTTCCACATGCTCTATATAAAACTGGGTCCCCTTCTTTTTGGCCCTTCTTGTTTAAAAAATAGAAGAAACTAAATATTAAATAATAAGAAATCCTCCATTATTAGAAATCATCTAAAAAAGGAAGCTAAAATGGGTATCTTTAAAGGTTGAAATTGATGGCGGGTGAGAGATGTCATTTAAATGGATGCCAAGCAGTGAGATAACTCTAAAGTAGTGAGATAACAAGTAATAAATGGATGGCATTTGAATACAATGCCATTTAAATCTACAACAAATACACATGAAAAAAGACATGACATAAAACCAATAAAATCCAATGCCATTTGAATGCCTACCTCAAAACTTGAATGCCCAGTTCGCGCACACAAAAGTCCACTTCCCTCTTCGCGCACGGTGTCGGCCTCTTCCCACATGCAAAAGACCAGTGCCCTAGTCTTCCTGCATGGTTCCTCTTTACACACGCCAAAGTCCAGTGCCCTCTTCATGCCATACAAAAGTTTTGTGCCCTCTTCGTGCCATACAAAAGTCCTGTGCCCTCTTCACGACTGCAGCTCTTCGAACACAAAAGTTACAAATGAAACTTTTTCTTTTTTTCTTTTTTGTTTATAATCAAGCGGGAGTCAAAATTACGACGTCATCGTCGGTATTACGACACTGTCAGGGGCACTTGAAAAAAAAACACAAAAAAAAAATACAAATAGTAGAGCCGTCACAAATTGGCGTCGAAATTTGACCCCAAATGTTGTAGTGTTATCATAGGGGGTTTGGCGATTTGGACTTTTATTAATTGAATGTCCTTCATTTCTACCATTATTACTATTGTGGTTGTTATGATTTTTGGTGGTATTGATTACGGTTTGAGTCAACATTTCTAGTAATTGTTTCATTTGTTGATGTGTGTCCCACTACTCTGCACGAATTGGTCCATTCTATTATTGAATTCTCTATTTTCCCTATGCTTGTCCCTTCTTGTCTGCCGTTTCTTGATGAGGACTCGTATGCTATCTTATCTTTTGTTGTTTGGGCAGATTTAGTTTTCTTTCTCACTCATAAACCTTCGCAAGCTGGTAGGATAGCTTGCTCTAATACCACTCATAAAGTCCCCTTATGTGATTTCTTAAGGTTTTGTCTAATTTCTTATTATCCAAATTGAAAGAGACTTCTTTTCATGTATAGCTTCCATAGGATCCTTGTATTTGATATAAATGTATGTATTGAATATGATTTACAAATGTATGTTTCAATTCTTTAACATATAATATCAATATTCTTAGTTGTATGAACTTGACAATGGAGAAATCGATCAAGGATAATTTGCAGAGATTCTATTGTCAAACAGTAATCCTGATATATTCTCTTATTTGTATTTGAAAAACCAAATTGATGATGGTAGAAATGATGTTGACGGAGATTGTCTTGAGAAAACCAATATCAGTTCTATAAACCTTGTATACAAAATGCTTCAGACAATGCGCAAGATAATCACTAATATAATAGGTACCAATTTAAAAATATATAAAGATCATATATATACTATATCGATCTGAATATCTAAGTATCAATCTATTCCTTTGATGTAAGAAGAATCCAATCTGATATGACAAAGAGGCTTTGATATATTTGTGCTTCTATATGAATCGAATGAATTACAGATATAACTTTCTATTATAGCGATCTGAAATAGATATGATTATTGCTGTCTCTGATCCTTGACTATCTTGTGTATGGAATGATCCAATTCTGATTCAAATGATAACTTGATGGCTGATTTGGATTTAATTATCGTTGTATTTGATATGTATTCTTTTCGCTTATGCAATGTTATTGAGAAGATGTCATCTTTGAATAGTTCTATATGCACATCGGATCTTGTCTCTTGCCAATGTTAGATTAATTCCAACCTACTTGACTCCTATAAGGTTCTTGGAGTGCTTAGGTTTGTAATGGAAATAAAAACTGATCTGAATTGATGCCTTCAGAGGAATGAAGGATATCTCTTTAACATGTCATGAAGAGACATGAATATGAGAGGTTGCAACTCTTAAAAAATTAAATTGCTCTGATGTTAATGAATCATACCTTTGCAAATCACACTATTTGGATGATAAACATTTAAGATTTTCCAATCACACTTCTTGATTAATTCTTTTTGCATTTCTTTAATGCATTGTTTGGTTTTCCATCTCAACTATTCACATTAATGGTAATTACGGCCATCTAAAACCATTTGTTATACTTCCTCTTCGGTAGTAAGTATGGAGATGATTGATATTTTTATCAATGTATGGATTGCTTCATTCAAGAGTATGTATCTCTGTCATTCAAAGTTTAATGTAACTAAGTATTATTTTCCATTGTTGCTCTATGATGACACTCTACTAAAAATCACGAATTCCTAAATAAATAAGACATTTTTGGAGCAATGATATCATTTCTAACTTGATTGGAAACATCTTTGATGTCTTTCTTTTTCATGCTTGTTGCTGATTACTTGCATGGTCCATAATATAGATCGTCTTTGTCTATTGTGTTATCATCCTTCATAAAGTTAATACAAGGGGCATTCCCTCAACCTTATTGTTTGCAACTACTTAATGACAACTGATAAGTATTCCTTCTTTGCGTCTCTTGCTATATTCAATTATTTCTTCTATTTCTATCTATCTTGAAGATGTCCTAGGTCTCCCACACCTAGACCAAAATGATGAACTAAAACTGATTTAGAACTTGATTGAAGGAACCGTGATTCAATATCACCAAGCATGATTAAATCAGTGTTTTGTTGTCATTGATGTAAACTAGTTTGACAACACTAATCTTGTAAATTACTATAACGATACATTTGAAGAAAGGTGAAAGAAATGAAGAACATAAATATCTACATGAGGAAGATGTATATGTTAGATGAGGATAAAGAATACATTGAGTAACTTGTTGATGAGTCTATGACTTCATGTTATTGACTTGATTATGTTTCATTCATCTATGATGAGGAAAAGAGCTCAAAGACACAAAGCAGGGTTGTCGGTTGATCAAACATTTTAGTATACACCAACGAAGTGTAGTGTATACCGAGCACAGTGTTAACTGAGCTTGTGTTCACCAATGCATTTCTTTGTTAACCGAGAAGAATAGAATGAACTAAATGATTAGTTTAGCCGATAAGATTGATGAGCTGGCAAGTGTATAAATTCAAGGTAACAGATAAAGTTTGTTACACAGATCGATGACTGACAAAATTTAGGAAAGATCTAAAGGATGAGAATCAAACGTGTTATTAACACAAGTGCCGAGGTATGTTTAAGAGGCAAAATCAAGGACAATGATTAAGTGGAAAAATTTGATGGAGCAGAAGAAAATGGTTTACATGTCTATATAAGAGATTGGAGATTTCACAATGAGTGTGATGCCGGAAGAAGAAGATACTACAGAGTTATCGTGTGAACAAGTTTTCATGCATTCTGATCATACTGGTTAAGGAGAACCCTACTACAGAGCATTATCGAGTGACATAGAGTGATTATCGATGGATAGTAAGTTGAACAATGTTTAAAACAAAATTGATTTATTGATCAGAAAGATTTTTATGAGCTGAACATTGATCTGTAATTTGCAATTGAAGTTTTATTAAGTCAGATCACCTACTGTTACATATTTAACCATTGCACATAGTCAAATCTCTTAACCAAGTGGACTAAGAAAGTTTTATTATGTATCATTCATAGAATGAGCATTGTTATCCTGTCAACCCTAGAGTGACTGCTGGTTGGATGATAACGGTTGGTCTTAAATCCTCTAACAAGGTCACACCTAACAGTGTGTTTGTAACCTTTAACAGGGTTGGGTCTTCACCAACCTCACTTCAGAAGAGTGAATATTTTGGGTTGCCAGTCCCAGGTGGGTTTTCCCTTCACAGGGTTTCCATGTTAAATCTCTTGTGTTATGTGTTGATTGTGATATTTATTTGTTATCATACTTTGCACATTGCATGTTAGATTTGATCGGTAACTACTATAAGTTTTAGACTGGTAATCGGTAAATGCATAGATAATGAAAGTATTTCATGTTTACTAAGTAGCAGAAGTTGAAGTAATTGTTTTGGATTATACATTTTGAATTGGGACAAGTGATTAATTGATTCACCCCCCCTCTCAGTTATTCTAACAATTGGTATCAGAGTGCTGATTTCTTTGAACAAAGTTTTAAGGACTTCAGTAAAAAGATCTCAAAATGTATAAGAGGGAAGTGCCAAAGCTAAACAAAGAGAACTTCGTAGTATGGTAGAGCCAGATGAAGTTGCACATATCTAGAATTGGGAATGCTGCACTAGAATTGATGGAGAATGGTTATATAGAACCGACACCAGGCCCCCTGACACTTGATCAACCGAAAGACAAGCATGAACACAATGTTACTATGATGGAACTTCTTGCTGCCTACACCGATGCTGAATTTGAAGATATCAAAAGTTGCACTACTGCAAAAGCCATGTGAGATAAACTTTCTCAAGTTTATAGTGGAGATGTGCATGTTAAAAGAGCCAGAGCAGAAAGCCTAAGAGGTCGATTTGATGATAGGAAGATGAAAGAAGGTGAGAATATTGTGCAATATACAAATAGATTGAAAGAGGTAGTACATGCTATTAGAGCATCTGATGGAGTAATTAGTGAAGAAACTATGGTAGGCAAAGTACTCAGAACCTTATTACCGGTTTACGCAATCAAAATATCTGCTATTCATGAGACAAGGTCTTCATCTACTAATGTACTTACACTTGACAATCTAATTGGTAAACTTACAACCTTTGAGTTAAATAATTTTGATAACAGTGTTGTAACGTCTGTGGAATCCTCTTTCATGTCTTCTCTGAAGATTAGTAAGTCTAGCAGGAGTAATAAAAATGATAGTGACAGTAATATCGATGATGAGCTTGATGAATTTGAAGCTCTTATGACCAAAAGATTACCCAAAGGAAAAGGAAGGTATAGAGGTAAGCTACCTTTGGCATGCTTTAATTGTAAAGAGGTTGGCCACATCACTGCTATATGTCCACATAAGAAAGATGATGATAGAACCAAAGACTGATTTGAAGGAAGCTATGGGAGAATATTCAACAGAGGCTACTGATACAAAAGAGATAACCGAGACAACAATGACAAAGAGAAAAAGGTATGTTTCATAGCTGAAGATAATGAATCTAAATATGATTATGATGATGATTTAGAAGTTGTATTTGTTGCTATGAAAGATGACTAGGAGGAAGAAGAAGAAAAGCATGAAGAAACAACACTGATCTCTAAAGTTAACAAAAATAATACATGGATCATAGACAGTGACTGTACACATCACATGACTGGTGATGAGGAGAAGTTTGATGTACTTGAAGAATACAATGGAGGTTCAGTTAAGATGGGTAATGACACACCCTGTATGGTAAGAGGTAAAGGAACCTTAATGATAAATGATATGATAAAATGTGATAATGCTTATTGGGTAGATGGATTGAACTATAAATTTTTAAGTGTGGCACAACTGAATAATTCAGGTCACCAAGTTGCTTTTGAGAGCAAAAAAGTGAAAATCTTTGATGATGGAGGAAGACTAGTTGGCACTGGAGCACAATCAAGAGGTAATCTATTTTATCTTGATATTGATGAGTCTTCTTGCTTGATGATGAAAAATGAAGATGCTTGGTTGTGGCATAAAAGGTTATGCCATGTGAACTTTGATAACATGATTAAGATTAGTAAAAGGAAAAGAGTTAGAGGGCTGCCTAACTTGTCAAAACTGGATCATGTTATGTGTCATGAATGCCAGAAAAGTAAGATGACTAAATCTAGTTTCAAAATTAAGGATTACTCAATAAAGAAGATACTTGAGTTGGTTCATACTGACCTATGTGGTCCTATGAGAACTCAGAGTTATTATGGTGATAGGTAATTTATTCTTTTTGTTGATGACTATACTAGATTGATGACTGTTATGTTCTTAAAAGAAAAATCTGAAGCATTTAAGATGTTTAAGTGGTATAAGGCTAAGGTAGAAAAAGAGGCTAGAAAGGAATTGAAATGCCTAAGATCTGATAGAGGAGGTGAATTTATCTCTGATGAATTTACTAACTTATGTAATGAACATGATCTTAAAAGATAGGTCTCTGTACTAAGGACACCTCAACAGAATGGGATTGCTGAAAGAAGGAACATGTCAATAGCTGACTGTGCTAGGACATTGATGTTGCAAAAGAATGTTGCTTAGACATACTGGAGGGAAGCTGTTAGTACAATAGTTTATGTGCTTAACCGAGTGCAATTGAAGGACACTAACAAGACACCCTATGAGTTGTTGTTTGGACACAAACCTACTGTAAGTTATTTCAAAATTTTTGGAAGCAAATATTTTATTCTAAAAGATGAGAGAAATGGAAAATTCGACTCAAAAGGTGATGAAGGAATATTTCTAGGATATTCTAGTAAAAGCAAAGCATATACATGTTTGAATAAAACTACTAATAAAATGATTGACAACACTAACGTCCGTGTTGATGAGTTTGATGAAAAGAACATAGAGGAAAGTACAAAGGAACTAGAAGACTACGGTAGATTCAATTACATTGAACAACCAGAGTATTTACTGAAGCCTCAGCCTATGATAACCGATTACTAGGAAAATAATACCGAATAGCAGGAAAGAGAAACTAATGAGCAGAATGGCCCTACTGAGCAAGAAAATGAATCTGCACGGGATGAACAGGAAAGGAGAGATAGGATACTAGCGAGTTTTGTCAAAAGACACTATCCTAAATCACAAATCATTGGAGACAAGCAAGCTAGCATGCCAACAAGGAGCAAAGCAAGAAAAGGTACATGTCTAGTTTGTGATTTTGAGCTGAAAAATGAAAATTTGCATTAGAGAATAATGAATGGGTTAATGCAATGAAAGATGGAATAGACCAGATAGAAAAGAAAAAAACCTAGACCTTAGTACCCTGACCTAAATATAAGAATGTTATCGGTACTAAGTGGACATTCAGGAACAAGCAGAATGAGAATGGAGAAGTGACAAGAAATAAAGCTAAATTGGTATGCAAAGGATATGCATAGGAGGAAGGCATAGACTATGGTGAAACCTTTGCACCTATTGCTAGATTGGAGGGAGTCAGAATGCTACTTGCATATGGTGCACACAAGAAAATCAAGGTATATCAAATGGATGTCAAGTCAGCATTTCTGAATGGAATACTTGAAGAAGAATTCTATAGAGAACAACCTAAAGGGTTTGTTGATCCTGAAAAGAAAGATATGGTATGTAGACTACATAAAACTTTATATGGTTTGAAGTAAGCACCAAGAGCCTGGTATGAAAGGCTGCATACTTATTTGTTAATTATAGGATTTGTAAGAACAAGTGAGAACAACAATCTATATATGAAAGGACATACTGATGATACAATTCTTATTGCTGAAATTTTTGTGGATGATATCATATTTGGAGGTCAAGATCAAATATGTAAAGCCTTTGCTGATGATATGAGGAATGAGTTTGAAATGTCTATGTTCGGAGAGATTAAGTTCTTTCTTGGACTACAAGTGATTCAACAGAGTGATGGGATATTCATCACACAGTCTAAATACATAAAATAAGTATTGAAAACATTTGGCATGGAAGATGCTAAACCTGTGGGAACACCGATGGCTACTAGATGTAAATTGACAAAGGAAGATGAAACTAAAGAGGTAAACCAGACACTTTACCGATCAATGATTGGTAAGCTAATGTATGTAGTTCATAGTAGACCAGATATAGCACATGCTGTGGGAATAGTTGCTAGATTATCTACTAATCCTAGAGAATCACACATGATTGCTACTAAAAGAATCTTAAGATACCTGAAGAAAATAGAGGACTATGGATTATGGTATCATAAGGAAGGAAAGTTTGAACTCAGAGTCTATACCGATGCTGATTGGGCTGGAAATGTGGATGACAGAAAAAACACCACTAGAGGAGCATTCTTCTTTGGTGAAAGACTTGTTACCTAGACAAGTAAGAAGCAGGCTTGCAGTTCTCAGTCTACAACCGAAGTAGAGTATGTTGTTGCCGCTAAAAACTATTCAAACATTGCATATATTAAACAAGTTTTGGAAGGTATGAATGAGATAATCACTGAGCCTGTGATTATATACTGTGATAACACCAATGCAATTAATATTTCAAAGAATCTAGTGATGCATTCTAAAACAAAGCATATATCAATAAAGTATCACTACTTGAGAGAACACATATAGGAAAAACAAGTTAAGCTAGAGTTTGTTACATCAAAAGAACAACTTGCAGATATATTTACAAAAGCTCTACCGAAAGACACATTTGAGTATTTGAGGACTAGACTTGGGGTCCATCCCCTGTCTACCGGTCACTAAGGTGATTCAGATGTTGCATCACCCTAATCTTATCAGAAGATCATTCATGTTGATGCAGCATAGTTCACACTTTGGATCATGTCTAAGGTTGTGAAAGGTACTGAAACAGATTGGCATATCAGTATACAGAGATACAAAGTATGCATTGGACAAAAGAGCTCTTTAGTAGCATAAAGATTGATCAAACATACAAAGTTGTTTGTTTATTTGTTTCTTTGGCATTTTTGTCAAAGGGAGAGGTAAACAATATGAAACAAAGGGAGAGATAATCTGAATATGCACTGATGAGAACTATTTGAGGGAGAGACAAATTAAGGAAAGTGAGAGTATTGAAGATTAGTTATTGAGAACAGAAGAAGGAATCCAAGAGCTGAAAAGATCATATTTGTAGAATGATAGAGCTGCATATGTAATGCTGTATGAGCTTAGTAAAAGCATTTGTTCACAAAGTTGTAGAATACATGTTTGGTATGTGTATGGTATATTTCATATTTCTTGAGTTGCCATCAATGCCAAAGGGAGAGATTGATGAACTACAACTGATTTAGAACCTGATTGAAGGAACTATGATTCAAGATCACTGAGTAGATTGATTAGATATGTAATATGATTAAATAAGTATTATGTTGTCATTGATGTCAACTAGTTTGACAACACTTATCTTGTAAGGTACTATACCGATACATCTGAAGAAAGGTGAAAGAAATGAAGAATAGAAATATCTACATGAGGAAGATGTATATGTCAGATGAGGATAAGAAATACATTGAGTAACTTGTTGATGAGTCTATGACTTCATGTTATTGACTTGATTATGTTTCATTCATCTATGATGAGGAAAAGAGCTGAAAGACACAAAGCAGTGTTGTCGGTTGATGAAGCATTTTAGTATACACCGATGGAGTGTAGTGTATACCGAGCACAGTGTTAACTGAGCTTGTGTTCAATGATGCATTTATTTGTTAACTGAGAAGAAAAAAAAGAACTAAATGATTAGTTTAGCCGATAATATTGATGAGCTGGCAAGTGTATAAATTTGAGGTAACAGATAAAGTTTGTTACATAGATCGATGGCTGACAAAATTCAGGAAAGATCTAAAGGATGAGAATCAAACGTGTTATTGACACAAGTGCCGAGGCATGTTTAAGAGGCAAAATCAAGGACAATGATTAAGCAGAAAAATCTGATGGAGCAGAAGAAAATGGTTTACATGTCTATATAAGAGACTGGAGATTTCACAATGAGTGTGATGTCGGAAGAAGAATATACTGTAGAGTTATCGCGTGAACAAGTTTTCATGCAATTTGATCATACTGGTTAAGGAGAACCCTACTGCAGAGCATTATCGAGTGACAGAGAGTGATTATCAAAGGACAGTAAGTTGAACAGTGTTTGAAACAGAATTGATTTATTGATCAGAAAGATTTGTATGAGCTGAACATTGATCTGTAATTTGCAATTGAAGTTTTATTAAGTCAGATCACCTACTGTTACATATTTAACCATTGTACACAATCAAATCTCTTAACTGAGTGGACTAAGAAAGTCTTATTATGTATCATTCATAGAATGAGCATTATTATCCTGTCAACCCTAGAGTGACTGCTGGTTGGATGATAACGGTTGGTCTTAAATCCTCTAACAAGGCCACACCTAACAGTGTGTTTGTAACCTTTAATAGGGTTGGGTCTTCACCGAACTCACTTCAGAAGAGTGAATATTTTGGGTTGTCAGTCCTAGATGGTTTTCCCCTTCATAGGGTTTCCACGTTAAATCTCTTGTGTTATGTGTTGATTGTGATATTTGTTTGTTATCATACTTTGCATATTGCATGTTAGATTTGATCGGTAACTACTATAAGTTTTAGACTGGTAATCGGTAAATGCAGAGATAGTGAAAGTATTTCATGTTTACTAAGTAGCAGAAGTTGAAGTAATTATTTTGGATTATACATTTTGAATTGGGACAAGTGATTAATTGATTCACCCCCCTGTCAGTTATTCTAACACAAAATTGGTTTGTTATGCTTGAATGGTTTTAGGGATAGGATGGGGATGTCACATGTTTTCTACTACCAAAGGTGGTGATTAAGAGTCTCCTAAAAATGGAAAGGGTTTAATGCAAACTTGTGGTGATGCACCATCAGAGAACACCAGAGCTTCAAGGAAAAGAATAAACAAGTGCCATAGGAAGTGTTGATAGAGGATTTTACTAGGGAATTTGAAACTCTACCTTCACACTAACAAGTAACCCCTAATCTATTTGAATCTCTTCATAGGTTTCAACATGGAATTGACTACCTGATTGCTCATCCCAAGACCAAAAATTAGTCTAAGCCTATTTTAAAGAAATGGTTCACACCTTACTTCGTCCAGTTCTAAATTATTGAGTTAAGGGATTACTCCTAGTTCCCCTTATTGGTTAGAACAATAACTAACCAAGAAGAGACTCAAGGAGTATGTTCACTTACCTGACCAAGAAGTGGGATATTTCTTATAAAGTTCCAAGCACAAAGAAGCCTAAAATTACCTCAAGACTTGCAGAATATACTGATATAGGAAACTTTTTGTGTTGAGATAGCTCAACTATCACTACAACAAATCAAATCAGATCTATGTGAATGACCTCACTATTTAAAAGGTAGATCTTAAGCCTCCTAGGAATAGAGATTTACAAATTTCCAAGTTAGAGCTTCCGGGTTGACAGTCAAAGAGCAAAAATGGAAAGGATAAACAAGACTTAAAATAGTTAGTGCAGACACTAACTAATTATGTGGAAACATTGATCGATCGTGCACCACAACTCATTAGCCAAAAAAGTGTATCTTTCGATCTGAACACCCCAACAAGAAAACAAATAGTAAATAAACTGCAGAAGCACATGTCACTCAGGAAATAAACTAAAGAATAGGCCCGAAGAATTATTGGAAAAGGGTCCAAATATATCACTGAGGTTCATAGTTCCATAGAGCTTCCTTATAGGGGAAAATAATACATAATGACAAGTTGCTATAGAATTGAGAAGAATGAGTTGGTTAAGAAATTGATTGAGTTGATATGAGTTGGTGTTATTGATCTATCAACTAGCTGCTGCTATCATGAATGATTCTTTCTATGGAACCTATGTTGAGTATTTTGCTCCACATATTCTATATGTTTTGAATCTATTGTTGAGCTTTTGATATATTATTGAAGACTATTTGGAGATATCTATTTCAAGTTTTTATGTTTCGGAATGAGGTACATATGATTTGGCAATTGTCTGTGTATGTTTGTGACTAACAATGATTTCTACATGAAGTGAATGCTTCACATTTCTCCGCATGACAATTTGTGATGGTGTACTTCTAGAAATTATATATAAATTTTCGTAGCTTCATTCATCTCAAATGACACAATATGTTTTTCTTCAAAGACTTGGTTTCAAATTTTATTGGTGTTCTTTCTCTAGGTTTGGCCAACCTTGGGTGTTTACACTTTATTTATTTGTCTTGGTGTTTGCAAGATGGAATGTAACATGTATGATAAATTGTTTGGTCCTAGTTATGGTGTGGTGTGGTTGGATTCTCATTCCTCCCCATTACAAGAATGATTAGTGCCAACCTATTTCAAATTATTTTTCAACTATTTACTTGATTGACATTTGGAGATCTTGCAAGTTATAGATTGGTATAAACAAAGTTTAAATCATTTTGGGATGTGTGTGGAGAGTGGAATTTTTATACTTGTGCAAGATTTTGTTCAAGTGGATACTTATGCAAAGATGATGAATGAAAGATCTGTATCCCCAGCTTCTTGAGTTTCTATGAAGAGTATGTGGAAAGAGTGGATGTTCATGAGTTAGCTACTAGAAGAAGTACGACAAAGGTATCTAAAGATCAATTGTTTGAGTTGGTGTTGTATATCAACAGTGGATCTATTCTCTTTTATCTTTCTTCTTCTCGCAATGAGACATCTCTCTTTTGATAATGAGTTCTTTGGAAGTGAGCCCATGATAGTGATCTTTTCTATATAAAATCACCTTAGCAAGTGTCACCCTAAAAAATGATCATATATCTGAGAATAATCTTCTCTGAGGTTTTTTCCCTTAACATAGTTTTCCACGTAAATTTGGTTTTTCATGTGTTTGGTGATTGTAGTGCTTTCATGTTTTTATCTTTCTACTATTAAGAATTATTATATGTTCGGTGAAACTCATTAAAGTTGCATTAAGGGGATAAAGTCTATGGACAACTAATTCAGCCCCCCTCTCAGTTGTCTTCCATACTCAACAATTGATATTAGAGGCGTGGTTTGTGGGAGAAGAGTTTAATTTCTTAGGGATATCTTGATGGCACACAAATTGACACTCTATTTTTGATGGATTTGATTATGGTTTTTGGAAAGTACACATGCGAGATATTTTATCTCTCTAAGTTATAGGATTTGGAAAGCTGTGGAAACTCAATATGTGAGACCGATAGGTGGAATGAATACTTCAGATGAGATTGAAACATATGGAAATAATGAAAGGGTATGGTATGCAATTATTAGAGATTTAATTAAATTTGAATTGACTAAAGTTATATCTTAGGAAACTGTCATGATGTTTAGGAAAAATTGTAAAGTACATATGAAGGAAATGAAATGGTTAAAAAAACTAAGATGCAGAATGAAAAAGCTAAGTATGAAAGTATATAGATGGAAGAATAAGATACCATAACAACATACATGTAGAAGATTGATGATGTGGTAAATGAGATCAAAATCCCTGGTGGCACATTAGAAGAAAATGATGTGGTATAAATGATACTCAGAACCCTTACTAAAGCTTATAACTCTAAAGTCTCTACCATTGAAGAAACTCATGTTTTGAATCAATACTATAGAGAATAGATGTATGGTGCATTACTTGCATTTGAGATGAGATAATTTGGTACTACCAACACAAGAAATTTTTTTTCTTTCAAAGATATGAAACTAGCAAAGGACGGGGAATATGATGAATATGACTAAATGATGATATAGAAGAAAATTTTGCAAGGAGAATGAAGGGAACTAGGAAGCACAGAGGTAAGTTACCTTTCAAATACTTTCACTATAGAAAAATAGGTCATTATGCATCTAGATGTCCTAAAAAAATTGTAAAACAAAATAACAAGGAAAGTAAAGGAAAATTCAATAGAAAAGCTTACTATGTTAGAGAAGATGCTAGTATTTTTTATGATGAATATGATTATGAAGAATACGATCAATGTTTATTCCTGGAAATCAAAAAAGAAACTATAAATGCTAAACTTGTTAGTACTCTGAAAGTGAACACAAAAGGTACAAATATTGTGAGTTTTTCTTTGTATGTAAAAAGAAACACAACATGTGATTAGTAGTCTTTGAGCAATACATTGGGCATGGAGTCATCAGTGTTGAAAACACAACACATTTTTCACAAATGAGGAAAACACATTGAATTGGCTACACCTACAACAACATGAAATCTTTGCAACACTACAACTTTACCGAAAAATAAAAAAATGCTATCTCTAGGAGGGAAACAACTTGTGCTCATGTACTTATTGGAAAGAAAAAATACCCAATCTACTATGTATAAATTTTTACAAATTTAAAATGTCAATCAAAGCCATTAACAAATTTATTGAAGTGGTTTCCCTTCCTAACAAGTTTCTTGTTCCTTTCATGCACTTGGGAATCTAGCTAGGGTAGTAAATGTGACATGCACTTCACATGTTGTTGGAATGTCTTCCCAATGCTAAGAAAAAATAATTTCTCCAACATTGGAATATTGTCTTTATGAGAAAGATAAACTTGATCCTCTTTGTGATAATCACCCTCATGCTTTGAAGTAAGCATGATCAGGGGAAACTTGGAGATTTGTTCCAGGGATAGCTATCTTAAGGGGCATCCTCTTGATGGTGTTGGGTCTAAATAATCAGATTTGACTTTCTTTTGTGTTCTACAACCATGACATTTGACTAGTTTGAATGTGGATCCTCATCTTTTTGTGAAGAGATGAACTCTTCCATCTCTTCCTCATGTTTCTTATGAGCCACTTCCTTGGGAAGTATGTTGGAATAATATAAATATGTGCTTCAGAGATGTATTGTCACATATTTGAGAGGCATGTTGTCATTTCTATCAACATATTTCTCTGTTCGTGATAGTGTTATAGTAAAGTTCAGTGACTTTATTTGATCAGTATATTGAAGATCAAAGTTTGTGGATGTATGAAATTGTTTGTGGATTTTCTGTAGTTGATTTAGTTCAACCTATAGTTTTCACATGAGTATTTGAGTGAGCTATGTGTATCTATGTTGTGACTGCCTTTTTAGTTTTTCAAAGGTGACAAAGTGATAGTAGTTTGATCTTCATTACTTCGCATTATAATATATTATTTTCTGGATATGGTAGCATGTTTGGGACATTGATGTGTGTCCTCAAATCAAGTGGTTCATGATTTGGAGGCACACAATATATTTTTCAAGGTTGATAGTTTTTCTTGTTGCTATTCCTAAGTTTTGGTATAATGTTGCTGATGATTCCAGATTTTGTGTTGACATGGATGTTGTTATGGTAATTCATGATTCTTGTGGATGTTTCTAGATCATGTGCTTCTTTTTTGTTGGTTGATATTGGTCGTTGTGCTTACAATTGGTGATTTCTATTGGCAAGTTCGTGTTCTTCATGTTCTTGGCCAACCTGATGATTGTAGTGTGTTGTGGATGATCGAGGCATAATTCTTGGAGGTGATTTATGTTTGAGGATGAATATTTTGGTTTGTGCTATATCTTAGCCAAAATTTATTGGTCTACATTTAATATTGTAATTAATTATGATTATATTTTGTAATTATGTGGAGAGTGTTGAGCTGACCTTGTTGACTTTTCTAAGCTTGATGATGTGTATAAATAAATGTAATAATTTTTTATTTGTGTGAGGTTGTGTGGATGAGAAATAAGTGCAAAAGTGTGAGTAAGATGAAGGTATACATCTTTTTGAAGGTAGTGAATAGGTGTGGAAAAGAAAGTTGTATTTGTGCTTCAATAGAATTGATCTGAGCATGAGGAAGATGCTACTATACAGTTCATGATTAGTGGATGTAATCCAAATTTTTTGTAAGTTAGTGAGCCTTTTGTGAGAAGACTTTCTCTTTTGAGTAGTGAGCTCTAGGAAGTGTGTCTGAATGCATGTGCATTATCAATGTAATACTCCTAATAGGGTATAATACTTTTAACAGAGTATACTTATCTTGTGGGCTCTTCCCCATCATGGTTTTTCCCTTAACCGGTTTTCCACACAAAATATCTTAGTGTTATGTGTTCTTTATGTGTTATGGATCTACAATTGAACATTTAATTATCAAATCTAATATTAAGATTTAATTTTTTCAAGTTTGTGTGGTAGCTAATTCACCCCCCACCTTCTCATTTGTTTGTTTCCATATTTCCATCAATTGGTATTAGAGCCTAGTTCCTCCATGAGAATCTTAATTGCTTGAGGTGATCCAGGATGACACCTTACAAGAAGGATAGTCTAAGATTTGATTGTACAAATTACACTCTTTGTAAAGGTCATAGGGAGTGTCATTTGAGATGGATCAGTGAAGACTATTGGGAGATTACTAATAATTCATATAATCCTCCCATAAATCTTGCTACTCTTGATGAGAAAATGAAGGTTGAATACAACATCAGATCTAAGGAAACATTATTGAGTGCCCTGACTCATATTGAGATGACAAATGTTATGGATTTGAAGATTTCTCATGAGATGTGGAAGAAGTTGGAAAAATTGTATGAAGGTGATTCTTATGTGAAGCTTGCAAAGTTGCAGAGCCTAAAAGGAAAATAAGACATTCAAGATGAGAAAAGATGAGAACATTACCTCTTATATGTAGAAGGTGAATGAAGTTGCATGTAGTATCAGATGTGTTGGTGGACAGTTGGATAAATGATAAATTTTTGCTAAAGTGGTTAGATCTTTACCTCCTTCCTATTAACACAAAGTTGTTTCTATTGAGGAAATAAAAACTGTGACAAATGTAACCAAAGACATGTTGATGGGTAATATTTTAGCTTTTGAGATGAGTGAGTTTCGTGATGCCCTTCCTAAGGTAGAATCTGTATTAAAGGCTACTATTTCAAAGGATATGAAGATATATGATTTAGGATAAAGTTCTTCAAGAAGTATATGTTAGGATTGAGTAATACTGAGAGGGGGGTGAATCAGTATTACAACACTTTAAATTAAACTTAAACCAATTCCAAATAAACCATATGATTGTTAAAATGAAAAGAACATAAAAAAATAACACACAACTCATAACACCACTATTTGTTTTCAAGGAAACCCTAGCCAAGGGAAACCCCCGGTGGGGATGGTACCCACAAATATGCACTAAAGTATAATGTCCCTTTTATGAGACCTAGCCCTGTTAGGAGCTGAGTATTACATAGTACATTTCCTTGTTAGAGGAATATCAACACTTTTAAAGGTATACAAAATCCTCTTAAAGGTATACAAAGCTTACAACTCTTACAATCAATAATTCTGTTACAAAAGTATTTTCAAGAGTGAACAATACAAGCATCTGCTATGCTTTGATAGTTCTAGTTATAGTTCTCAATAGCCTCTGTCAATCTCTAATCTCACATTTTCTATCAACCATCACTGATATCCTAGTCTCGCATCCATATCTTATTCGTTTGTTGCTTTTACAAAACACTCTTCATTTATATGTATATTGTCATCTAGTCGGCTTCCAAATATAATAAAAAACATAATAATAAATAATGCAAACAATAAATACTAAGTCGGCGATCTTGTATTACCAAAGTGTTGGAAATATACAATCTTTATCTAACTTATCACATTACCATTCCATCTTACATTCCCTTAATCATCATGATTGTTCATGTGCCCTGTTTCACCATTCCTCTATCTTCGCATGCCTTCATATCACTGTAACTTACTGATATCAATACCAAAACACATGCGATCTTAACTAAAGGTCATACATATCCCAAAATGTCTTCCAAGTCATTATCTGGCATATACTATCTTCATTGTCCAAAACAATTCTGGAGTACTTTGTAAATCTGAGTGCATACTTAGTCATTTTCATGACCGTGTTTTCAACAATCATACTTTGTTCATGAAATCACCATACCATATGTGTTTCCATAAATGAAAACCCTCAAGTGATCCATAGTTCTTTCAAAATGTCACTTTCCAACAATATCTCCCTTTGGCATTGATGGCAACACTTAGCGAAAAATGACTCAGTGTCAAAAACACTAACTGTACTCTTCCTTCTTCTTTTCTTTTCTATATACATACACATATTCTTCTCTCCTTTTTTCGATTTACAATTTTATTTTTCTCATTTTTTTTCTTCTTCTTAGTTTTCTTCTTCTCCCCCTTTGACATCAATGGCAAAGGTATACTAAATATCTCAAAATTTCAAAACTATAGGACTTAGTGCTTACTCACCAATTTTAGAATATCTTGGAAGGAATCTTCCAAGGTATTCACTTCATCATTCTAAGACTTGATCAATAGATTTTTGACATGAATTAGTCCATTCAGTGCATAGGATGGAGTTTCTGCTACCTTTAGTTCTATCGGTATAGAGTTGGTCATTAAATCACCAATCTTTTTGATCTCAATAAGACGTGCTTCAAGAATTGATAGCTTAGGAGTGATTAAACTCTTCAACAACCCAAATCTTTTCATTACTCTTGCTTTCTCTATATCCAAGACATTCACCTTATCCAAGATTTTGGATGTCTACTTGTCCATCTCTAATAAAGTTTGTGAGGAAGTCTCACAATTGTCCATAATAATATCCAAGGTAGCCATGTCCTTAGCTATTATATCATCAATATTCTTGATGTGTCTGAGAGGGTTAATGCAATAGCTGTACAACTTCCTTCCTTGTACAACACAACCTTTGGCCTTAGATGTAGTTACCTTCATAATTCCCAAGTCCCATGAAATATACTGGCATACTTCCTTCAACTTATTCTCTACCTTCTCTTTTGTGATCTTCATCAGAGACTTATAGTGATTATCAAAGTTGTCTAATTCCATGTTAAGGTTCTTAGCATCATCTTTTCCTTGAAATTTGTTGGCGAACATATTTGTCTTCTTCTTCTTAAATGAAATCAAATGAAAACTCTATGTCTTTGAAGACAAATAATTAATCAAAAGTTGGGTAAGTACTAGAAATTGCTTCCCTCTGAATTTTTAAGGTTCAACTTCCTTGTAGGATATTCAATGAATTATCAACATAAAAAGTAAATACATACACTTTTAACCAGAAAGTGTGGAAGGACTACTCAAATACTCCTGGGTATCGAGGTAATTTAAAGAATCAACGGATGATTGACTCACACTATGAAAGAATATTAAGATCTACTAATTACTCCTAAAACAAAGAACCTATAAAATAAATCAAGGAGAAATAACTAGAAAGAAATTGAGAGTGACTAAGTATAAATAATACATGCACATATATAAATGTACCAATTCTCAAAGTAACCAATACATTCTAGATTTTGATTCAAAGATCTAAATCAAACCATGCATCTATATATTCATATATGATCAGATCAAAGTCTTATAAAAAAGAGTCACAAACTGTTTCAGAACTTTAAAGACTATTCTAGCTATCTAAAAAAAAAAACTATCTAATTTCTATCTGTAATTTCTAACCCTTTCACAGTTCAATGCTCTAGCATTTATAGTTTTAGGTCCGAGAGAGCCTCCAAAAAAACCCAGCCTCTCAGACACCAGAAAAATCATTAAAAACTAGTTATACAATTAAAACGAGAGTTTCATAACACATGTCTTTTAAAACCAAAAGAAAGGTAAATGTTATCCCAAAAAATGCTAGTTCCCTCCAAGGGCTTCTGACATGATAGTCTGAATGAGCTTCCAGGTCCAGAACATGTTCACCAATTCCTTAGCTAGCTGAAAATGTAGATTCTTTAGACCTATCAAATTTTCTCGAGTCACATTCTTCTCCCATCTTAACTCCTTGATCCTCTCGACCTACCTAGGTAACTGGCCCCTATTCAGAAGCAACATGGATTCCACGTTTGCTACTTTGGTGAAATCCTAAATGGTTGGTGCTTCATTTTCCTTGAGAGCATTCATAGTATCTGTGAAGACTTTAACCATAGTGTCTGTGTCCCTATTACCTTCATCAATTTGTAAAAGATTTGAGGGATTTACTATCTTGATGTCTTTAAGAGCATTTGCATGCATATCTAGTACATCCTTCTCTATTGATTTGGCTTGAGAAATCACAGCTTTAAACATTGTGTTTTTCCAGCCAAAATTATGTTTCAAGATGAACAGCATACAGGGGTCTACCAACTTCATTGGATTCTATGCTAAAAATTGAGTCACACCATACATCTCTATTTCTTGAACCCACATGACAATGGCTACACATTTCTCTTCTTCCATTTCCTAGCTTGGGACCAGAGTTTGAACCTCACCGAGTAATCCTTCCCCATCTAAGCAGGTGGATATAAACTCCTGTACGAAAGTACTCCCTTCATCGATTACATTATTTATCCAATATTTCATGACCTCCATTAGAACTCTGCCCTATTGCATCTATTTTACTAGCCTTTGGCTTTCAACTGAATTTGGATCAAAGTCTTGTGAGGACTGGGCTAGTGGCAGTGCTCCAACATCAGTGACTAAGGAAAGAAACTCAGCCATAGTAGATACCAACTGTTTCAACTCACGTTTCTCTCTCCCATTCTTTTGTGACTGCCTGAGCATATGATTAGCTGAAAACTTAAAAAGATGATCTCTAGAGTCCCTGTTTAGAACACCCAGCTCCATCTTAGTGATTTCAAAGTCTTCTGCCTCTGGTTCTTGAATTCCTTCTTTAGGCCTGAAAGTTGCTATTTCTACAGTCACTTTCTAGTAGATGGATCAATAGATAATCTTGCATCACTTTTCATTATTTTTGCTTTAGGTGTTCAGGTGGCACATTTGGTGACAATCTCTTTCATAGGAAGTGAAATAGGCTTACAACTCTTCTTTTTACTCACTGATTCAGCTAACCAAGGAGGAATTGAACCAGTGACTATCTAATTATCAGGTGTTTTGACAGGAGTGTTCTCAGCCTGAGGTACTTCTGTATTACTGGTAAGAATTTCTTGAACCTTTTATTGTTGATCCAATGTAAAGGAAATATCCTCATCGTTAATCTTAATATCCAAATAATTAGGTCCTAAGGATGCCAACTGAGAATGGCTTTTCGATCTTGTTCTAGGCCTCGATCTTGGTGCGGTAGGGTATCCGCTGGGAACCTCCTTTTTCTTATGGGATGTGACTTTACCTGCATAATTAACCACATGAGACACATTAGATGAGACATGTTTTACATTTTTTAGGGCTGATTCTATACTACGCCTTTCAAGAAGGGGGTTCCTTGCTCCTTTCTTTTTCTTTTTTGTCAACCAGGTCTCCATAACTCCATATATGGTTCAAGCTCTCAACTTTATATCATCTTCCTCCTTCCTATTCCAATCTATGACCAAGGGACCTCTTGCTTCTATATTGATAACATCTGAACCTGCGGCTTCAGAACTATCCTCTTTTATTCTCATTATATCAAACTTTAACTGCACTAGTTTGATATGTGGAACAAAAAGTCTTGATTAATCCCATTCCCAAACCATCTCTTCATCACTAAAATCTTCCCATAGATCTTCAAGGTGCGAACTAGGTGATGGATAAGTACTTAGACTTAGAACTTGTCTAGAAAAGCCTTTATTATCAAAACCCCTCCTTAACTCATAAAATCGCATGTGAAAACTCAACAGGTTGCTTCTTATTACCGAGGCATCCATCATACTATTACAAATCAAGTTGCCAACCTTAACTGGAAACATATAAGGCCACCTTTTTTCTGGCAGGGTACTTTTAATAACTATGAACAATTGCCTGCAGATCTCTTCTAATATAAAGTAGTCAAAAGAAAATCTTGCGAGTCTAAGAGGTTCCTCATCAAAGCCTCTAACCTAGATGTAAGTAAAACATGGAAATTGAATGTAAAAACTCTCATAGACTTGAACCAATTTTTGTGCTTCCAATGAGATTCTTTGGTTTGGAACTCCTGCTAATTGTCGACACAATCTTCCTAGAAAAACATCATGAACCTTCCTGTAGTCTTCCAAAATCTTATCCTTTCTTAATAAGGGACAATACTCATAGATGAAAAGATCTTCATTCCAAGGGACATGCTAAATGGTTGATAGATCCCGAGTGCATGCCAAACAATATATCAAATAGGAAGACATAAAAAAATCCTTCTTAATGGCTTGGGCTTGTTTAAGTTGGTCTCTTAGGGAACTACCGATAATCTCCACCCAATCAAGATGTTGTCTCCCTTCCAAGACTATCTCAATAAAGTGAAACATCCACTCCTCAAAGAAGAGAACCTGCTTTGACCCTTTAATTTGGTGAAGTAAAACTATCACATCATGGATGGGTGGCTTCATATGGTCTTTAGTGAGAACTTTAGGCAACTGAGATCCTCCTTTATAATTAGTTTGAGTCCATTTTTGGGCCACATGACTATGATTTTTATCTATATTTTCTCTATACTGAGCTAGAGATTGGGTGGGAGTGAAATTGACGAGAGATTCCTCTGGGAGTTTGAAAAAAACCATGATAGTCTCTTTGTTAATTGGCACAAGGATTTGGCCTTCCAAATTCATTATGCACTTGGGTTTAACATCATATATGTTGATACATTTCTGAACCAACTCCAGGCATACAATTGATGAAGGAAAGCCGTAATTTCCAATAACCCACTCGACAGGAACTCTAGACTATGGTTATCCACTGTACAGTTTGTGAGGTCAATTGCCATTTTTTTACTGATACTCCTAAAAGGTTTGTATCGGTAACAATAGGGGCATGAAACTCCATACTCTTGACATTTCTGAAGAAATGCATACTTAACCTCATCTCTCCCACAGGAATAAAAATAAACCCCCCCTCTTGAATCAATATTTTCAAACAGCAACAAGAAATGGAAAAGAACTTAAGGAGCTACCTATTTAGCACAGACTCAGAAACAATTTCTTCTCCCACAGCTGAGACTCCATAGAATTATAACAAGAAGAGAACACTTACAGAGCTATTTATATTTTTGAAAGATTGTACTTGGAAAAGTTGACTTTCATGAGCATTTAGTTGGGAACATTAATTTTAAATGATGCGAATAGTAATGACTCAGCAACAGGACATCCTTGACATTCGAAAACTTTAATTTCATCATTAATCACCCCATAAACAATATCTCTCACTCCTGTTAGAGATTTCACTAATCGTAACCCGAAACTTTATCCGAGGCTTTCCCCGTGGCTCCCGTCAAATCTGACCTGTCCATATTAATAATTTAACCATTACTTCACCATCGGCTTATGTCACCTATCCCATCAACTGTCCTTTCACTTATGACTCTGCCTGCTATCTGTCCTTTAACCTCTTTGAACAACTTTGAATCGGGGTTCAAAGGGATTCAAAGTGGTTCACCGCAAAAAGGTGACGTAGGCTGGGGCCCACCTGCATGAACCAAACGTTAGAAAAATAATCATTCATTGAATTGCTTTGAACTACTTTGAACCAGAATTGAAAGAGGTTCAAAGTGGTTCATGTGAAGCACAAGTCTTGGAAAAGATTCAACCAAGGAAAGCCAAATTTGAACTTGGCGAACTGGGAGGGTATTTCTTGACAACTTTGAAGGACATACACACTTGGAGGATTGCTAAAAGGGAAGACCATCAAGGGAACACACTAAATGAGCTTCAAATGAATGAACTAATAAGTGTCTTAGACACTTCCTAATGGTGACTCTAAATGACCCTAACATCGACTCTAGTTGGGGACTGTATATTGCCCAATGTGCAGAGAACTCTGAATAATTGGTTTTCGCAGAACAACCTACAAAAGGGGAAAGAAAAACATACCACAATGACACACCAAAAAGGAAAATAGGGAAAAACTACCTAATATGTACATGGGTACTGACTAGGTATATCATTAGAGCTTGCATAACTTGAGGTCTTGCCCATTGTAAGTAAAAGACAGATTCACACCATCTGGGTAGGACAACCGGAAAGCATTTGAACCTGTAATACCCCAAAAATGGGCTATAAGTTCATTAACCTCCTACATCTACAAATCGAATGAAATCAACATTAAAGTCCTAACCTAAGGCACATCTAAACATCATCGAATCATAATTGATTATCTTAAATTCTGCATCGGGGAATATTCCTAGCAATATTCCTAATTATCTTAATTATCTTTAATTTAATGATTATTTGGCGATAAATCACATTTATCCTAAGTTTGATTAATTGAATATTTTCATATTTAATTAATTAGATTTAATATCTTGCCACTTAATTATGTAATTAAATTTAATTCTATCTATTATTAATTATATTATTTAATTTTGACAATAAATCCAATATCCTATGAATAATTAATTAAATTCTTATTTAATTGATTAAAGTAGGTTGTCATTATTTAATAATATAGTTTTTAATAAAAGTTTGATAAAATAGTTAATTAACCCATAAATTAATTATTTTATTTCAAAAATCAGTTAAGTTGAGAATAAATCACTTTATTTATTTATTAAATCATAATTATCCATGTGCATATTCAAGGACCAGTTAAACTCAAATTGGAAAATCAATGCAAGTTGTTAGCTTTTTGAAACTCAACATCTTTTTGAGTTTTAAAGTTAATCTAAACTTCTAATTCGAGTTGAACTGTGCTTTTGCATGATTTTTGTGACTTAATTATCTTTATTTAAAAATAACTCAAAAATCAAGCTGAGTTATTTGAGTGATTTATGGCTTTTTTTTCATGCACCTCCAAAGCCCTGGATTTCTATAAAACCAAGGCTCAGCTCTTCATAATTCATCCACAAATTTGCACAATCACGCTGGAAAATTGGAATTGGGAAAATCAAAGCTCTTACGAATCGACACCTTTGTGAGATCAATTTCAAATTCATACCTTTCATATTATTGTTAAAATTTTCATTCTCATATCATATCATTTCTAGATTAGCATTGCATATCAATTTTCATATTAGCATAGATTCATATCAGTTTTCATCATATTATTGCATAGAAAATATAAAAAAAATAGATTAATTGCATTCATATTTCATATCAGTTTGGCATTCAAATCATTTGTTTAGGTGTCATCTAGGTCACTGATCTCGATAACAATCTGAGAACATTAATCTCGCACCTACTAGAAGGCAGTAAATCACTTGGTTAGAGTAGATTTTAATTTTGCATGATTTTGATTATAGCTAACCTCTAATGTTTTATTGAACTGTTGTGTCTACAAATTAGGTACAATTTTCACACACACATTTCTGGCACCCACCGTGGGGCAAACCACCTTTACATGCTAGTTTTGATTTTTTTGGGGAGCTAAAGCCCTAATGTTTCAAAGATTTAATTTTATCTCTCAAACGGCTTGGATTTTTTCTCTGCATTTGTTTTTGCAGGTTGGGTACATATCAAAGAAGTTACAGTAAAAAATTTAGAATTTTCTGAGATGTTTTGAATTTTTAATAATTTTTTCTTAAAATTTTGGAAAAAATTAATATCTGATGAAAATCAGCATATTTTTCAAAATTTTTTATATTTTTGGAAAGCTCCTTAAATTATACAGGGGGTCCATTCTTTGTATTTTAAATTTGGATGCAATATAATAGCTCAAATAGTCAATTTACAAAAAAAGGTCTATTTTGATAAAACGGGTCTCTAGGGCACAAATGAATAGATTTTTCTAAAATTTTTACATTTTTGGAAAGTTCTCTATTTTTTAGTAGGGGTCTTTGTTTTGAATTTCTATTTTTGTGGCCAAAATCATAAAAGAAAAATCAGATCTTGTTGACTAGGTCAAATGCAGCAGAAAAAATAAAGTTTTGTGATGGGTATGCACTTATTTTTTTTACATGGTTCAATGAATGGTATGAGTTGTCATTTGGGTTAATTTCTGATTATTATTTCTGATAATAAATGATTTTTAGAGCTAACCCTATGGTTTTCATAAGTTGAATATATTTTGCATATCTTGTTTGCTTGTTTGCTTGTTGGAGAGTTCGTCACTTGCTTGCATGGAAAAGCTCAACAAGAATTGCTAAAAATTAGGTAAAATCTACTAAGCGTGTTGTGAGGATCCCAGGTATTCTCCTTCATCTAATAAAATTTTGATTTGGACTTAAAATAAATCTCTTATGTGTCTGGCTTGTGTGCATCTTTTCATGCTTTTGTCCATTTCTACACACTTGCATAATTAATACTAGGTTGTGACACCTTAGGTATTTATTTAGCAGTCTTAGATACTTGTGATTGATCTAGATTTCTATCTTGGCTTATTGGACTCGCTAAATCCACCGGCCCCTCATTCCGCCCCGTGGTTGCAATCTCAACGCCATAAAGGGGAGGGGTCTACAGGAGAGAAGCGTTAATTGTTCCACCAGGCAACCCTTTTGTGCTTTTCAGAACTCACTTGTTTTCTAAGTTGGGGACACATTTTCAGCTTGTGTGAGGTGTTAAGTGTTCCACCTTGTGGACTCATCTCATATTCTCTTTAAGCGTTAAGTGTTCCTCTTTCTTCTTTTTTGGGTACTTTTGGTAGATTTGCTTTTGGAAACATACATCTGTGCTCACATAGTAATTAGGCCCTATGAACACTATTCATGATTCTTGAGAGATTGGATTCCCAGTGAAATCCTTCTTGATGATAGAATCCTTCTAGGTAGGGAGGATACTTAGTGCGTTTCACATTCAACTCGGTTAGTGCATCTTCTTTTATTGATCGATACATTCTCTCCCAGGAGAGGTTGATAGATCACGTGGGGTTGACATCATGAGCTTTGGTGAATCAAAATTGGTTAGTGCGCCTTCTCTTATTGATTGATACATTCTCTCCTCAGAGAGGTTGATAGATCATGTGGAGTTGACATCATAGACCTTGGTGAAGCAAAACTTTGTTTTAGCGTGTTGGATTAATCTTCTTGCTTTGTTTTGGTTAAAAGTGAAGAGGCATCAAAACCTTGGATCTGGAACCAAGTCCCATTGTAGTATACTATTGTGAGTCACCTTTAGAGAGGGTTAACCTTAGTGGACAATCCCTTCACAAGGTAAACTGCGTTGATAGAACCTCAAGCGGTAATAGCCATTTTCTCCTTGGTAGTGACAACTGCTATATAAATGTCCTTGTGGAAGAAATCTCCACGGGTATGGTTCATTGTTGGGTTGTCAGATCTCCCTAGCAGCTCCTGAAGATTAAGTTCTCAGACTGTGTCAAAACCCTGGTGCGCCGGGATTGGAGTTCACCCCTTTGGATCATAAAAGTTGTAGAGTCAAACCATTACTAAAAACCCTAGCGAGGCCAAATTTTCATTTTATAGGGTATATGTGTGTTATTGCAAAACATTTTTGGAACATACACAATTAGCACTTTTGAGGATTAGAATGAATAAGTCACTTGATTGTTCATGTACAAGGTTGCTTTTTCCCTTGTTCATTATTTTCAGACATGCTTGAAATCACTTGCTTGCTATTTTGCGTGCTTGTTTATCTATCTAGTTATTGAAAATAGACAAACCTGTTACAATCCTCCAATCTGGACATTGAAATTTGCAAACGATTCAAAACTGAAAACTCAAAATTTGCAAAATTTGAAGTAAAATCCTTTTCTGGAGTCAAAAGTCATCTCAGGAGGTCAGAAAGTCATACGAGTTTCTATCAAGTGTCATTTCATTACAACCCATATATCGTATGATAGCAAACCCAGTGTCGTACGAGTTTTCATGCTAGCAAATTCTCAAAGTCAAAATCTTGCAACTGTCGTATGAGATTTTCAATTGTCATTTCATTGCTAGCCAACTGTCGTATGAGATTTTCAACTGTTGTTTCATTGCTACCCAACTGTCATATGATAACCAACTTAGTGTCGTACGAGTTTTGATGCCAAAAAATTCTAAGAGTCAAAATCTTGCTTGCAATTGTCGTACGAGTTTTGCAACTATCATTTCACAGCATACCCACTGTCGTACGAGTCTGCAAAGTGTCGTTTGGGAAATTTTTGAAAGTTGTCAAAACATAGTCAAAATTGCCAGATATTTAGCTTTTTCAGCCTAATTTTAGAACCTGTCAAACGAATCACTGTGTCAGGAACAGAGCAGTAACTATTAAGAATCCAATCATTTTCCTAAAGTGGCCTTTTGAATTTGATTTAGCCTTCTATTTAATCGATTTGAGTCCTTATCATCCTGTGTCAAAACCTTGTCATAACTATCAATCTTCAATCAATCATCAAAATGACTAAGTGTTGTGATATCTTGTCCGCTATCTTTTCGGAACCTACCCATACATCTAGGGAAAAGTATCCTTCATCCACATCTAATCAAATCTTCAAATCAATCAAACCTTGACAAGGTTGCGTCATTTGATCATCTTGATTCAATTCATTCTTCAGTTATCTGAATCTTATTCTTTTGTTTCACTCAAAGTTGATGGTGGAGACTAGAGCTTTCTCTCACAAGAAATCTATCACCACTACCCAAACTCCAACTCTTGAGCAACTCATCAATTCTAGTCTTTACGAGGATGATGGTCTTGGAAACTATCGATTGAAATCTAGTTACATACCTCCTCCATCAACTCACGGAGGTACTCAACATACCCCTCATCAATCTAATCCAGGGAGTCCACGAACTCCTACCATGTCTCAAGTAGGGACAAATTTTGGCTCTCAAAGAGCTCAATCTCAACATGGTGTAGATCAAGAACCCACACCTGAAGAAATTGCTCAATATCAAAATGATGATAACTTCAAACGAATGATGAAGCATTTCTTGAAAGAAGATAGAGAAGCATACTTTTTACAACTAGCTCATCAAGGAGCTAAACTTCCCCCCAAATTTAATGTCGAAGACATCATTACGCATGAGGAAGAAACTCCACTCACAGCTATGACAAAATAGATACATGCTTTACAAGTCAAATTTAATAGCCTTGAGAAAGAAAAGGAACCCAAAGAGTTCTCCATGGAAGCTCTATGCCCTTTTCCTTTTGACCAAAACTTGTATATGCCACCATTTTCAAAAAGAGTGGAGATGCCAAAGTATGATAAGTATGATGGACACTCTGATCCTCAAGATCATGTCAGAGAGTTTTTTACGCAATCCATGGAATTCATGCATGAACCGACCTATCTGATGTGTCTTTTTCCTAGATCTCTGGGAGGAGCATCCATTCAATGGTTTTCAAGATTGCCTCCTACGATCAAGACATTTGAGGAATTAATTAAATTATTCTACCAGCAATACTCCTACAATATTCAACATCCCGTCACCATGATTGATATTTGTAATCTCAAGCAATATCTAGGAGAATCATTCCTAACTTTCCTCAAGAGGTGGCGAAAGAAGTTCTCTCTATATGCTAGACCAATTCCTGAAATGGAGAAACTTGAAATCTTTATCAATAACCTTGTTCCAGAAATCAATTATCCCTTACAAATGCAAGATCATACATCTTTTGACAAGATGGTGGATAATGCTATCAAAATCAAAAAAGTGCTTGTAAAAAAAGGAGAAATCACACTTCAAAAAGACAAGTATGAATCTGGATCCAGTTCTAAAGACAAGAACAAAAATTGCAACAAGAACAAAGGCATCATCACAGATGGCATTGTTGACACTGTCGATGCCCCATCAAAGGCACCAGCCTACAATCTCACTCTTGGCACTCAAGCCATTAAAGCTTCAGAGCAAAATTCTTCTCCACCATCTCAAAGGAAGCCAAAATACAAAAAATGGGATAAACATAAAAAATTTACTCCTCTAGGAGAGTCTTTAGAATCAGCTATGAAAACTCTACTGGCTAATAACATCATCTCTTTACCACCAATCCGACCGAATGCTCAGGACCCCAAACTGATATGGTGGAAGGACAATGAATTCTGTGATTTCCATCGGAGTAAAGGTCACAAAACTAGTAGTTGCTATCACTTGAAGCATACCATTCAAGATCTGATCGATAGTGGAGACATCACAATTGACAATCCCATGAGCAATAACGATGATACAACATTCACAGAACCATTTCTGAAACATGGTCAAAAAGTTTCAACTTCTCAGCCTAATATGGGGGCAAAAGTCAACTATGCCTACCTTGGAAATAACACTATCATCAATATGGTTGAGCCATGTCTCTCTGAAAGTTGCAATGTCATCACAATTGTACGAAGAGATAGAAATCATTCCTTAGCTAATGCAGTTACTTGATAACAAGCTCAAACGCATCTGAAAGGAAAAATCCCAGATTCATCAAATGTCCCTAAGGTGCCCTTCAATCTTTCATCTGCTTCTAAACAAAAGGTTGCTTCAAAATCTTCCAATCCAAAGGATACAAGGCCTACATCTTATAGCATTGTTCAACAACTCTAGCACACTAATGCAAAAATCTGCATGTTTGAGTTGCTTCAAATATCTCCAGCTCATAAAGCCATTCTCGATAAAGGTTTGCTCGGTTCCAATGTTCCTGATGACCTTGATTTAGATAGGTTCTAGACTATGGTTGGACATCTTACATCTCAACAATATATCTCCTTTTCGGAAGAAGATGACAACTCCTTGAGTCACCCACATAATCAGCCTTTGCATATAGAAGTCTTGATCCAAAATCATAGAGTCAAACATGTGTTAATAGATGGGGGCACTGGCCTAAACATTTGTTCTTACAACTTGATCACACAATTGGGATTTTCAGAATTGGTTATTGATCCTAGAAAGAAAATAACTATCAAGGCCTATGATGAACAAGAAAGATCTTCTAAAGGCACCATTGTCTTACCTATCAGAGTGGGTCCATTTATCAAAGATACCATTTGTCAAGTGCTTGATCTACCTTTGGCCTACAACATCCTTCTAGAGAGACCATGGATACATGAAATGCAAGCTATTCCTTCTACGTACCATCAATGTTTGAAGTTTCTTTATGAAGGAGTAGAGGTTACTATCCCCACAGATCTGAATACAACTTGCAACACCTTGAAGGAAAGTGTAGATAAGCTTGTACCTAATAACAAAGAATCTTTTATTGAACCAACTAAAGAAGCATCCACATCTAAAATGGAAGATCTAGAAAAAGAGGTTAATATCAAAGAAAATGGTATGGGAGAATATACTATCGAGCCAGTCTTATCTTTGACATCTCTCCCTATCTCGCCTAAGTCTTATGGGCAATCTTTGAAACAATCCAAACCAGACTCTAAAGAACCTCTTGAAGCATTTAAAAAGAATTTTGTAGCAAAACAAGTATCCAAGAAAGAATTTGAAGAGGATGAGGCTGTGCTATCATGGCTGTACAAAGATGAACCTGAATCTCAAGTTGTTCAAACTGGTGACTCTGTAGTCTCCAAACTCCCTTCCAAGTCATATGGTCCAGGAGATAAATTAATAGCTAAGATGGGATATTCAGGTAAAGGACCTCTAGGAATAAGAGGAAAAGGTCTTGAGGTACCTCTCCCACATACTGGTAGAGAAAATAAAAACAAATTTGGCTTAGGCTTTAAGAAGAAACCCTATCACCTCAAAGGTAATTGCTCTCATGTCATAGAGTAGATCGCACTAGGGGAATCTCTTCTTAAGAAAGAAGAAATAGAACCATCAGATAGTGATTTAGATAGTTCAGAACTCATCCCCTATGAAAAATTGCCTAAAGAGATCAGAGACCTTCTTGATGATAAAGATGATCCTATCAAAAGCATTAATGTAGTAGAATCATAAGAACCTACTATCAATCAAGAGATAGTTGCAACACAAGAACTAGCTAATATCAAAAACAATCAAGAAGAGGGAAGTGGTAGTGATTTTGAGATAGATTCTCATGAGTATGAATACAAATCAAAATCTGAGGGCAACCCTTCTTGGGGTATTCACCTCGACTTTACTCATGTTCTAAGATTTCCTAGAGATCCTAAATCAGAAGCTGAATCAAATGACTATGAATGGGGAGCCATTCTAGAACCAGATGAAGATGAGCTTATTACAGAGAAATATGTTGATATTATTCACCAATATGTACCTCAAACCAATGTAAGTCTAGAACGAAATGATGAACCTATCGAGTCTGATCCACCTATGGCTGAATTGAACTCCCTTGATGACATTGAGCCTATTCACAAATTGAATGTCTTAAGTTGTAGTATCACCTTTGAACTCGAGCGTCAGGTTAGGACCAATGATGATAGATCCATATCCGTAAACACTATCTCCCAATCTTTCCCTACTTTGACTATCAAATATCCAGAACTTATTGATCAAACCTCCATGAATTTGAGCCATGGTATTTATACCTTCCTGAATGACTATGCCCTCACTTGCTACCTCAATGCAGTTGAGCCTATGAGTACTTCCATCAGTGAATTGAGCATCAGCATGACCAAGTCAGACATCAAATATCTTAGTCAGAAAAACAAGAATAAAAAGAAAAAGAAAAAGAGTTCTGAGGGTGAAAACCACTGTGTGGCAATCTCAGAACCTACAAAAGTAAAAATAAAAGATATATCCAAAGGTGAAAACCTCTCTGAGGTGCCTAAGGATGAGATATTTGATGTCCTTCTGAGTCATTTATAGGACAGATCTCCAGTTCTAATTGAGCCCACTCAATCCATCAATTTGAGTACAACAGAGGAACCACAATTGGTACATGTTGCACAATCATTATCAGAAGAAGAGAAGAAAAAATTTACAACATTCCTAACAGAGAAGAAGATCAAATTTGCATGGAAATATTCAGATATGCCTGGATTGGATCCTACTCTTATAATGCATCATTTATCTATTGCTCCAAATATCAAACTTGTCAAGCAAAAATTGAGAAAGATGCATCCTCACATTGCACTCTTGGTAAAAGCTGAATTAGAGAAGCTCCTGAACGCCAGATTCATCCGAGTTATTGACTATGCAGAGTGGATCTCTAATATTGTACCTATTTCTAAACCAGATGGCTCAATCAGAGTGTGCACAAACTTTAGAGATGTGAATAGAGCATGCCCTAAGGATGACTTTCCACTACCTAACATTGATATGATAGTGGACATGACTATGGGTTTCGAGATGTATTCCTTAATGGATGGTTTCTCTAGATATAACCAAATAAAAATTGCTCCAGAAGACCAAGAGAAAATTGCTTTCACATGTGCATGGGGCACCTTCTGCTGGAATGTCATGCCATTTGGGCTTAAAAATGCTGGTCTACATATCAAAGAGCAATGACATCTATTTTCCATGACATGATGCATCAAACTATGGAATATTATGTTGATGATACTTTAGAAAAATCTATGATCAGAACTAAACATCTAAAGGACTTGAGCATGATCCTAGACAGAATGGAAAAGTTTAGTCTCTGACTAAATCCTAAGAAGTGTGCTTTTGGTGTCACTTTTGGAAAGCTCTTAGGATACATAATTTCAAAGAAGGGCATTGAAGTTGATTTGGCTAAAGTCAAGGCTATAATAGAGATGCAACCTCCCATGAATATCAGTCAAATGAGGACGTTGCAAGGAAGAGTTCAATCTATCAGAAGATTCATATCACAGCCTTTTACAAAAACATTACATAAAGGTTTGACCTTTGCATGGAATGAAGAATGTGAGAACAACTTTAACCATATCAAGAAGTATCTATAAAATCCGCCTATCTTGATGCCTCCTATTCATGGGAAGCCATTGATCTTATATGTCTCCACAACAGCCACATCACTGGGGGCATTGCTAGCGCAACATGATGAAGAGAAAAAGGAAAGAGCTATTTATTATATAAGCAGAACATTGGTGGCGTATGAAAAAAACTATTCTATGATTGAGAAAGCTTGTCTCGCTGTGATCTTTGCATCACAGAAACTGAGACACTATATGTTATCTCATACCATGCATCTAGTAGCAAAAATTAATCCACTAAAATACCTATTAAGCAAGGCTGCCCTCACAGGTAGACTGGCTAAATGGGTCATGCTTCTAAGCGAATTTGACATTGAATATGTTGAAAGAAAAGCTATAAAAGGTCAAGTTATTGCTGATCAACTAGCAGATGCACCCATGTTTGATGACACACCAATGCAAATGGAATTTCTAGACTCCTCTATTATGCACCTATCTTCTAGAGAATGGCAATTGTTCTTTGATGGCTCCTACACCCAGAATGGATATGGAGCAGGCATATTGTTCATAACTCCTCAAGGATACTCCATCCCAAAAGCATTCAGACTAAAGTTCCCCTGCACAAACAATATTGCAGAATATGAAGCCCTTTGGAATGGTATGAAACTAGCAATTGAATGGAGAGTAACAGAGCTACACATTCATGGAGACTCTCAACTTGTTATTCATCAAGTCAATGATGTGTACCAAACTAAAGATGAAAAGCTCATTCCTTACAAGAGAATGGTAGATGATCTTAAGAAATATTTCATATCTATCACATTTGAGCAAATTCCTAGAACGGAGAACAAGGCTGTCGATGCAATGGCAACACTATCTACTTTATTACAACAGCCTGAACATGAGCTACGCTATGAGTTTCTGGTGGAAGCACTATCTTATCCTGCATATGACTCCCCCGAAACCTGCATGATCTGCACTATTGTAGGTCATGATTCATCTCGATATAAAAACCTATTTTCCTATCTCCAAGACCAAATCATCCGTGATACCTTCAACCGCCATGAAAAGAGATACCTTATCTGTAATGCCTCCCGATATGTCATCATTGGTAATGATCTATACAAATGAGGTCTAGATGGTATGCTACTTAGATGTTTAGAATACGAAGAGTCTCAACATGCATTAGAGGAAGTCCATGATGGTATTTGTGGGTCACACTCGAACGGTTTAACACTAGCTCAAAAAATTATTAGGGCTGGGTACTATTGGCCTGAAATGGAGAAAGAGGCTATCAAATTTACTAAGAATTGTCAAAAGTGTCAAGTATATGGCAACCTAATTCATGCTCCAGGGAGGGATCTAATCCCCTTTACAACACAATGGCCTTTCCATCAATGGGCATTTGATCTTATCGGGATGATTCATCCTCATTCTTCTAACGGACATACCCATATAATCACAGCCATAGATTATTTTACAAAATGGGTAGAGGCGGTCCCTTTGACACAAGCAACAGGGAAACAAATATCTATGTTCATATTGAACTATATCATATGTAGATATGGGATACCTCATTCCATAATCACAGATAACGGTGGGAAATTTAGGAATAAAGACCTCGATGATCTATGTGCCAAATTCAAGATCACACAACATTGGTCTTCTATCTACTATCCACAAGGGAATGGCCAAGCAGAGGCTTCTAACAAAAATATATTAAAGATCTTGCATAGAACAGTAAACAAAACTGGCAGAGACTGGCATCTCATGATTAATCTAGCTCTATGGGCCTACAGAACAAGTATCAGAACACCTACAGGGGCTACACCTTTCACTTTAGTTTATGGGTCTGAAGCGGTACCACCTATTGAGGTTGAAATCCCATCACTCCGAATTAGAATGCATGGTCTAGTAATTGATGATGAGTACAGAGTGTCTAGGTTACAAGAACTGGAACTACTAGATGAGTGTAGACAAGCAGCATATGATCATCTCAGAGTATATCAGAAGAGAATGTCTAGAGGCTACAACAAGAAAGTCAGACACAGAGAATTTCAGGTTGACGATCTAGTCTTGAGAAAAAATCCTAAAAATCAATCCCATCAAGAATGTAAGGGGAAGTTCAAACCCAACTGGCTGGGTCCCTTTGTCATCACCACTACTTTTGGCTCTGGTGCCTATCAACTCTCAATGACTGAAGGAGAACAACTTCAAGAACCAATCAACATTCTCCATCTGAAGAAATTCTATGCCTAAGGCATTCAGTCTATGGTAAAATGTCTTGAAATTTTTTTAAAAATTAGAAAAAGTCCTGAAAAAATGAACATCTTGGTGAAAACCTAGCAATAGGCGCCTTGATGATTCACAAAAAAAAATAAAAAATATCAAAAGTACAAAAAAGAAAAAAAGAAAAAAAAGAAAAAGAAAAAGTGGCTTGGTGAAAACTTGGAAACAGACGGCTTGGTAGCAAAAATAGAATCTCTGCTAAGATGGTGAAACCCAGCAAACGGGTGCCACTTGTTTCAAAATGCTCCATCTATCAGCGCAATCTTGGTCTTTCCCAATTTTCAATCTTGCTTTAGTTTGTACATATCTCCCAGTTTGTTTTTGCTTTCCTGTTTTCAATAAGTCAGTACACCAATCAGCTCCAGCGTCTGTATCCTATCAATGTTCAAACTTGGGGGCAATCAATGTCATATCTTATGGTCTCCCATGTATCTGAGATGTGTCATATCCAGTCAGAGTCCTTTTGAAGCTTCACGTGAGTGAGTGAGTCAGTCTTGTCTCCAGAAAGGATTTTGCATCTACGACAATGCAATCAACATCAAACACAAGCTGAAAACAATCTATTCTTTTTTACATGCTTTTATCTCCGTGTATGCTTACTGATTCGCATTGAGATTTTTGCATATTGTGTCCCTTCAAGCTCTTCGATGATGTCCTTTATAGGATTTAGAGAGTGATGACTGGGGGCATAATCTTTTCTTTGTCTTCTTCTTGTATGTGAAAATCTAACAACTTTGGAAATTTTAGATTGAAATGGTGTCCGACTATAAGAGCCTCTATCTCAAATTGGATGGCCATGCGTACCTCGACCATTGATACCTAGATGATTCAAAGAAGTATTGATCTAACTATTGTCTTTTTGAGTGAGTTCTTTCTCCTACTGTGAAACATGATCTTACCTAAGGATGTGAATGATAAAGGGTCACTACGGGTAATTCACATTGGATTTAGAATGATCTCTTGGCTGTTTGATGTGTTTGTCATGCAAGGCATATTCAGGTCATCACGACATTCATGTTTTGATGCTTATACAAATTGCTATATCAAAATGGATGTGATATTCAGGTCATCTTGGCGCTTGTGCCTTGGTGCTTATATCTAATCCGACATTCCAAAAATAAAATCAATATTCATATATCCATGGTTGTTGACTAGTGGGTGTTGTATTGATTCTTGCAAATACAAATCGATATTCATATGTCTATGGTTTCATAGCTAGTGGGCATTGTATTGATTTATCCAGTTACCTAAAAGTTCAATGATGATAACAAATCGACAAATGATCAGTGAGTAGGTCCTAGGTCCTAGGGTTGCATTATCATCCTACATGTTTCTTTGCATTTTTGCACTTTGCATCATCTCACAAATTGCTTGAACACTTAAAAGATTCTTCAATCACCTCTTCCAATCTAACAAGAGCTGAATCCCACACGAAGGTTCCTCCAATGAAACAACAAGTAGAATCCCTTTTCGGGATCAAAATCAAAATCTGAGATTGTTTATATTATTAACTACTTGCATATTCGACCTTCGATCATCACAGAAATCCATAATTCAACTTAACTGATTATCTTACATCAAACTATCAAAATTTCAACTTGGTCAACTATGGTCAACTCATGGTTTAACCTAGTCAAACTTGGTCTTTTGGGACCTTCCAACGATGCAAAATGCATTCTTGGACGTGTTTAACCACTTCTCAAATCAATTAACATGCTTCTAAACTATCAACGCTGACTTTTCTTGTCAGATTTCAATTTTCATCCTGAAGGGGACATGGTATTGCACATCATTCAAAGTCTATAAATCAAATTCAATCATATCTTCCTCAGTAATCAAGACAACAACCATGTCTAGTTATTGATTCATCAAAAGTCCTCATCGCTTGGGGCAAATCTATCATCACTTGGGGCATATCAATTCATCAAGATCCATATCAATCTGGTATTCTCCTAATCTTGTAAACTATATCAGTTTTTGCAACCATCGGATCATAGTGTTATTTCCTTGGTTCTTCGGCAACTGAAGGATTCAGATGTGATACTTGCTAGTTCTGCTAAGACAATCGAGTGTAGAACCGGTCACTCACTTCTTCGCAATCATAAGGTTTGGAATCAGGCGTTTTGGCACTTTTTCACAACCATAGGTTCATTTGCTATTATAGTGAACGTTATCTTTGGTCATTCAGGACCTATTATCTCCATATCAAATCAATATCAATCAGCTTCTATCTCATATCAATTATCAATTTTGAATCAGTTTCATATCTCTATCAAACACAAACTGTCTTTGAACCACTGTGCTTCACACAGTAATTCAAAGAGGGGCAAAATGTAATACCCCAAAAATGGGCTATAAGTTCATTAACCTCCTACATCTACAAATCGAACGAAATCAACATTGAAGTCCTAACCTAAGGCACATCTAAACATCATCGAATCATAATTGATTATCTTAAATTCTGCATCAGAGAATATTCCTAGCAATATTCCTAATTATCTTAATTATCTTTAATTTAATGATTATTTGGCAATAAATCACATTTATCCTAAGTTTGATTAATTGAATATTTTCATATTTTCATATTTAGATTTAATATCTTGCCACTTAATTATGTAATTAAATTTAATTCTATCTATTATTAATTATATTATTTAATTTTGACAATAAATCCAATATCCTATGAATAATTAATTAAATTCTTATTTAATTGATTAAAGCAGGTTGTCATTATTTAATAATATAGTTTTTAATAAAAGTTTGATAAAATAGTTAATTAACCCATAAATTAATTATTTTATTTCAAAAATCAGTTAAGTTGAGAATAAATCACTTTATTTATTTATTAAATCATAATTATCCATGTGCATATTCAAGGACCAGTTAAACTCAAATTGGAAAATCAATGCAAGTTGTTAGCTTTTTGAAACTCAACATCTTTTTGAGTTTTAAAGTTAATCTAAACTTCTAATTCGAGTTGAACTGTGCTTTTGCATGATTTTTGTGACTTAATTATCTTTATTTAAAAATAACTCAAAAATCAAGCTGAGTTATTTGAGTGATTTATGGCTTTTTTTTCATGCACCTCCAAAGCCCTGGATTTCTATAAAACCAAGGCTCAACTCTTCATAATTCATCCACAAATTTGCACAATCACGCTGAAAAATTGGAATTGGGAAAATCAAAGCTCTTGCGAATCGACACCTTTGTGAGATCAATTTCAAATTCATAGCTTTCATATTATTGTTAGAATTTTCATTATCATATCATATCATTTCTAGATTAGCATTGCATATTAATTTTCATATTAGCATAGATTCATATCAGTTTTCATCATATTATTGCATAGAAAATATAAAAAAAATAGATTAATTGCATTCATATTTCATATCAATTTGGCATTCAAATCCTTCATTTAGGTGTCGTCTAGGTCACTGATCTCGATAACAATCTGAGAACATTAATCTCGCACCTACTAGAAGGCAGTAAATCGCTTGGTTAGAGTAGATTTCAATTTTGCATGATTTTGATTATAGCTAACCTCTAATGTTTTATTGAAGTGTTGTGTCTACAAATCAGGTACAATTTTCACACACACAGAACCAAGAGCTTCAGAAATGATAAATGGACCTTTCCACAAAGACTTGAATTTCCCATGAGATCCTTTGGATGCCCTTCTTTTGTCCCATAAAAGCACTTCATCACCCTCCATAAAGTTACGAGGCCATGCCCACATGTCAAAAATTTGCTTTACCTTCAACTGATGCTTTGTAATATGATCTACTAAATCCTCTCTTTCTTCTTCCAGTCTACTCAAATGCATGACATGTTTCTCCAGGGGATTTTTAAAGTACTGATCTTCAATGACAGCTTGGAGCTTAGCTGAAGAGAGTTCTAAAGGAAGAGATACATGTGCTCCTATTCCATATACCAGTTCAAAGGGGGCCATTCCAATTTCTCTTTTCAAAGTAGTTCGATCTACCCACAAAGCTTCAAACAACTTCTTATGCCACTCATAGGGGTTATCATCCATTAACTTTTTCATGATCACCACCAGATTCTTATTACTGGATTCAACTTGACCATTCCCTTGTGGGAAATAATCAAAAGAATGAGCCAGAGATGTACCATGTTCATAATAGAAAGCCGAGATCTCTTTAGAAGAAAAGTACGTAGCACTATCTACTACTATCTTAATAGGTACCCCGAACCTGACAAAAATATAATTCAAAAGGAATTCACACACAACCTAAGAGTTTGCTTTCTTATTGGGGACTGCTTCCACCCACTTAGTAAAATAATCAGTGGCTGTGAGAATATAAACATGCCCAGTGCTAGATGGCGGGTTCAAAGGTCCCACGAAGTCTATTCCCCATTGTTTGAAAGTCTCATCAACAATCACAGGTTTAAGAGGCAGGGCAGCAAGATGAGGTCTCCTAGTAAAAAGATGACATTTTTCACAATTGTGAACATACTGGTACGCGTCCTTGAACATGCCTAGCCAGTAAAAATGATTATGAATAATCTTAAATGCAGTCATAGTTGAGGAGTAGTGACCTCCACAAGCTTTGTCATGAAATAATTTCAAAAGCTCTTTTTGTTGCTCAACACCTATGCATCTCAGAAAGGTTCCATCCACACCCCTTATATATAGTATCCCCTGGGATATCACATATTTTCTCACCTTCAATTTCAAGTTATGCCTCTCTTTAGAGTTTAGGTGGCCAGGACACTCACCATAGGTAAGGAAATAAGCCATGTCTGAAAACCAAGGGTCAGTTAGATTGACTAGCAACGCCATGGGTACTTCATCAATTTCTCAGACGGCTCACCATTCTCTGCTATCAACTTGCATAGGCCTTTCCCTCTTACCAATTTGGTTGGCTTAATCATCAAGTCATATTATTGAATCTTTTCTATCCAGACCACTCTATTATTCATACCAATCTCTTTCTGAGTTAAAATACTTTTCACTGCAATTTTAGGTACATAAACTGGACAATGGGAATGAAGTATATAATACCTGAACTATTTTACTGCTTTCACCACAGTGAAGGCGTGCTTTTCCATCTGAGAATATTTGAGCTCATGTCTTTTCAGAGGTGTGCTCATAAAGGCTATGGGTGCTTCCTGCCCCTTCTCATCTTTTTGTGTGAGTATACCCGACAGAGTATGCTCAGAGGCATAACAATAAATAATAAAGTCCTTTTTGAAATTGGGACTTTTTAATACAGGTGCTTGAGATATTGCTTTTTTTATATCATTGAAGGCTTTGCATCCATTATCGCTCCACTTAAAAGGAATTTTCTCACTCATCATATCAATCATATACTTAGTAATTTCTAAAAATTTAGGAATGAATGCACGCAGAAAATTCACCTGGCCAAAGAAGGACTTTAGTCCACTCCTGTTTGATGGTAAGTTGAGCTATTGGATTGCCTTAACCCACTCAGGATCAATCTGGATTCCATCTTTTGAAATGATGTGACCAAGTAATTTACCTTCCTCCACAAAGAACATTGATTTCTTGGGGTTCAAAGAGATGCCGTGACTTCTACATCTTAAGAGCACTGTCTCGAGATCCTTTAGGTGTTGAATTCTCTTTTTTGAAAAGATAGTAAGATCATCTAAATACACCACTATAATTTTGTTTCAGAGATCCTCAAAAGAAGAATCCATTTCCCTCTGGAAGGTTGCACCCACATTGATCAGCCCAAACATCATATGACTATATGCATAAGTTCCCCATGGGGTGATAAAAGCCATTTTGTGTTGGTCACTCTCTGCCACACTAATTTGATTATACTCGGAATAGCCATGACTTTAGATCCTGATACAACTTGAAGAACATGTTCCATCATAGGTAAGGCATAGTTTTCCTTCAAACTTACCTGATTCAGATTGTGAAAATTGACACAGATCCTAATTTCACCATTCTTCTTTCTTAGAGGAACTATATTGGTGATCCAAGTTGAATGATGGATAGGATAGATAATCCTAGCTTGTAGCATTTTTTTCACCTCCTTTAATATGGCTTCAGACACTTTTGGATTGTAGTTCCTTAATTTTTGACAAAATGGGGTAACACCAAGCTTTAAAGGGATTTGATGTTTAAATAGGCCTCCTCTGAAATTCTTTAGGTGTTCATTCCCTGAAGTGAAAACATCTTTGTATTCTATAAGTAACTTCTTCAAGTAATCTTTTTCAGATGAGGTGCAATTCTGAGCAATAGAAATCCATTTCGAATCATGTTGCTCACCTGTGTCAATTTTTTCATATTCTTTGACATTGTGCACATGAGATATCTTTTCTTTAATAGTACTATCATCTTTTCTCCTGAACAAATGTTCTAGAGATATGAGGCCTTTGGGGATTTTATTTCCCTTTAGTTGAATCACTCCATCACTACCTACAACATCTTCATAAATTTCTTTACACTCATTGTTAGATCCTTCAAAATATATATCAGAAAAGCCTGCGGCACATTCTAGGAAATCTCTAAGCTAAGAATCACTATCAAAGCTTTTCCAATACTCCACATTATCAAGTACTCTCAGCTTGTAAATCATCTCAATTTGATATTTTTGAGTTTTAAAGTTAGGGTGTGACAATAATAGTGAAGCCGATACGGCCAAGGCATCTGCTCTGGTGTTCTAATTTCTTGGTATAAATCCAATGGAGAAAGCATCGAAGAAATCTAGCTCATCCCATACCAAATTTCTATAGTGCTTTAACCTCTCATTCTTAATAGAGAATTGTCCTCTCACCTGCTTCACAATTAGCTCAGCATCACCTTTTACAATCAAATTCTTGACTCCCCTCAGTTTTGCCTCTTCCAATCCTAGTAGTAAGGCTTTGTATTATGTAGTATTGTTAGTATTTTTGAAATTTAATTTGAAAGAAAGAGGAATACATTATTTATTAGGAGGGGAAATGACTACCCCCGCACCTAAGCCTGAATTGGAGTAGCTGCCATCAAACTCCATCTTCCATATATCCTCTTCTTTTTGAGAAAAAGTTTCATCATCTTTTTCAAGATCAGCTAAAATGACATAGTTGCCAAAATGACACTCCTAATACAAGATTTGAGCTTTTGGATTATCCGAGGGTACCATAGTATATTTTTTTTTAGGCTCGGGTTCAAGTTTTACTTTCTTTTTACCTATTGGGATCATGGCCTCTGACCAATCCATCTTAATGTCTCCCCCTAAATCTTTGCAGAAGGTTCTATTGAGAAACATACCGTAACTAGCTGGGATATCTGCTACTAGGATAGTCAACTTCAGATGCTTATCAGGATAGGTAGCAAGAATAGCTTGGGCATCCTTGACTTGACCCATTAATGGTACTTGTTTCCCATCCATAGAATAACAATGGCCATAAGTTTTAGTCAAGGTGAGACCGAGGGCTCTTGCAACCGGGGCAGACATGATGTTATCTGATGCACCATAATCAATAATACAATTGTTGAGTTTCTGGCCATTTAGCAGCAAGGAGATATAGAAGGGATTAGGCTTCCTTTCTTCTATTTCACTTTCAATTGTATTAACAAAGGGACATTCTTTAGGAGTCTGCAGAGTATCTTGGGGCTTAAAGACAAGGGGTTCCTCAACTGTGGTCATCTCACCTATGAGAGGTTTATCTAATTTGGGGCTTGAAATTGACTCCCCTTTAACATATTTGACTAGTTTGTCCAACTCTTTAGGGTTCATTTTGAGGTATTCTAAGGGGGAAATGGAGATTTTGGTTGTTTTAAAAAATTCAACAAAGTCAAATGAACAGGAAGGAATTGGACTACCTCTTGGTAAGATCTTCACTTCAGGACCTTTTGGACCTGCAGGAGTCTCTCCATTTCTAGCTTCTTTACGCTTAGCATCAGCATTAACAGCAATTGAACCACAAACAAACTTTTGCGTTCTTTGATTTCTCATTAGAATAGCACAGGCAGGATCCTACAAGGTTTCTAAAATGCTTCCACCTCTATCAGAACCTGGTTCATACTCTAGATAAAAAGAATTGGACAAACCAATATCGAGTGAGTCTTTCTCTTCTTTCAAATCTTCTATATTGATAGTATCTTTTGTTACATTGATTTGGAGACATCTTAACCAATTGGGACAAGATTATCCATCATGATAAGTTGTTAGATGAAAGGAACACATTGTTTCCCTTGGGGCGGATTCAATCTGCAATCTCAGTTGTGAACTAGGCCAGAGAGGAGTTTTTCCCGAAGGTTGATTATATTGTCTTTGGCTAACATCTTGATAAGGAGATTGGTACAGAGAACTAGCCTTATTCTACTGTCTCTTGAGGATAGCCATATCATTCATCAACCTCTGCATTAGAGGGTCTGTTGTTGTAGAGGACAAGGGATTTCCTGAAGCCTAAACTTCTCTCTTCCATTTCCCAGCCGTTATAAGCGTATCTTCTAACTGAATAGCCTATGTCTGGGTAGCAGCCAAATCAACCACTCCATCTTTTAACAAGTGAAGGCTTATATTGGGTGGAACAACATTCAAGAAGAAAATCTTCTTATTCTCATTATTTGGTGCCGAATTTGTTGGTATCCTTTACAAGATTCTATTAAACTTAGCCACAAAATCCCACATAGGCTCATGTATTTCTTTTTTAAGTTGACTAAGTTGAAGCAATAATGAAATCTCATTATCAGGAGTTTTCAATCTTGTTTCAAAAGTAGTTTTCATGTCATTCCAATTAGTGATCAAACCATTAGGTAAATGATTGAACCAGTCAGCTGTAGTATCCACTAAGTTTTTGACAAAAAGCCTGACCACTACTTCTTCACTAGGAACACTAATAACACCACATGTAGTATGGAAAGCACTGAGATGATCATCAGTGGTTACTTTTCTATCTCCACTGAACTTGGGAAAGATCTGATTAGCACATTTAGGCAAATCTACAGTGGGATTAGCTCCTAAGTTCAATGGGCCAATATTCTAACCCCAGGGTTGATTGGCAGCCATGTTAGGTAATTGGAAATTCAAAGGTTGGATATTAAGAACAGTAGGTACTATAGTACCCGGTGTTACAATAGCTCAGAAAAGGGGTGGAAAAAATGGGCTAGGTGGAGGTGAAGAAGGTCTACTGAATGTTTAGGTTTTCTTCTTCTTGTGGGTATTAAGATCAGGTTCGAAACTAAGATTCCTCAAAGCTTCAAAGTCTTCGTCAAGCAATCCCCTACTCCTATCATGTCTGGTATATCTCTTTTCTACCAGTTTCAATATTCAAGATTGACCTTAATTTCTTGCTGGGGCTTATGCAAGTCTATTTACTATAATTGCTTCATGAGAAAATGGTATACCCCTCAGTCACTCAGCTATTTCCTCTTCTCTTTCAAGCACTACTTGGACTTGATGAAACTGTTGATTACTGCGCTTAAATCTCCATGTTGCTGCAGCTAGGCTTGAAATTATGTCTTCTTGTGTGTCTTCAAATCCTAGGTTAGGTTGAAGCACATGAAACACATCATTGTGTGGTAATACCATCTTGTGGCATTATATCGGTTGAGAACCTAGTGTTTTATACTGGACTCTCCCCAGTAGAGTCACCAAAAAATTGTTGGCGAATAGATTTGTCTTCTTCTTCTTAAATGAAATCAAATGAAAACTCTATGCCTTTGAAGACAAATAATTCATCAACAATTGGGTAAGCACTAGAAATTGCTTCCCTCTAAATTTTTAAGGTTCAGCTTCCTTGTAGGATATTCAATGAATTATCAACATAAAAAGTAAATACATACACTTTTAACCAGAAAGTGTGGAAGGACTGCTCAAATACTCCTGGGTATCGAGGTAATTTAAAGAATCAACAGATGATTAACTCACACTATGAAAGAATATTAAGATCTACTAATTACTCCTAAAACAAAGAACCTATAAAATAACTAAAGGAGAAATAACTAGAAAGAAACCATGAGTGACTAAGTATAAATAATACATGCACAAATATAAATGTACCAATTCTCAAAGTAACCAATACATTCCATATTTTGATTCAAAGATCTAAATCAAACCATGCATTTATATATTCATATATGATCAGATCAAAGTCTTATAAAAAAGAGTCACAAACTATTTCAGAACTTTAAAGACTATTCTAGCTATCTAAAAAAAAACCTATCTAATTTCTATCTGTAATTTCTAACCCTTTCACAGTTCAATACTCCAACATTTATAGTTTTAGGTCCAAGAGAGCCTCTAGAAAAACCCGGCCTCTCGAACACTAGAAAAACCATTAAAAACTAGTTATACAATTAAAATGAGAGTTTCATAACACATGTCTTTTAAAACCAAAAGAAAGGTAAATGTTATCCCAAAAAATGCTAGTTCCCTCCAAGGACTTCTAACGTGGCAGTCTGAACGAGCTTCTAAGTCCAGAACACGTTCACCAATTCCTGAGCTGGCTAAAAATGTAGATTCTTTAGACCTATCAGCTTTTCCTGAGTTGCATTCTTCTCCCATCTTAACTCCTTGATCCTCTCCACCTACCTAGGTAACTGGCCCCTATTTAGAAGCAGCATGGATTCCACATTTTCTACTTTGGTGAAATCATGAATAGTTGGTGCTTTGTTTTACTTCAGAGAATTCATGGTATCTATGAAGACTTTAACCATAGTGTCTACGTCCCTATTACCTTCATCAATTTGTAAAAGACTTGAGGGATTTACTATCTTGATGTCTTTAAGAGAATTTGCATGCATATCTAGTACCTCCTCTATTGCTTTGGCTTGAGAAATCACAGCTTTAAACATTGTGTTTATCTAGCCGAAATTCTATTTCAATATGAACAACATACAGGGGTCTACCAACTTCATTGGATTCTATGCTAAAAATTGAGTCACACCATACATCTCTATTTCTTGAACCTTCATGACAACTGCTACGCATTTCTCTTCTTCCATTTCCCAGCTTGGGACCAGAGTTCAAACTTCACCGAGTAATCCTTCCCCATCGAAGCAGGTGGATATAAACTCTCGTATGAAAGAACTCCCTTCATTGATTACATTATTTATCCAAGATTTCATGACCTCCATCAGAACTTTTCCCTATTGCATCTATTTTACTAGCCTTTGGCTTTGAGCTAAATTCAGATCAAAGTCTTGTGAGGACTGGGCTAGTGGTAGTGCTCCAACATCAGTGAGTGAGGAAAGAAACTCAGCCATAGTAGATATCAGCTATTTAAACTCACGTTTCTCTCTCCCATCCTTTTGTGATTCCCCAAGCATATGATCAGCTAAAAACTTAAAAAGATGATCTCTAGCGTCCCTGTTTAGAACACCCAGCTCCATCTTAGTGATTTCAAAGTCTTCTGCCTCTGGTTCCTAAATTCCTTCTTTAGGCCTGAAAGTAGATGGATCAGTAGATAATCTTGCATCACTTTTCATTCTTTTTGCTTTAGGTGTCCGGGTGGCATATTTGGTGATAATCTCTTTCACAAGAAGTAAAATAGGCTTATAACTCTTCCTTTTACTCACTGATTTAGTTAACCAAGAAGGAACTGAACCAATGACTATTTGATTATCGGGTGTTTTGACAGGAGTGTTCTCAACCTGAGGTACTTCTGTGTTACTGGTAAGAATTTCTTGAACCTTTTCTTATTGATCTAATGGAAAGGAAATATCCTCATTGTTAATCTCAATATCCAGATAATCAGGTCCTAAGGATGCCATCTGAGAATGCCTTTCTGATTTTGTTCTAGGCCTCGATCTTGGTGCGGTAGGGTGTCCACTGGGAACCTCCTTTTTCTTATGGGATGTGACTTTACCTACATAAGTAACCATAGGAGACACATTAGATGAGACATGTTTCACATTTTTTAGGGCTGATTCTGTACTACACCTTTCAAGAGGGGGGTTCTTTGCTCCTTTCTTTTTCTTTTCTATCAACCAGGTCTCCGTAACTCCAAAAATGGTTCAAGCTCTCAACTTTATATCATCTTCCTCCTTCCTATTCCAATCTATGACTAGGGGACCTCTTGCATCTATATTGATAACATCTAAACCTGTAGCTTCATAACTATCCTCTTCTATTCCCATTATATCAAACTTTAACTGCAACAGTTTGATCTGTGGAACAACAAGTCTTGAGTGATCCCATTTCCACACCGTCTCTTCATCACTAAGATCTTCCCATAGATCTTCAAGGTGTGAATTGGGCGATGGATAAGTACTTAGACTTAGAACTTGTTTAGCAAAGCCCTTATTATCAAAACCCCTACTTAACTCATAAAATCGCATGTGAAAACTCAATAGGTTGCTTCTTATTACTGAGGCATCCATCATACTATTACAAACCAAGTTTCCAACCTTAACTGGAAACATATAAGGCCACCTTTCTTCTGGTAGGGTACTTTTAATAACTATGAACAATTGCCTGCAGATCTCTGCTAATATAAAGCAGTCAAAAGAAAATCTTGGGAGTCTAAGAGGTTCCTCATCAAAGCCTCCGACCCGGATGTAAGTAAATCATGGAAATTGAATGTAAAAAATCCCATAGACTTGAACCAATTTTTGTGCTTCCAATGAGATTCTTTGGTTTGGAACTTCTGCCAATTGTCGACACAATCTTCCTAGAAAAACATCATGAACCTTCCTGTAGTCTTCCAAAATATTATCCTTTCTTAATAAGGGACAATACTCATAGATGAAAAGATCTTCATTCCAAGGGACATGCTAAATGGTTGATAGATCTTGAGTGCATGCCAAATAGTATATCAAATAGGAAGACATAAAGAAATCCTTCTTAATGGCCTGGGCTTGTTTAAGTTGGTCTATCAGGGAACTGGCGATAATCTCTGCCCAATCAAGATGCTGTCTCCCTTCCAAGACTATCTCAATAAAGTGAAACATCCACTCCTTAAAGAGGAGAACCTGCTCTAAACCTTTAATTCAATGAAGTAAAACTATCACATCATGCATGGGTGGCTTCATATGGTCTTTAGTGAGAACTTTAGGCAACTGAGATCCTCCTTTATAATTAGTCTGAGTCCATTTCTAGGCCACATGACTATGATTTTTATCTATATTTTCTCTATACTGAGCTAGAGATTGGGTGGGAGTGAAATTGATGAGAGATTCCTTTGGGATTTTGAAAACAACCATGATAGTCTCTCTGTTAATTGGCACAAGGATTTGGCCTTCCGCATTCATTATGCACTTGGATTTAACATCATATCTATTGATACATTGCTGAACCAACTCTGGGAATACAGTTGATGGAGGAAAAGCCACAGCTTGCAATAACCCACTCGACAGGAACTCTAGACTATGGTCATCCGCTGCATAGTTTGTGAGGTCAATTGCCATTTTTTCTACTGATACTCCTAAAAGGTCAGTATCCATAACAATAGGGGCACAACACTCCATATTCTTGACATTTTCAAAGAAATGCATACTTGACCTCATCTCTCCCACAGGAATAAAAATAAACCCCCCCTCTTGAATCAATATTTTCAAACAACAATAGGAAATGGAAAAGAGCTTAAGGAGCTACCTATTTTGCATAGACTCAGAAATAATTTCTTCTCCCACAACTGAGACTCCGCAGAATTATAACAAGAAGAGAACACTTATAGAGCTGTTTATATTTTTGAAAGATTGTACCCATAAAAGTCAACTTTAATGAGCATTTATTTGGGAACATTAAGTTTAAATGATGTGAATAGTAATGACTTAGCAGCAAGAAATCCTTGACATTCACAAACTTTAATTTCATCATTAATCACCCCATAATCAATATCTCTCACTCGTGTTAGAGATTTCACTAATCGTAACCCAAAACTTTATCCGAGGCTTGCCCCATGGTTCCTATCAAATCTGAACTGTCCATATTAATAATTTAACCATTACTTCACCATTGGCTTATGTCACCTATCCCATCAACTATCCTTTCACTTATGACTCTACCTGCTATCTATCCTTGAACCTCTTTGAACAACTTTGAACTGGGGTTCAAAAAGATTCAAAGTGGTTCACCGCAAAAAGGTGACTTAGGCCGGGGCCCACCTGCATGAACCAAACGTTAGAAAAATAATCATTCATTGAATTGCTTCGAACTACTTTGAACCAGAGTTCAAAGAGGTTTGAAGTGGTTCATGTGAAGCAGGAGCCTTGGAAAAGATTCAACCAAGAAAAGTCGAATTTGAACTTGGCGAACTGGGAGGCTATTTCTTGAGAACTTTGAAAGACATACACACTTGGAGGATTGCTGAAAGGGAAGACCATCAAGGGAATTCACTAAATGAGCTTCAAATGAATGAACTAATAAGGGTCTTAGACACTTCCTAATGGTGACTCTAACTAACCCTAACAAAATACAAGAGGTATAGGGAGGATTTTATTCACTGTATCTTCTGCCCTAGCAATCACCTTAACCTTTTTATCTCATTTTTGTTCTGACCTCTATTTTGCCTAAGAAAATGCCATGAAGGATAATATCATTAATTAATCCTCATCCATACTCTCCACATCAGTGCTCAGGGGCTTGGCCATACTTGCCAACAATAAGGTGGTGGAAGTATCAAGTTCTTGTTTTATTTCAATTCTTACCTCTTCTTCTTTCCCTGTCCCTATTTCTTCTCTCTGTTCTTCCTCTCATTGTCCTTCCTCTTTCTGTCCTTTCTCTTCCTATTTTTCCTCTATCTGTCCTCCTTGTTTCTCTTCTTCTGTTACCACACTATACAAGTTTCTTTGAAATGGGTCACTCTCATCTAGTGTAGTGTCAAGGATCACTGCCATACCATCAACAAAGAAGTATGGTTTCTTGTCAACATTTATTTTACTTCCTTCCATGATCTCCTCAGCTATTTTAGAGCTTGCTCCTATTCCTATAGATGTGGGCTTGGTAGCCTTAGGAGGTGAAGCCTTCTTAGGAATGTCTCTCACCAATATTTGAACCAGTGCCTTCTATGTATCCTCAATGAACTCATCATATTTTCTAGCCGTTATCTTTACAAGTCTGGCCTTAGTTCTCAATAGGGGTTTTAGTTCTTTGATTATTTTCTCCCTTTCCTATACTAAAACTACATGCAACATATCTGCAATTTCTTTATTCCTTATTATTTCATCCTCTGATTGTGCTAATTATTTTCTGATTTCTAGTTTTCTATATAGGTCTTTTGGAATACTACCTTTAATCTCCAATAAATTATTTTTATAAACTAGTAAGTGCTCAATCACTAAATGTTCTATTACTGATTGATTATTAGAATCACACCTCTCATAGTATCTGTTAAGAGTCTTCAAGTTACCATCTTTTATTATTATTTTTGCAATATGTTTATGTCCTATTTCCATAGGTTCTCTATTTTCTTCTGTTCTACTTTCTCTTCTTTCTTCTCAGTCACCTTATCCTCTTTTCTCTTTTCTTTTACTTCAATCTTTTATTTCTTAGGGCTACTAGGTTTTTTTGATCTTGTATATCTCCTAAGGGTGTCCACAGGTACATCTTGTGCTATCTTCTCAAGAGTTATAGATAGATCAATTATGTTAGAAGTAGTACTTACTATCTTTTCTACTTTAGAAGGTGGAGGGGCTTCAATTCTCATGCTAGAAGTTCCTTCTATCATTTTAGTCCTTACTTCTTTTAGTTCTTCCTTTGTGATTCCAGCCTTCACTTCCATATCATCAACTATCTTCTCTATCTTCCTTGTTCCTTTATCCTGTTCTTCTCTAACCTTGGCTGAATTTTCTAGATATGTTCCCCATCTTTCTTTAGATGTGTCAACTTTAGATGCCAATACATGCTCTATCTGCATCACAAGAACCTCAGAACTAACTTCATATCCTATAGGATGACACCATTTCTTCCTAGGTTCAACTTCTTCAAAGCATACACAATCAGTTTCAACCATGAAATAGATTTTATCCTTATATCTTTCAACTAATTCCTCAGGGATCCTATATCTTTCCTTCATTTGCCTTTGCAAAATCTTGATCATAGAAAATAATTCTCCAACTACCCATGTACTGTTCTTTCTCCGGTAGCTCTCTAATATCTAAATACTAGTGGGTATGTTGTCCTTCCATGCTCTAGGGTGTATTATGGGAAATTGATGCTTAATGTGAATGTACATATGAATCAAAAGTGAACCTAATCTGAATGCCTTTGACTTGTCCTTCTTAACAATCTTTACTTTTTCCAAGAATGGTTGTGCTAGAATCTTGCATAGGTTATACTTAGTGTTTTCTTTTACCATTCTATAAGACATCATTATGAATTCTTCTGAAATTGAGTTAGGTTTTCTTCTATAGTAAAATTTGTAACCTAGAAGCATTGCAACTAGTCTCACATCCTATTGGAATATATATCATTGACGGTCATAGCTTGCTTATCCCATTTTGAATGAGTCAGGGTTTCAAATTTCTTCTTAATGTTTTTGATCTCTACCATAGGGATGGATCCACTATTTTATAGTCTAGTTATGTCATGAATCAACTGACTACAGATCTTTACAGGCTGCTCTCCTATCCAAACAAATTGATCATGCACTCTACTTAGTATTATCTTAAACCATTCTGTCTCACTGAATTCATTCAAGACGGTTAACTTTATGATAGATTGGTCATTTAGGTGTTTGAATTCATCCTTCATTTTTCCATCATATTCTATCATCTCATCTATTTCCCTATATATCTCCAAATCCCCTATAGTCTCGTACTTATAATGAATGTAAGCCCTAATATCCTCTACGTGTAGGACATCGTATGGGGTTTGCATAGATGCTCCTTCAGGGTCATCCTCACAAGACTTAAAAAGGTGTCTTTTGAACTTATACCTTGTCCTATCAATAAAATCATATATCACAGGTGCATCTATAGCTTCTTGTTAGAGTAAATGGTCTAAATACCTTGAATATGCTAAATTTTGGAACTTCTACTTTGATCGATCACACAATGTAGCTGCTAGGTGATTGATATACTTCTTAACTTTGCTCTCCTTGGTAGCTGCTTATCAAAAGGTGAAGAAATAAGATGCCTTGAGGTCTTTTATTCATCACCAAGTGATTAAATGCATTTATCATAGTTAGCTCAACTTCGTACATTATCTAGTCAAACACACATCTCACACTCATATAATATGAATCTTCAAATGCTGCGATCACATATATAGGTTCCACAGTGTCTATATACACCATATCTAAAATCACATGAGCTCATTCCACATAATTAGGGGTTGGATATGATTTTTTGTCTTCATCCAATGCTCCCCCTAATGCCATGCTCATCCTTTTAGGTCAATGTAGAAATATTAACATCATGTGAAGACACAATAGCATCTACCATTTCTCCCTGAACTAATGCCTTATTGAAATCTTTGACTTTCCATATCTTTCCATCATCTTCATCTGCTAGTTTCTTGAAATTATTCTTGAATTCATCCATGTATTCACCAATACTTTTACCACTGTCAACAATATTTTTCTTTATAACCATAGGAGGTGGTCCTCTTCTTTTGTCCATTCCATTATACCTACAAAACTTCACTATATGTCCTAAGTTGTTGCATTTATAACATGTAGGTAGTCTTCTATCCTGATTAATCTGTAGTTTGCAAAACCTTGTAGTATGCCCAAGTTTATTGCATTTGTAGCATGTGATCTTGGCTTTTGATTCTTCTCTGATGTAATCTTTCCTTCTTAACTGATCAGGTTTCCTACATTATGCTTTCTTGTGTCCATATGCATAACAGTTATAACAATAACCAGTAAAGGGTTTGAAAGGGCCTTTACCTCTAAAATATCTTTTCATGTGTCCAAGTGTGTTGCATCCATAACATCTACCTCTGAAAGGTCTAATCTAATCTTTAGGTTCTTCAAAAGTGGATCTATCTTCAGTCTTCACTTCATGTAGTTCTTCATGAGTCTTAGAACATTCTCCTTCATTGTATCCAATTCTAGTCATGTCACCTTTAGGTTTCTCTCCTCTCTCTTCGTTCATCAATCTTATCACTGCTCATATGTAACTTCCCAATGTGTAATTTGGCTTGAGTGAGTTCACCTTTAATGATATGATTATATTTCCCCAATTCTAGGCATTTATCCTTGTAGTGATCAAGTTCAATATGTATTTCTCCTATCTATATGTTTTTTCCTTTGAGAGTCTCTTCAACTTTGTATCTTGCATCCTTTTCATGTGGAATCTTCTTAATCATTAGAAGATTAATTTGTTCTTTTTCCTGGTCTAGCTTCTTTACTTGGTCTGATGTATCATTGTTTGAATCCTCAATTTTTTCCATAAGGTCTTGTCTTTGATTTCTTGAAATTTCAAGTTGTTCCTTTAGTTTCTTGATAAAACCTTCTTCTCTTCTTTATTTGAATTTCAAATCACCATTCTCAGCCTTTTCTTTGTCCAGGTCATCAAGTGCTGCTTCAAAATTCTCTTGCAAATTTTTTGAATCCATTCTGATCTCCCTTAAGCTGTTAGACTTTCTCTCCAAGGGCCAATAGCTCTGATACCAATTGTTAGGATTGAGTAATACTGAGAGGGGGGGTGAATTATTATTACAACACTTTAAATTAAAATTAAACTAATTCCAAATAAACCATATGATCTCTGAAATGAAAAGAACATAAACAAATAACACACAACTCATAACACCATTATTTGTTTTCGAGGAAACCCTAGCCAAGGGAAAACCCCAGTGGGGATGGTACCCAAAAATATGCACTAAATTATAATGTCCCTATTAGGAGACCTAGCCTTGTTAGGAGTTGAGTATTACATATTACATTTCCTTGTTAGATGAATATCAACCCTATTAAAGTTATACAAATCTTACAACTCTTAGAATCAATAATTCTGAACTACAAAAGTATTCTCAAGAGTGAATAATACACGCATTTGCTATGCTTTGATAGTTCCAATTATAGTTCTCAATAGGATCTATCAATCTCTAATCTCACATCTTCTATCAACCATCACTGATATCCTAATCTCACATCCATATCTTATTCGTCTGTCACTTTCATGAAACACTCTTCATTTATATGTATTTTGTCATCCAGTCGGCTTCCAAATATAATACAAAACATAATAATAAATAATAAAAACAATAAATACAAAGTCAGAGATCTTGTATTACCAAAGTGTTGAAAATATACAATCTTTATGTGACTTAGCCCATTACCATTCCATCTTACATTCCCTTAATCATCATGACTGTTCATGTGTTCCGTTTCACTATTTCTTTGTCTTCGCATGCCTTCATATCACTGTAACTTACTGATATCAATACCAAAAAACATGTGATCTTAACTGAAGGTCATACATATCCCAAAATGTCTTCATATAAGCTTGCAAGTCATTATCTAGCATATACTATCTTCGCTATCCAAAACAGTTCTACAATACTCTATAAATCCGATTGCATACTTAGTCATTTTCATGACTGTGTCTTCAACACTCATACTTTCTTCATGCGATCACCATACCATATGTGTTGCCATAAATGACAACCCTCAAGTGATCCATAGTTCTCTCAAAACATCACTTGCCAACAATATATCTAGATATGAAAAGGAGATGAAAGAGATTGAAGATAAATAGTGAGAGGTTGAAGCCCTTATTGCCGAAAGATTTCCCAAAGGTTATGGTAAGTATGAAGGAAAGTTACCTCTTAAATATTTTTATTTCAATAAGATAGGTCATTTTTCATCAAGATTTCTGGAAAGAGTCCCTAAATTTAGACATAGGAAACCTAGATTTGAAAAGAAATGCTATTATGCTGAAGAAGGCATGATAGATGATGAATTTGATAAAGGAAATAGAAGTGACAATGAATGAGTATTTATTGCTATCAAAGAAGATGATATTGAATTTTCTAGGTGCATGAATGAGAGAAGAGCTTTGGCCACACAAGTTGAAGAGAAATATGAATGGGTTATTGACATCAGATGTTCACATGATATGATAGGTGACAAGAGAAAGTTTGTGAGTTTGGAAAAGTATGATGGTGGTGTTGTAATATTTGGAGATGTTACACCTTGTTTAATCTATAGAAGAGGATCAATTACTCTTGATGGTAAGAATAATATTAATTGTGTTTTGTATGTTGAAGGTTTAAAGTATAATTTGTTGAGTGTTGGATAGTTAGTTGACAAGGGTTATGCTCTACAATTTAAGAATGGGAAATGTAGAATCTTGGGTAACTCCGATATTGAGATTTCTTTAGGTACAAAAACTAAAGGTAATGTCCTTCATTTGAATAGTGTTGAGAAAAGATGCTTGATTGCTTAGATTGATGAAAGTTGGTTGTGGCATAAAAGGATATGTCATGTGAGTTTTGATAATATTGTTAAGATAATTTCTCTTCAATTTGTGAGAGATCTTCCTAAATTAAAGAAATCTACTAACCCTATGTGAAAGGAATGTCAAGTGGGAAAATAAACTAGATGTAGTTTCATAAGCAAGAATCATTGTTCAAATGGATTGTTGAATCTTGTGCATATTGATTTATGTAGTACTTCTAGAGTGAAATGTTTTCAGGGAGACATATATTTCATGTTACTGATTAATGATTATTCAAGGATAATGTGGGTTACTTTCTTGATGAAGAAATATAAAGCCCTAGATAAATTCAAGATTTTCAAGGCTATGGTTGAGGAAAAAATAGGTTTGAAGATGAAGTGTATAAGATCTGACAGAGGTGGTTAAGTCACTTCTAGTGAGTTGCATTTATTTTGTGAAGAATATGGGATAAAGAGACAAATATTTTCTCCGTGGACCCCTCAAAAAAATGTAGTGGAAAAGAAAAGAAAACTACTCTAGATACTATAGGGACAATGATGATGGAAGAAAATGTTCTACATGTCTATTGGAGAGAAGCTATGAGTACTATAGTTTACACACTTAAGCAAGTGCAAATCAAAGATGATACTGGTAAGACTCCTTATGAATTATAGTTTGGTAATGTTCCTACTATTACAGAAGTAAGTGTTATATCAAGAGAGATGAAGATATAGGAAAGTTTGATGCGAGATGTGATGAAGGTATTTTTATTGGTTATTCAACAAAAAGAAAGGCATACATGTGTTACAATAAAATACTAAGGAAGATAGTTGAAACTGAAAATGTCAAGGCTAATGAAGGAAATATGAAACAATCTAGATCTTGTGGATATGATTCAAATGATCAAAATAACAGTGCAAATCAAGGAAAGAAATCCCGAAACCAAGTTGAGATTATTCCAGAGGATCCAGAAGAAGAAAATATTGAAGAAAGAGCACACGAGTACGAAATTCAAGAAAATACTAAGACTCCAAGGTATGTAAGATTGAATCATTTAGAAAGTCAGATAATAGGAGATAGAAATAAAGGTGTTCAAAATAGAAGAAGAATTACCGAAGATAGAGTTGAGTATTGTTTGATTTCAAAGATTGAACCTAAGGATGTGAATGAATCTTGCAAAGATAAACACTGGGTAAAAGAAATAGAAGAAGAATTGAATCAGATTGTAAAGAACAATACATGAGTTCTTTTTGCTAGACCTTAAGACAAAAATGTAATAGGAACTAAGTTATTAGGAATAATGAAAGACTTGTTTGTAAAGGATATTCAAAAATGGAAGGTATTGATTTGGAGGAGACTTTTTCTCCAGTGGAAAGAATTGAAGCTGTGAAAATATTTCTTTCTTATGCTTCTTACAAGGATTTCAAAGTCTATCACATGGATGTTAACTCAATGTTACTAAATGTTGAATTGGAAGAAGAAGTGCATATTGAGAAACTAGATGGATTTCAATTGACTGATCAAAACAACATGATTTTCCTATTGAAGAAAGATTTGTATGGATTAACGAAACCCCCAAGAGCATGGTATGAAATACTAGATAAGTATTTATTGAAGCTTGGATTGGAAAAGGTACTGCTGATAGTAACCTATACTTCAAAATTGACCAAAATAACATTATGTTTGTTGAAGTTTTTGTTGATGATACTATCTTTGGAGAAAATGATAAGTTGAGCAAAGAGTTTGTAAATGAAATGCAAAATGAACTTGAAATGTCTATGATTAGAGAGATGAAATTATTTTTAGGTTTGTAAATTAAATAGTTGAATAATGGAATTTTTGTATCTTATTCCAAGTATGTGAACGAGTTGTTTAAAAAGTTTGGAATAGAATATTCAAATCCAGTTAGTACTCCTATGGTGAATAGATGTAAGTTGACAAAATATGATGACCCACCTAAGGAAAATTAGACCAATTATAGATCTATGATAGGTGGATTATTATATTTGACTTAGACCAAACCTAATAGCATGAGTGCAGTTTGCATTGTTGCTAGATTTAAAGAAGATCTAAAGAATCTCACGTTGTAGTTGTTAAAATAATTTTTAGATATTTGAAAGGGACAATTGATTATGATCTATGGTATCCTAAAGATGATGATTTTACTTTGAGTGCATTTACTAATTTTGATTGTGAAGGAAATGTCGATGACAAGAAGTGTACTAGTGGTGGTGCATTTTTCTTGGGAAAAATATTGATTTCATGGTTAAGAAAAAAGTAGAATTGTACTTCTCAATCTACTGGAGAGGCAAAACATGTTGCTTCTACAACAAATTGTACTTGGGTGGTATGGATAAAGAAGATGTTAAGGGATATCAGAGTTGTATACAATGAACCTATTTCTATCTACTGTGATAATTCAAGTACAATTAACATTTCTAAGAATCCAGTGCTATATTCAAAGACTAAACATATATCAATCAAGTTTCACTTTTTGAGAGAGAAAGTTAATGAGAAGGAAGTCAGATTAGAGTATGTGCCTACTAAGGAACATATTGCAAATATTTTCATGAAGCCTTTGAATAAGGACACTTTTGAGTATCTTAGAGGGAAGGTAGGGGTTATTTCCCCTCCTAATAAGAACTAAGGTGCATTGGTATGCATAAGTTTGGTGCATTTATAGACATATCTTGTGGTCCAGATTGATGAGTGGTGGCTACTACTCAGAGGGAGTAGTTAGCCTTGCTATTTTTTGAATCAAATATTCAGTTTTGGTGAGAGATTTAGTGTTTGGAAAATATGTGCTTTGTCATTGATGTCAAAGGGGGGGAGAGATTCATGTTAGAAACTTGTAACTTATTGGGAGAGAAAGTCATGAAGATTTGTGTGTAAAATCTTAGGGGGGGATTGTTAATTTCTTTGTCATTGATTGTTTTTCACATCATATATTGCCATTAATGCAAAATGGGGAGATTTTTGGAATAATACACATATATGTGCTTACGAGATGTATTGTCACATGTATTTGAGAGGTTTATTATCATTTCTATCAACATATTTCTATTTGTGACAATGTTGTAGTGAAGTTCAGTGAGTTTATTTGTTCATTATATTGAATATCAGAGTTTGTGGATGTATGCATTTATTTTTGGATTGTATGTAGTTGATTTAGTTCAACGTGTAATGGTTCACATGAATATTTGAGTGAGTTATGTGTATATGTGTTGTGACTATTTTTTTAGTTGTTCAGAGGTGATAGAGTGGTAGTAGCTTGATATACATTTCTCCACATTGTAATATCTTGTTTTAGGGATCTGGTAGCATGTTTGGGACATTGTTGGGTGTCCTCAATTCAAGTGGTTCATGATTTGGAGGCCCACAAGGTATTTTTTAAGGTTGATAGTTGTTCCTATTGGTATTCTCAAGTTTTGGTATAATGTTGCTAATGATTCTGGAATTTGTGTTGACATAGATGTTGTTGTGGTAATTAATGATTCTTGTGGATGTTTCTATATTGTGTGCTTCTTATTTTGTTTTTTTGCATTGATCGTTGTGCTCACAATTGGTGATTTCTTTTGAAAACTTTGTGTTCTTCAGGTTCTTGGCTGGCCTGATGATTGTAGTGTGTTGCAAATGATCGAGGCATAATTCTTGGAGGTGTTTCATGTTTGAGGATGAATATTTTGGTCCATGCTATGTCTTAGCTGCTATTTCTTGGTCCACATTTAATATTATAATTAAGTATGATTATATTTTTGTAATTAGGTAGAAAGTGTTGATTTTTCCAAGCTTGATGATGTGTATAAATAAATATTATAATTATGTATTTGTGTGAGGTTGTGTGGATGAGAAGTGCAAAAGTGCAAGTAATATGAAGGTTTGCATATTTTTTTAGGCAATGAATATGCATGGAAAATAAATTTGTATTTGTGCTTCAATAGAACTGATCCAGGCATGATGAAGATGATATTTTACAATTATTGATCTGGGGATAATCCAAATTTTCTATAAGGCAATGAGCCTCCCTAGATAGTAAGCCTTTCTCTTTTGAGAAGTGAGCTTTAGTAAGTGTTCTTGAATGCATGTACATTCCCATTGTAATAATCCTAATAGGGTATAATACTTTTAATCGAGTATACAGTTTATCTTGTGGGTTCATCCCCACTGTGGTTTTTACTTAATTGGGTTTCCATGAAATATATCTTGGTGTTATGTGTTCTTGATGTGTTGTGGATCTACGATTTCATGTTTAATTATCATATCTAAGATTAAGATTTTTAAGTTTTCCAAGTTTGTGTGACAACTAATTCACCACCCCTCTCAGTTGTTTACTTCCATATTTCCATCAAAGTACTAGTAGGGTGTCAAGCTGTGAAAATAAATCTTCTGTGATACATATAAGATCATCTTCAAGCTCATATCCCGCATCTTGATTTTCTTCACCCTTCTACTAATTTTTGTCTTTATGTTGGACGTAATGGTTCTTCTCTCCTTTTCCTTGCAACAAGTCTAATATGGGAGATTATGGCTTGATGTCAATAGGTGGACATGATGTTTCAAGCTCATACAAATCAATATCCTTCATGATTTGTAAAATCCATATGTCACAATAGTCCCTATGATATCTTAAGGAAGAAACAAATTCTTCTTCTTGGACTATTTTCTCTTTTGCGACATTGCGCATTAGCTGAAGAACAACCTCATGCACACCAAGGTGTTCTTGTTCAAGGAAAATGATGTACTTGTGATATTATTCCTCTTCCCCTATGACAAAAGAGGGGAGATCTTCAAATAAGAGGACTGGTTCCTCTTTTTCATTTTTGGTCTCTGTCTACAAAGAGGTTTGTATGGGAACAACCTCATCAATATCCTCTTGTAGATGCTTCTCTTGATTCTTTGGCTCTGGCATTGCAGAAATGGTTTGAGGGGCCTTGAAGCTTGGAATTTCAAGTTTAGGAGGGGATACCTCTTGTTTAGATTCTCACAAAGTGGTTGGATTTATTTGTCCAAATCTAGAAAACTTATGCCTAGGAGTCTCCATTGAGCTTCAGATACTTGCATTTGAGAAATCTTGAGCTTTATCTATTGGTCTACTTTTGTAGCTATTCTTTTTGTAATCTCCTCCTCAAAGTCCCTTTTTTTGTGTTTCCCTCTCTTTCTACTCTTAGAGATAAGTGTGGTGTGCCATCTCCTCTTTCTATTTTTTTTGAGCCTCCATACATATAAGGTATACATCACATGATATCCCCTCCAACTACTTATCAAGCCCTTGCTATTTTTGATTTCAATCAACTATTCACCCCATCTTACCACAAAGCTCTCTAGATCACTATAGGCCATATCATCAAGCCTAAGGGAAAATTGATAATATAATAAAAAAAGGCCTAGGCTCACAAATCACTATCCAAGGTTCTCTACATGGTCTATGAGCCAATTAATTCCCATAATTATTGTATTGTGGGGTTATTTTGAAGATTAAGAAGAGATATTTGGATTAAAGACAAACCATGGCTCTGGTTGGGATGGATAGTGGGAGGGTAAAGGGGTAAGATTATTTTCATGATATGGGGGATAATAATAAATATTTACATGAAATGGTTCTATTATTAGAGCTTAACATAAGAAAAAATTTCATAGAGAAAAATGAAAAAACATGAAAGATCATAAATGATCTCTACACTTACCAACACTAGGATTAGTTGAAACTGATAGATGCACTTAGAATTGGTCTGGTGTTTGAATAATTTCCCCCAAAGGTTGTTGGCATTGAGAAAAAAACCCAAAATCTCAGTGAATGAGGAGTTTAAACTAGATAACCATAGTACTTATGCAACTGATTTTAAATTTGTGTCCCATTGAGTGTGCCAAAAATTGTTGTCACAAATATTTTCACCCATGCTCAAAGTATGAACCCCAAGAAACCTTGTGAAACATTGATTCAACCTCCAAGTATCAGACCTTGTGCATGTAAGGCTGAATCTCTGGAGAAGAGTAGCTTCCTTCCAATTAGGATGCACCTAAACTAATCTAAGCTAACACCTACAGGGAAAATGTGAGAAGGATTACATAAAAGGGGAAGGGATGATGCACCTAGACCAAATGTGGTCTCTCCCTACCTATAACTATTTGTAACATCAACAAGATCACCTAATATACACAAATCTCACTTTGATTTATCCCCCAAAACACATATGTAGATTATAGTTTGTGAGATGCTGAAAGGAAAAAAATTCACAATACAATACTCACAGACTAGATTAACACAACATAAAAATCAAAAGGACCGAAAATAAATATTTAACATTAGACAAGAAGCATGCACAAGATAGTCAAATGGGATAAAATATAAGAATAAATGTTTTATTGACATATGGAAAAGACAAAGTTATAGCTGGAAGAACAAAGCCAATGCTAAAGAACCAAAAGGAGAACCTGAAATATGTACAAATGATTTATTTTTAAAGAGAAAACACAAATTTGATTCAATAATGAAGTTCAAACTTAGAAATAAATTGGATTAGGTTACAAGAGGCAAGTTAAACAAATAAAATAAAATCTAATCTTTGTGTGTACATCTGATCCATGAAGTGATGGAAAGAGGCCAAAATCATCTAGTAACTAGAAGGGACAAACAATACCCCTACAAGTGATAAATATTCATGGGGATGTGGTGGCATCACGTGTACAAGGAAAAAAATGTAGTTCAACATTAAATTTTTAGTCCTTGGGCATGTCACAAATGTTGGTAAAAACTCTTGTCGGGTGTGGAAAACACATTGAATTTTCATATTAGAGATAAAGCAAATAAGTCACCTCAATATGAGAACGCTCATAAGTCAGAGGGACCTTGGTAGAACTACTCGTGACACTCATATATTATACAAAATAATATATTAATGTAGAGAACACAATAGTTTCCGCCAGAGTCCATTGGAGAGACACTGGAAGAAGTCCACCTAATGGAAACCTATTGTAAGAATTTGCAAATAGAAAATATTGAACCAAGGATCTAGAGGTTGAAGAAAAGCACAAGAGAGAAAATATGAATGCAAGGATGGATTGAATAGATCCAATGAATTAATCTTGAATGATTGATTGATGAATTAATCAATGTTCATGTGATGATTACATAATAGGCCTCCTTATATAGGAAAGGCAATAAGAGAGAATGATAAGGAGATGATAAGCTATCACTTATGCTAGGTGTAATCACATGTCCACCAAATGTGGATCATCCTCCATTATGCAATAAAGTATGTGCAATGGATTAGGATGATAATGTGATAAGAGCACGAAAGGTGGATCTCACACACAATGAGGTATGTGATGACAACTATCACACCAAAAGTGGAATTTCTCCTACACCATGTGCTTAATAGATGTGCACACTCCTAGGTGTCTCAATCAAAAACTACTATGCAATGCATTAACCTAAGTAAGATTAAGTTAAGTGTAATTAGGAATAATTAATTACACCAACACCCCCCCTTAAGTGCAACTTAGGGGAATGCAGTTAAACTCACAATGCAAGATGGGTCCTGGCTACTAGGCCATGTTAGGTACCCATGTACAAAATGCAATACATGAAATGCATAACTCTCATAAAGCGGAGAAAGAGGGAAAACCTCATGGGAAAAACCCTCCCCCAAAAAGAGAGAAGAAAACAAGATGCATGGATGGATGGAGTACTCAAGACCCCCCAAGAACTACATACATCATGTCTATACAAACAAGTATCCCCCTATAAGAAGGATAGTTGGAGACATGATATCCCCCTCATAATGTAGAGGCTCCCATGTTGATGAAGAGTACCTGCAAACAATAGATAAGCCAATGCTTACAAGAAACATGTCTCCCCTTAGGAAGAAATAGATGCATCAAATGATGAAGAAGCCAATCCTTGTGCAAATGGAATGAGGAAGAAGATGTAGGTCTCCATGAATGAATCTCTGAAGACTGATTAGGAATCTCCAAGCTCAAAGAATCTATCACTGCATGTGATAAATCAAGTGAAGAAGGAGAAGAATCAAGTACACCAATCTCCAAAGAAGATGAAGAAGTGTCCCCATCTATGATGAAACTACCATCAAGGGAAAGAGAAACCCCCTCATGCATGTCTTCCAAATTTGCATCATGAGAATCAAAAAATGTTGAAGATGCATCCAAGTAGTCATCACACTCTGCAAGATCTGAAACACTATGAATATCCTGCTAAATAGTAGAGCCCATGTCTAAAGAAGTAGGAGGTGGAGGAGTAGGAAGATCAACACTTGTCTCAACAAAAAAATGATTCAAGTGCCCAAAGTTCTCCTCATAATTATCCCTTGGCAAAGGGATGGGTACATCATGTATATCATCATCATTATCAACAAAATTAGAAAAAGAATACAAGCAGGATGTATGATCAACAACTCCCATAGCTATGACATCTCTAGTCTCCATGTCCCTAATGTAGACATAATCAGGAGTGAACTCAACAATTTTACCTTGTGCCCCATGTGTGATTTGGTAAATAGAAAGGAGATTAGTGGTCAAGGATGGTACACAAAGAACATTATTAAATGTCCCCTCTCCCATAGGAATAGAACCTTTCCCACAAACTCTCATGAATGTGTTGTTACCCATCAAAATATTAGGAGAATTACAAGGCTCAATAGAAGAAAACATATCCATAGAAGATGCCATATGATGTGATGCACCTGAATCAAGAAGCCATTTACCTTGCTCAAGATGTGTGGAAGCCATGAGTGCTTGTCCTTTACCTTTACCTTTGGATGATGATGTAGATGTAGAAGCTACCGAATGTGTAGAAGAAGGAGTAGACATTGATGAGGGCAACTTAATGTTGTGTTTCTAAATAATGTGAGTTAGCTCATCAATCTTCTTTTGAAAACACTTATGCTCATCATGTCCTAGCTTTTGACAATATGCACATTTATCTCTCTTTCTTCTAGATGATTCCTCTCTTGAAGAGGACTTGGATTCAATACTTTTTGGTGAAGAAGATTCATTACCTTTGTCATGAGGCTTAGGATCCTTATTGTGTTTCTTTCCTTTTCCATTAGAAGCCTTTGAAGTAGACTCACTTGCAATCAATGCTTGATGTGTGGAAGGCTTCAATTGACCCATGTGTGCCAACTTTTCTTGTTTCCTTGTGAGCTGCGCTGCAAATTCATCAAGAGAGGGCAATTTGTATGCACTACCAAGAGAATCCATAGTAGCATAGAATGTAGAAACAAAGATAGAATAATCAGGACCAAGCTTGGAAAGAATAGAAAAGATCAATTATTCATCCCCTTTAACAATGCCACATGAAGAAAGCTCTGATCTAACAGTATTGAACTTAGAGAAAAAATATTGAATATTGTCAAAATCACTAGGATTGAGACCTATGAGATCATTCTCTAATCGAACTTTCTCATCCTATCAAGTTTACCAAAGAGTCCTTCCAATTTGATCCAAGCATCATGAGGATGTGTGCAAGATTCAATATGAAAGAGCAAGTCGCGAGAGATGGATGATCTAAGAGAGCCAAGTGCTTTATCCCTTTGATCAAACCATTTTTGCCTTTCTACAACACCTGTTTGAGGTTCTTGATCCTGCCCAAGAGTCATTCTAAGCAATCCAAGACTCAACAAATGATCACTTAAAGATACTTTTCATTCATGGTAGTTATATGGAGTGAGGATTTTAACCTTTGAATTATCCATATTGTAACCAAATAATGACTAATAACTACTGATAACTTCTTCAAATGATTGATGCAAATCAGAAAACTGAAATCCAAGGATTAACCAAGTGAAATTATAGCCCCAAAATGACCTATTGCTGAAAGTGATATGTCTACCAAAAATCACTCAAATCTGATTGTAGATCTGGAAAGTAGACAAAAAATAAGGCACTTTCAAAAAAAATTTCACCTCAAAATGTTACCGTATGTGCCCAAACGAAGCCCTGGAAGTTGCAGAAATTAGGAACAAATAGGAACAATCAACAAGATCTGCAATTTCTAACAAATCAGGCCACCAAAATGCAAAATTAACACCACCACTAGAAATTTGAGGAAAGTCTACCCAAATTCAAAAAAAATTGCACCCGATTTGGAGCCTGGATGACCATGTTATGGCCTCTCAAAGTTCAACTGTCAAACCAAAAATGCAAATGGTGAAGGCTAGGAAATCTTCAAACCCTGATGATGTCAAAAAAACACTGGGTTAAATTTAACAGTCATATGGCCATCAAAAAGACCCAATTTTGCCTTGTTGCGATGACTAATCGGTCATCAAATTTAGGACAGTATGCAAGGTGATGTCAGTAGAAATCGTGGCCCCTTGCTGACATGGCAGCTGATGTGGCAGGTCGTATGGTATGGACACTGACATGGTAGTGAGGTGTCACTTGCTGGAATGTCTTATCCAAATGGATTGCGTGGTAGTATGCCAAGTGGTGTCTTTCGATTCGTTGTTGCGAGGTTTATGTGGCTCTTTGAGGGCTTGGGGTGACTATGCAGAGGTGTTTGTGTGGCGAAGCTGGAGCACACAACATGGTGCTATGACTACATAGTGTGGTGCTATGACTATCCTACGTGGTGCTACGGTGGCCTGATGACTGGGCTGCCCACGTGGCTAGGGCAGGGCTACCGTGTGGTGTCCACGTCAGATCAGTGCTCGTCGGAGCTGCTGACTGTTCGGGGCAGGTGGCACATTTGAAGCGGGTGCTGGCGGCAGATCTCAGTGGAGGAGCTGTGATGTGGGGTTTTAATCCTACATGCGCTGTGTTAAGGGTTTGCAGACCCTTTTTAAATGCAAAGGCCCCCCAACACAAAGCAACTAAGAAAGCTGGCTTTGGCCTGGGCTCACCTTCGGGCTTGAGCGTAGGTCCGTGCTCGGTCTGCAATGATGATATTTGACGCTCACATCCCCCTAAGTGTTGTACGCTGCAGATTCCCACTTACAGAGAATATTCTCTGATTTATACAAAAGATGTAGGGCACGTACCAAGCCTGAAAATATCCAAATTTTTTTTGTAGAAGAAATTTTTTTTTGAAAAATTAACAAAATTAAAAAAAAAAATATTTTTTAATAAAATCATACCGGAGGTGCAGATCGGGTCGTACGGTCCGATTTGAAATTTTTTTTTGCCTCAGATTTGACTTTCACCGGATATGGGCGAGTTTATAGTTGATTTTAACCGAAACAGCCTCCCGAATGCAATGGTGAGGTCATATCTGCTCCAAGATGCCTCTATTGCACACTGGTTGCCAAATATGAGATTTGGACCTTCAAAGCTTACATCAAGATCTCTTCAAATCAACTGATCTAAAATGCTCCAATGGCTCTGATAACATGTAAGAATTTGCAAATAGCAAATATTGAACCAAGGATCTAGAGGTTGAAGAAAAGCACAAGAGAGAAAATATGAATGCAAGGATGGATTGAATAGATCCAATGATTTAATCTTGAATGATTGATTGATGAATTAATCAATGTTCATGTGATGATTACATAATAGGCCTCCTTATATAGGAAAGGCAATAAGAGAGAATGATAAGGAGCTGATAAGCTATCACCTATGCTAGGTGTAATCACATGTCCACCAAATGTGGATCATCCTCCATTATGCAATAAAGTATGTGCAATGGATTAGGATGATAATGTGATAAGAGCACGAAAGGTGGATCTCACACACAATGAGGTATGTGATGACAACTATCACACCAAAAGTGGAATTTCTCCTACACCATGTGCTTAATAGATGTGCACACTCCTAGGTGTCTCAATCACAAACTACTATGCAATGCTTTAACCTAAGTAAGATTAAGTTAAGTGTAATTAGGAATAATTAATTACACCAACACCTATCTTGGTGAACTTGAAAGTTCATTGTGGAGGCCAAGAATATCTCTCCCTCAAGATTACCTTGAATCCTTTTGGAGATACATAGAAGGAACCCCTCATGACCAAGGATCGTCTCGCAAATGTAAACATTGGTGTTGTATTATAACTAACTTGATTTAGAAAACACACCATGTTATCAATAGAATGCTACAAATACACTGAATTTATCAAGCCTATGTTGAAAATGTACTGCATTAAGCCCATAAAAATGTCTCAGATTAGATATTCATGATGGGCTATGGTGGAAAAAATAGCTAATAGTATTTATTTTGTTGCAACCAAACCCTTCATAGAAAATGAATTTGCAAATTTATACTTAAGTCTCTTTCACATGTTGTATATTAGGTGCGAAAACCTGTATGTCATCAACAAAAAATAATAGGATAATATAATTACCATTATATAATTTCTTAAAATAAATAGAGTGACTAGAATGACATTTGTTGTAATATTGTTTAACCATAAATTATCAAATTTTAAATACTATTTTGAGGTTCTTGATTTAGGCTATGCAAACTCTTCTTTAACCTGCAAACTAAGTCCTTATCTTTGACCTCATATCCATGTGGTTAATGCATGTAGATTTCTTCTTTGAAATATCCATGGAAAAAAGTTCTTTTTCCATCTAGTTGTGCAAGATGCAATTAAACTATGGTCACAATACTAAGAATAGTACTAATTGAATTCATTTTAAAAAAGATTTTTTTTTTCATCAAAGCTCATACCTTTATTTTGCACAAACACTTCACAAAAATTCTTGTCTTGTATCCCCTTCTTCCATCTTTTGTTTAGTGTAATCCTATGTTTTCTAAGGTGCTCTTTTACTTAAAGCAATTGAACCAAGTCCCAAGCATAGTTTTACAATATCAAAAATTCTATTTCCCTTTTGATGTCGTTCTCCCCACTTGTTTATGGTTTATGAGTACATTCCTTCATAGATTTTAGGTTCACTAGAATTCATCAGGAATACATGATATAATGAAGGAGAGTAGCATTAAGGGGATTCACTTATCATAGTATATATTTTTACAAGAGTTTAAGGTACCTTTTGTTTTTTTTGGTTGTGGAATATTTTTATTTTTTGACACCTTTGAAGCTTCATTTTCTAGGTTTTCATCAAGTAGCACATATTATGTGTTTTTTTTTCCTATTTCTTTCCATGCAGCTAATTTTTGTATATTATATTCTCATTGAATATCAGATCGCTATTCTTATTTATTTTTCTGATTTTCATCATCTCATAAATAATAACCAAAATCATTAAATTCCATATCCAATAAAATTACACTTCTTTGATTTTGCCTCAATTTTTTTCTATTTTCTATGTTTAATATGGTCATATGCTTCACAACCAAAGGTTTTCATAAATAACTAATTTACTTTTTCAATTGTCCATTCGTAATATGGTACCAACATCTAAAGAAATTGAAGCCCTCTAGTTTATTAATTTAATGATAGAATCCACAACATATGTCTAAAATTATAAGGGAATTCTCACATGCAATCTCATGCTCCTTACACACTTCATGATTGTGTTATTCATCCTTTCAAATACACAATTTTCTTTTAGTGTTTCTGAAGTATCTTTTATTTATGAATCTCATAGTATGTATAGTAACTATAAAAATATTTACTACACTATTTACCTCCATTATCTAATCCAAGATACTTCAAATTTTTTGTCTCATTCTCAACCAAAGATTTGTATTTCCTAAAAAGTATCAAATACAATAGTTTTTTTTTTTTTTTTAAAAGTATTTTTTTTTTTTTGGGGGGGGGGGGGGTGTGTGTGGGGCGGGATGAAATAAACTTGTGTGCTTATTTCAATATTGGATAAGAACTCTAATAAATAATGTAAGAAAACTTGCAGCCAATAACATGACATTTTCCTCATAACTCATAACATGAATCAACTTTAAAAGTACTTTGAATCCACATGAAAGAGAGTGGAAAACATACCAATGGAATGTGACACAAGATACACCCTATGAAAACCATCATGAGAGGAAAACCCAACCTCCAAAAGAATCCACCATCCATGTATTATTCAACAATGCAACATTACAATACATCCATGAAAGCCTTCGAAGCCCCAACCATAAACAAGAAATTCATGTGAACATGAAAGCAACCGCACATCCCATGCCATGATTATAACCTCCACAAATGATAAACCTGGATAATCTCAACAACTACCCTTGTGGTTTTTGTTATAGAAATAAGCTCCCATAAAACCACCAAGTGGTATTACATAAACCATGTGCTACATAACCCCTTTGACCCACATTCAATATTGGGTACTTTATTAATTTATTTTCTTAATATTAAATGATTGCATCAAATAATATTATAATGTTACAATACAACTCATCAAATGGTCTTGAGAATATTTCCAAAGAATCTCTACATGTTGTGCATCCATCTAGGTGTTCCTAGGTGCAATTTTTTTTAAAAATAAAATAAAGAACAATCTATTAAGACTAAATTGACTTAAATCAATTAATACTTGCTCAAGATTTAGTACTATTAAAAAATAAATGTGTTTGAAACATGAAAAACCAAAACTACAGAGAAATGCATCAAAATAAAAAATTAAAAAACACAAAATAAAAAACACTCAATTGGATCATGGCATTAGTAAAGTCTAAAAGACTTTATTTGTATGTTGTTGTTGTCTTTTATTTTCAATGTTGTCATTTGTTACAATGTAACTGGCCAAAGATGCAATGATGGAAGCATGAAATAAAGTAAGTCACATGTACATTATGAAATTAATCAAAACTATATAACACTGTAAGATCATGATTTCCCAAATGAAAATGGAGTGTTGAAAAACATAATTAAATGGACCTTAAATCATCCACAACCCATGCTCAAGTCTTCGTTGCCTCACATACCTAGAAAATATTGTAACAGGTGGAAGTAACAATCTCACATAAATTTTATCATTCAAATAGTGCATGCATGATATTCTTACACATTCATATTTCACTTTCACATTTGATATTCTTACACATACATATCTATACATACATACAATACGTACGTACATATCTATACAAATATATGTATACATACTTATGTACACATTCATATGTATGCATACATACATACATACATATCTATGCACACTCATATAGATATGTATGCATACATATCTCTACATGTACATAAGTATAATTTTTTATTGACTATATGCATTCTCAAGTTTAAATTGACTATATGCATTCCCAAGTTGAAATTGACTATATGCATTCCCAAGTTGAAATTGACTATATGCATTCTCAATTCATCAATGAATATATTCCTTTATCTTCATACTTGGAGTATACAAATTTATCTTTAAACATTTAAACTATGCATAGGGGTATGTGCAAGATCATGGAGGGGCCAAACATTGCCCTTAAGTGACAATGAAAAATCAGCAAATCAGGGTTAGTCAACTTGACGTGAAAATTTCAACTAGCTATCAACCTAATATCAAAAAGTTGTAAGAATAGAATCTATAGAAAATTGAATGTAGTTTCTAAAATACTAGGCCTTTTTTGAAAAAAAATTAGTATGATTGGTGAAAAGTATAGATTTCAATGCAACAGTACACAAATTTCTGGAAAAAAATAAGAAGTAGGTGTATGTTTGACCACCTTAATCATAATCAAATGATAATATTTTATTATAAGATTTTATATATAAGTAGTAGAATCATGCCCAGATGTGACATATTTTTTTGTAATTTTATTCCAAAAAAAAATTAATTATGAATTTTTTGCTACAACATTTTCAGAATAAAAATACTCCCGTGTCTGATCACCTTAACTCATTCAAAACTTTACAAAATTCAATTTTATTTTTTTTCCTTATAGTAGGTGAAGCATATAATGTGACACATTTTTCAAATTTCAAAAATGTTATACCAATCTGAAAGTTATAGTCATTTTTCAATCAGTATATAAATCAACACTTTAGAGGTAACTTGATTAGAAAATAACTAATAATTACTTACCAAATTCAAAATTTGACAGCAATTATATCGATAGAAAGCTGATAATCTCCTTAAAATACCCTTTTCATTTCATCAAATTCGGGTGAAAAAAAAGTTTTCATCTACATGG